>CM062815.1:655460402-656060402 GCA_031772625.1 Pinus tabuliformis | reverse complement strand
AGGAAATAGCTGAGGAACGTTGGAACTAAAAGACAGTTGCTGCAAGAAAAACAAGGTCGTGGATCTATGTTGAAACGTGTTGCTGGAGTTTGAAAAGTGGAGATCCGTGAAGTTTGGAGTTGAAACGTGGTGTTTGTAAGTTTATTTTACATCAATCTTGCACGTATACATCAAGTTTTTTTTCTCAAACCAACATATGTATGTGTGAAATGTGAAAAGGTTAAAACATTATATATGTTTTATATATTTATTATGAAACATATATAATTATATGTTGGAATTTTGAAAAGTATATTTTAAAAAGGAGTAGGAATTTTGAAAAGGGTATTTTAAAGGGAGGAAGGTCATTATTACTAAATTTTAAAGAGTAATAATTAAAGTTTTATTTTTAAGTGGAGTTTTTTGTGTTTTGGGGCATGAATTTGATTGAAAACGGAGACAGTAGTGACAGATATGGAGAAGTTGAGTGGGGCTAATTTTGCCTTATGGAAATCACAGATGGAGGATATATTGATTTTAAAGGATCAGTACTTGCCAATTGAGGGCAAGACAAAGAAACCCTCATCAATGACAAATGAAGAGTGGAATAAGCTAGATAGAAAGGCGATTGCAACAATCCGCCAATATTTAGCAAAGAATGTTTATTTCAATGTGTCCAGAGAAAAGACAGCTAAAGGATTATGGAAGAAGCTCCATGATCTATATGAGAAGAACACGACATCAAACAAAGTGTTCTTGATGAAGAAGCTTTATAATCTCAAAATGAAGGAGGGTGCTTCAATTGCTGAGCACTTGAATGCATTTAATATTATTACTAATCAGCTTGCCTCTGTTAAAATCATTTTAGTTGATGAAATTAGAGCTATTTTGCTAATGTGTTCTATGCCAGACAGTTGAGAAAATTTAATTGTAGCTATGAGCACTTCAACAACTACAGGGACCCTGAAGTTTGATGATGTCAGTAGCAGTTCAATGAATGAGGAGTTGCGACGCAAGTCAATTGCGGAAAACCAGGGAGGAAAGGCTCTAGCTCTAGTTGATCGTGGTAGGAGAATGGATCGAGGCTGGCAAGGGCGATCAAGATCAAAAGGCCGATCAAAATCAAGGAGAGGAAGTATCATCTGCTTTCATTGTGGCAAACCTGAGCACATGAAGAAAGAATGTCGATTTTGGAAGAAAGGACAAAAGGATCAGAGACTGTCTAGTACAAATCACAAGTCATCCAGCACAAATGAAGGTGAGACTACTGTTGTAGCCACAGATGGTGATGTGTTGTTTACTATTTCAGTAGAGGATGCATGTGTATATACATCTAGCAGTAGCTTTGATTGGATCCTTGACTTTGGGGCATCTCACCATGTAACCCCATGCAAAGATAGTTTTGTTTCATATAATCCTGGTGATTATGGTAGACTGCATTTGGGGAATAATCATTTTTACAGTATTGTTGGAGTGGGAGATGTCCAGATCAAGATGAAAGATGGACAAGATATATTTTTGAAACAGGTCAGGCATGTACGAGAAATGCGCATGAGTTTAATCTCCATGGGACGACTGGATGATGAAGGCTATTCGACAAGCTTTGGAAAAGGAGGATGGAAAATTAGCAAAGGTGCGTTGGTCATGGCCAAAGGACCCAAGACAGAAACATTATACACATTGAAGACACTGATAGGAAAATCAGATTTGGCTGTTGTCACAAAAGAAGGAAATTTAGCAGATCTGTGGCATAAGCATTTGGGTCACATGAGCGAGAAGGGTTTAAAAATCCTTGTTGATAAAAATTTATTGCCAAGTTTGAAATCCTACAATCTTGATCTTTGTGAGAATTGTATATATGGTAGACAAAGAAGGGTCTCATTCCTTAGAGGTGGCCATGACAGAAAGAAAAATGTGTTAGAATTGGTACATTCAGATGTGTTTGGGCCTGTTAACATCAAATCATTAGGAGGAGCATCATATTTTGTAACATTTATAGATGATGCATCCAGGAAAGTTTGGGCATATCCTATGAAAAATAAAAGTGAAGTGTTTGGGATATTTCAAATATTCCATGTTACTGTTGAAAGAGAGACTAACAAATTGTTGAAGTGTTTAAGAACAGAAAATGGTGGAGAATATTGCTCAAATGCATTTAAGGAATATTGTAATAGGTTTGGCATAAAGCATGAGAAGAATGTGCCTGGTACTCCTCAACAAAATCATGTCGCAGAAAGGATGAATCGCACCATTATGGAAAAGGTGCGAAGTATGTTGTCCAATTCCAGTTTGGAGAAGAATTTTTGGGCTGAAGTAGTTAGGACCGCTTGCTACCTCATAAATAGATCTCCAACTACAGCCTTGGATTGCGGTATCCCTGAAGAAGTTTGGACTGGTAAGATTTTGAATTATTCTCACTTGAAAATCTTTGGATGTGAAGCATTTGTACATATTCCCAAAGAAAATAGAACTAAGCTAGATCATAAATCTATGAAATGCATTTTTTTGGGATATGCAGATGAAGATCTTAGTTATCGTCTATGGGATCCAGTCAAACATAAAATTATTAGAAGCAGGGATGTTATATTTAATGAGTCAGAAATGTTCAAGAGGACTGTAGGTGAGTTGGAGGTCAAGAAGGTTATTGACAGGCTTGAAGAGCAGCAGAAAAAAATACCACCAATACAAGAAAATGAACAACAAATTCAGGAGCATGAAGAACAACAAGTGGAAAATAATGAACAACAAGAAGAAGGAATCTTGCAGGAACCTTTACAAGAGATTCAGCCTGATAATGCACCACCACAGTTGGTTCGCAGATCTTCTAGGCCTCATAATCCTTCTATTATGAAACCAGCTCAAGAAAAAGATAGAAAAGATATATCAATGCCTTAGAATTCAGCCTCTTCAAGGGGGCAACCTCCTTTACATTACATAAATGAACAATTCTTGGATGATTCAAATGACAAAACCTCCTTTCTATATATAGGAGTGTAAGGAGTCACAATATAACCCAGCCGACCTAACAATAATAATATAAAGCCACAAAAATAACAATAGAGGGATTCTATGGGGCACAGTAATAACAATATGGGGATAATAGGGGCACAACAATATTAATAAGGGGTACAAATACAATAGTAATGGGGTAATCACTAGTATCATAGGGACCCAACATGCCCCTCTCCTTCAAAAAAGTGTTGTCCTCAACGCTTGAGAAGTTCTGGATGCTTCTGTATAAAATTCTCATCCTCCCATGTGGAATCTTTAGTGGATAAGTTCTTCCACTTGATAAGATACTCCGAAATTGATCGATTTCATAGCTGTCGAGTTCTTGTTTTTGTGACTGCTTCCGGTTCCAATATAATTTTTCCTTCCTCGTCAAGTTCTGGCAATATTGTTTGAACTGGGAGCTTGTCGCCTATAACCTTCTTTAAACATGAAACATGGAAAACTAGGTGCAATCGAGAAGTTGCAGGAAGCTCCAATTTGTATGCCATAGTACCCATCTTTTGTAACACCTTGTATGGACCATAATACTTTGGTGATAATTTATTATCCTTCTTAGCTTGCTTGAGGGACATTTGCTTATATGGTTGTAGCCGTAGGAATACCCAATCACCTACATCAAAACTTCTTTCGCTACGATGTTGATCTGCCTGTTGTTTCATTCTATTCTGTGCCAACACGAGGTTATCCTTTAAGAGTTGGAGGACTTGTTGTTGATGTTCAATGTGATGTTCCACTGCTTGAACCTTAGAATTTTCTCTTAAATATGATGTGATGGATGGTGGCTGATACCCATAAAGTGCCATAAATGGGGTCATTTTTGTTGCTGTATGGAAGGAAGTGTTATACCACCATTCAGCCAGAGGCAACCATTTGACCCATTGTGTCTGTTTATCAGATACAAAGCAACGAAGATATCCTTCCAAACATTTGTTTACTATCTCAGTTTGCCCATCAGATTGAGGATGATAAGATGAGCTATGAGCTAACTGAGTACCAAGACAAGAAAATAATTCTGTCCAAAAATTTCCAGTGAAAATGGGATCTTTGTCACTTACAATAATCTTTGGGTTTCCATGTAGCTTTTGAATTGTTTCCATAAATGTTGTAGAAACTGTATTGGCTTTAAATGGATGTGATAATGCACAAAAGTGTGCATACTTGGTAGGTCTGTCAACTACCACCATGATGACACTCTTTCCCTCAGACTTGGGTAAACCTGTGATAAAATCCATTGAAACCTCCTACCAACGTTGTCTTGGAATGGATAAAGGTTGTAATATACCCAGTGTCTTAATTGTTTCAACTTTATTTTGTTGGAAAACCAAACATTCCGCCACAAACTTTTGAATATCTGATTTAAGGCCATCCCAAAAAATTTCCTTCTTAACCCTATGGTAAGTTTTTAAAAATCCTGAGTGCCCTCCTAAGGGAGAAGTGTGCAATTCCATAAGAATCTTTTGCTTTAGCTGGGAATTCTTACAGAGGTATAAGCGATCTTTGTACCATAACGAGTCATTTTGCCAACTAAATGTATCAGACACACTGGAATCTTGTTGTAACTTTCGAATAAGTGCCCACACTTCTTCGTCCTTCTTCCATTCCTCCCTTGCTTTGTTTATCCAATCTGGTTGGATAATAGAAATGGCGCACAACAATGGTTCCACATCCTCATCCTTTCTTGAGAGTGCATCTGCCACCACATTTTGCTTCCCTTTTTTGTAGATGATTTCAAAGTCATAACCCAACATCTTTGTGACCCACTTTTGTTGCTCTTCTGAGGATAATCTTTGTTCTAAAAAGTATTTAAGGCTATCATGATCCATTTTTACCTTGAAGTGTCTTCCCATTAGGTAGGGTCGCCATTTCTTAAGTGCATGGAGTATTGCCAACATTTCCTTTTCATAAATAGCTTTGTGTAAAAACTTTCCCTCGATTGGCAACTTTCAAAAGCAATGGGTCTTTCATCTTGCATTAAAACAGCACCAATTCCATTTCCTGAAGCATCACATTCCACAATAAAGGTTTTTGTGAAGTGTGGTGTAGCTAAGACCGGTGCTTGGAACATTGCCTCTTACAGATGTTCGAATGCCTTTGTTGCTTTTGGAGTCCATGAAAATACATCTTTCTTCAATAATGTTGTTAGAGGTGCTGCTATTCTCCCATAATTCTTAAAAAACTTGCGATAATACCCTGTCAACCCAAGAAATCCTCGCAAATGCTTTATGGATGTGGGGATTTTCCATTCCTTAATGGCTTTAATTTTGCTAGGGTCTACCTTAACTCCTTCATGAGATACAATATGACCCAAATATTCCACCTCCTAGACTCCAAAGAAACATTTGTATCTTTTTGCATATAATTGTTTCTCCTCTAATAGTTGTAGCACCCTGTCAACATGTTCAATATGATCCTTCCAAGACTTGTTGTAGATTAGTTTATCATCAAAAAATACTAACACAAATTTTCTAAGGAATGGTTTGAAAATTGAATTCATCAAACCTTGAAATGTTGAAGGTGCATTGGTAAGGCCAAAAGGCATGACCAAAAATTCATAATGACCCTCATGAGTTCTAAATGTTGTTTTCGGAATGTCTTCAATCTTCATTCTGATTTGATGATATCCTGAACAAAGATCCAACTTGGTGAAGTAAATTTATCGATGCAATTCATCCAATAATTCATCAACGACAGGAATGGGAAACTTATCTTTAATAGTGAGCTTGTTGAGCTCCCTATAATCCGGACACATCCGCCATGATCCATCCTTCTTGTGCACCAATATGACTGGAGCAGAGAAAGAACTTTGACTTGGTTGAATTATACCAGCCTCTAGCATTTCTGCAACCATACGTTTAATTTCACTCTTTTGGGCATAGGGATATCTGTACGGCCTGATGTTTGGAGGAACACTTCCTGGAATCAGATGAATAGCATGATCATGATCACGAATAGGTGGGAGACCTTTGGGAATCTCAAATACCTTGGAATGATTGTCCAAGACTTTTTGGAGATCTGGAGAAATAGATGATTCCATTGTGAACACATATAGCGAACATAATTGTGCAATTACACCTCTTTGTTCCTTTTTTAGAAGCTTTGTCATACCGTTAGAGCTGATTATCTTTCCCGGTTTCCCTGCAATACCCCTTAATTCAACTTCCTTTCCTTCCACAAAAAATTTCATGAAAAGTTCTTGAAAATTAAAAGCTATTGTACCCAAGGATTGTCGCCATTGGACTCCTAGTACAACGTCATCACCTCCCATTGGAATGGAAAGCATTGGGCTAGTCAATACATATTCTCTCATGGATAGCTTGATATTATGGCACTTTCCCAAGAAATTTATTGTTCCTCCATTTGCAACCATCACTTGACACTCTGGTGTTGGATATAAGAAGAAATTCAATTCTCTTGCTACCTTACAATGAATAAAGTTGTGGGTACTTCCTGAATCAATCAACGCTATTACCTTTTTCTTCTTGATTTGTCCTTCTATATTGATGGTTTGAGGAGTGGTAATTCCCACCAATGCATTACAAGATATGGTCGGATTCATTTTTTCTTTATCTAGGCTTTGTTCCTGGAGTATATCCTCTTCTTTTGACCTTTCTTGCTCCTTTTCTTCTTCCTCTTCACAATCTATGTAGAATAATTTATTCTCAGCACACTTATGACCTTTAGTGTATTTGCTATCACAACTGTAACAAAGCCCTTTTGCTCTTTTTTCTTCCAATTGTTGTGGTGTCAACCTTATAAGTTGTGGAAGACTAGCGGCAACAACACTTCCGTCTTTATAGTTGTGAGTGGTATGCTTCCTAGTTGCCATAATTTTGCTTTCCATTTTTCTTGCTAACCTGAATGCCTTCTCTAATGAATCAGGTTCCCAAAGGCGAACATCATGTTGGATATTATCCTTTAAAGAGCCTATGAACACATCAATCCTATGCTCCTCTGGAATATCTTTTACCCTTATGTTCAATTTTTGGAACTCCTCAATGTGCTCCATTATTGAACCCTTTTGTTTGAGACTTATCAATTGGCTAAAAGAAGTGTTTCTTTTTGTATCCTCATAATGTGCTATCAATTCTTCCGTAAAAATTGCCCAAGTGATAAATTGTTTATGAGAGCAAAGCCATTGATACCATACAAACTGATTTGGTTCCAAATATAAAGTTGCAATACGTACCTTTTGTGTGTTTTGCACATTATTGAGATCGAAAAATTGCTCCATCTGTAATATCCATGTTGCGGTATCCTTGCCATCAAACTTCCTCATATCGATTTTTGGAATATGGTGGGTCTTGATCCAACATTAGAGTCTATGGAATCATGATTAACATTTCTTTTGTTCTCAACATGAGTTTCCTTTACTACCCTTTCACCATTAATGACCCTTTCTTGTAGCAACTTATTCATATTTATCTTCAATTCCTCCATGTCTGTCTTCAAATCTATCTTCAAATCATCCATCTTAGCTTCCATGTCATTCATCTTAGCTTCTACACCTTTGTTTAAACAATCCATCTTAACTTCTACGCCTTTCTTTAAACCATCCATCTTAGATTCTGTTCCTTTTGTGTAAGGGACAGTTGTTGCACTTGGTCTTGTAATTTTGATATATCATGTTGCATTTCTTCCTCTTCTTCATGAGTCATGCTAGACCCTTCAGGTTCCTTACTAGGTGTTTGCATTTTCTTTCCTAGGGGCATCAGTTACCGATAATAATGCTCTACTATGCCCTTTGAATTCCTTCAAAATAAATTTTCAAACCAAGCTTAAGCAAAAATTTAAGAAAATCTACACACCTTTTTTCACTTTGTAGGAGCTCGATATTGCCTCTGATGTATATTTGTACTGTCCAATCATTTAGATCTGAATTTCTGATCTACAATAGCCCTCAGTGTCCTCTTTCCAATTCTACAATTCTGACCCAAATTGGATTCTCCAACGAAGAGTTATGTGAAATCTCCCACAGTGACTTGATTATTGACTAGTTCAGTAGAGCGAACTTGTACTATGTGCCACGAGTCACTTTTTTGACCTTTGGATCTGAAAAATGCATACAAGAAACTACAGTCCATCCTCTTTCTGTACCTTCTTACGAAATTTCAATCTGATCACCAGAGAGAAAGTTATTACGCTTTTCCCCAGGTCACCTGTTTGGAATGTAATTCAGGAGTCTGCAAAAAGACCAACTTCCTCAGATCATATCTCCGCAAATATAGCGCGAATAACTCTAAAATTGAGACCCGAGGTTCAGTGCGATTTCTGCTCAAATGGGTTTTTTTTTGCAACTTCTGAAACGTCGCAGAAAAAAAGTTATAGCGAAAATGCCACGATGACCTGTTTGGAGCAGCAAAACCCTAGAATCCAAAGCTCTGATACCAAATGTTATGAAACCAGCTCAAGGAAAAGAGAGAAAAGATAAATCAACGCCTTAGAATTCAGCCTCTTCGAGGGGGAAACCTCCTTTCCATTACATAAATGAACAATTCTTGGATGATTCAAATGACAAAACCTCCTTTCTATATATAGGAGTGTAAGGAGTCACAATATAACCCAGCCGACCTAACAATAATAATATAAAGCCACAAAAATAACAATAGAGAGATTCTATGGGGCACAGTAATAACAATATGGGGATAATAGGGGCACAAAAATATTAATAAGGGGTACAACTACAATAGTAATGGGGTAATCACTAGTATTATAGGGACCCAGCACCTTCACAAAGGTATCCTCCTTCAAACTATATTTTATTGACTGATGAAGGTGAACCTAATTGTTTTCAAGAAGCTTGTAAAGTTGAGCACAGTAAAGAATGGAAGAAAGTAATGGAAGAAGAAATGAACTCTTTGCAGGAAAATAAAATTTGGGAGTTGGTAAACCTCCCAAAAGGTAGAAAGGCTCTACAAAACAAATGGGTGTATAGGATTAAGCATGAAGGTGACGAAAATAAGGAGAGGTATAAAGCAAGACGGGTGGTGAAAGGTTTTGCCCAAAAAGAAGGCATTGACTTCACTGAAATTTTCTCACCTGTTGTTAAAATGTCATCCATTAGAGTCATTCTTGGTCTAGTTGCTGCTTTAGACCTAGAATGTGAATAGTTAGATGTAAAAACTGCTTTCCTTCATGGTGAATTGGAGGAAGAAATTTATATGGAGCAGCCAGAAGGCTTCATAGAAAAAGGCAAAGAAGGCCTTGTTTGTAGGTTGAAGAAGAGTCTCTATGGGTTGAAACAAGCACCTCGACAATGGTACAAGAAATTTGATTCATTCATGTTGGAACATGGTTTTCAGAGGTTGGAACCTAACCATTGTGTCTATATCAAGAGGTATGATCAAGGAAAGTATATCATATTATTGTTATATGTGGATGACATGTTGACTAATGGGCATGATAAGAATAAGATCAATAAGTTGAAGAAAGATTTGGGTAGCAAATTTGCAATGAAGGATTTGGGACCAGCACAACAGATATTGGGCATGCAGATTATGTGTGACAGAAAAAACAAAAGTTTGTGGCTGTCACAAGAAAAATATATCAAGAAGGTGCTTGACAGGTTTAAAATGAAAGATGCCAAGCCAGTTGGTATACCCCTTGCAACCCACTTCAAGCTGAGTACTAAATTATGTCCTAGTGATGACAAAGAGAAACAAGAGATGAGCAAGATTCCTTATGCTTCAGCAGTTGGCAGCTTAATGTATGCCATGGTATGCACATGACCAGACATTGCATATTCAGTGGCAGTAATGAGTTGGTTCCTTACCAATCCAGGCAAACAGCATTGGCAAGCAGTAAAATGGATTTTAAGGTATCTGAAGGGTACTAGTCAATATTGTTTATGTTTTGGTCACGATAAGACTGTGCTTGAAGGATTTACAGATGCAGATTTGGTTGGAGATATGGATACCAGAAAGTCCACTACAGGTTATTTGTATACATTTATAGGAGCAACAGTATCTTGGGTGTCAAGGCTACAAAGAATAGTAGCCCTCTCTACAACAGAAACAGAGTACATAGCCGCAATAGAAGCTTGTAAAGAGATGTTGTGGATGCAGAGATTCTTAGGAGAGATAGGAATAAAGCAGGACAAGTATGTGTTATATTGTGATAGTCAAAGTGCCATTCACTTGGCGAAAAACCCAGCATTTCATTCAAAAACCAAGCACATTGACTTAAGGTACCACTAGATCCACCATGTGTTGGAGGAAGAACAGTTATCCTTGGAAAAGATCCATACAGATAGGAACCCTGCTGATATGCTCACTAAAATTCTATCACGAAATAAATATGAGTTGTGTAGAGGCATGGTAGGACTCGATGTGACTTGATGACTCTTATTTGGCTTCAAATGGGAAAATGTTAAGTGTGAAGCCAAATTCACAAAGGATTCTAGATTAGATCTTTCTAGATCTCCAGGATTCTAGATCTTTCTACACTGCCATTAGTTTCTAGAATCACATGCAGGATTCTAGATTCTTTTCTATCGACATTAGTTTCTAGATCATTCCAGATCTCCATCCGAATCACATACAGGATTGTAGATCCTTTTTCTGCCTCTATAAATTTGTAATTTCTCTGGCCAAGGAAAGCAAGCCAAGGCCCAAGCCTATTATGTAATGCAAAGTGGTTTCTATTCTCCAGTGATTGTTTTATCTATTCCACTATTTCTGATTGAGTAATCTTGTTGTTTCTCCATTTTTCTGTCTCTGAGTATAAATCCACTGTGTGTTATGTGTGTTGGTCTAACAACTGGATCTAACAAAAAATAGAGACTCCATGATTATAAATTTTACAAAGATTATGTCTGATTATGTCTAGAGTATTTTTTTTAAATCATTGCCTATATATGCAATTTCAAGGACCGGCATAACAACTAACCTAATTTTTTAAATAAATTTTACAAAGATTATGTCTGATTATGTCTAGAGTATTTTTTTAAAATCATTGCCTATATATGCAATTTCAAGGACTGGCATAACAACTCATATAATTTTTTAAAGGGTGTTAGCTAAATGAAGACCATCTGCCTTGTATGCAAGAGGTTGGGGTTGGTGGTTTGATTTCATTGTGCCCTATCATGAATTAATCAATGATACTATAATTCTTTTTTAATTAAATGATTTTTATATTGATATATTTCAATGGTAAGATATTTTTTGGATTCATTGTTTTATATTGTGTCTTGAAAGACAATACCTATTATTAAAGACATAGTGTCTCTATAAAGACAATGTAATCCCAACTATTGTCCAAAGACAAAAATGAAATTCTCTCATAAAAAATAATAACGCTTGTGTTATAATTTTTTAACACAATAAATGACAAACTCACTTAAAACCAATATTTAAAACAATACAAAAAAATTATTTAACTTAAAACAATTTACCCAAAAATTATTTCAATTATGGTCTTAAAACCACTGTGAAACAACACCCACCGAATGATTGTGATATCAGACACCCATGTTTCATCCTCCTTTTAGCATCGCGGATGCCCAATTGGGCGACAGTGTAGAACGCATTATGTTCTTTTGATCCCTGAATTTGGAGGGATGCCCGAACCGCCACAGCTGGAAAAGTTGACACATGACCGAATTCGAGGGTAGGATGCTCAGAAATACTGTTGTTTGTTAGCCGACATCAGATCATCACTGCAATTGCAGGTCATTGGAGTTTATGTGTACCGGGCAGGCTGGAAAATATGAGTCGATCCGTGGGTGGATATAAATTATAATAACTGCAGGGGAGGGATGCTCGGCCAAAATAAAACAAGTTGTTTTCTGTAACGTGATTAGGTTGATTCCCGGCAATCAAGTGTAAGTAGGAGATTGATACAATGAACTACATTGAAAAAAAAAAAAAAAAAATCATAATAGTTCATAATTTCTGACTCCAGGCTGCTATTCACATGATTAAAGCCAAAATATAGAAGGAGGCGGCTGGCTTCCTCGGTTATAGACAAAATAAAACAATGATCGGGATGTGCATGGATACGTCGCTTGTAAGCAAAACACTGATAGCGATGCGCATGGAAAGATGATGAATCCCATCGCTTACATGAGGTAACATTCCAAGTGGATACGGCGATAGAAGGCTGCTGAACTTAAGTTCAGATTTGGGAATATTCTAAATCATTAATGGACAGCAGTAAGTTAAATTGTTTGACTTTGTTGTTTTTTTATTGAATCTTGAAATATTATCGGAATCTTGTATCACAGCACTAATACCTCAGGGTAAAACTGCAAGAATGGAAGGAGAGAGGCCATATCACACCAATAACACGTCAAGGTAAAGAGAGCAAGAATTAAAGTAGAGAGACCGAAAGATGTAGAGACTAGAGAAGATCCTCCACTCAAAACAAAAAAAAATTAGGCAATTTCTCCATAGCTGTTTGAGCTATTCACTTGATGCAGGAACACTTCGTCACACATTTAGGTTTCGAGAAACGACTCTCCAAAGAGAGTGTAAGAGTTCATTTGCTCCGACCCTTTTTTGGATGTGATCTCTAAGTCTAAATCTTAGACTATAAAAGCTGAAGTTTATAAGAATGTTATTGTTTTTCAATATTTTAATTTATTTTATTTTTTGATTTTTTTTTCCTTTTATAATTTGTAGATATATTTGGATTTATTAACGACTCTCTTTGGGAGAGTGTGAGAAAGTATTTTTTTTGGATGTTGTATTTTTTAATTTATTTTATTTTTAGAATTTTGTGATTTTTTCTTCATTTATATTTGAATTTCTTAAATTAATATTTATTTATTTCTAATGTTGTAATTTACTTATAATAAATAAGAATATATTGTTCATTTTGTTCATTATTAGTAATATTTATTATAAAAACTAAACATGGTTTGCAAATTGCATCTTTCTTATTGTTTTCTTTCTTGAAGATTGGAATATTTTCCTTTTTTATTATGAACTTTACCATGTAGTCTAGTAATGATAACATGTCTCCACCTTCTTAGTGTGAGTATATTTATGAATTTCATTAAGTCAAACACATTCTCATATCTCTTGTCTTTTGTCTTGAAAAAACAGTATTAATCAAAATCACAATGATAATGAGACAACATTGGTGAGTACAATCCTAGCTCATCAACTCTAACTATAATCCATGTCCAATTCAAATTACTCAAGGCTTTATTCTTCTCAACTATCAAAATAAAATGCGCTAAAAAGGTAGATTAAGAAGAGAATAATAATTTTAAAGCTACTAATACCAATCATAAGGAAATAAACAAAAACACTCTTTCTATAGATATAGGCCCACATTTACTCTATCATCCATTGATATTATCATAATAAATTTATTACATATCGAATGAGAAATAAATGTACTACTTATGGAGGCTTTATTTCCATGGTATATTTCTTATCTTTAATTTTTCCATTTAAATAATTAGTTCCGTGAAAGTTTAAGCATTATATGCCTTGGTCCCTGGATGGATGATGATTTGCCATTATTAAATAAATTATTAATGATAACTCCAATTACCAACAAATATTTTTTAATAAAAAATAAACTCTTTACTTTATTATCGAATACTTGATTACTACATTTTTTATATAGTTTATAATTTATTTTATTTTAAATATAATTTATTTTACAAATATTTTTTAATAAAAAATAAACTCCTTACTTTATTATCGAATACTTGATTACTACATTTTTTATATAGTTTATAATTTATTTTACAAATTTTAAATTTAAATATAATTTATTTTACAAATTTTAAATTTAAATAATATAATGAGTTGTAAAAATTAAATAACATAATAAATTATTAATTTCATCTATAGATATTATTTTTAAATAAAAAACTGAACTCTTTACTTTATTTTTTTATTGGTAAAAGCATTAATTCTTATATAAATTTTAATATATTTTTTTCTTAATATATTTTTCTTAATTCCCTATAAAATTTTAGAAATTTAAATTTTAAATATTATAAATTAATTTTAGAAATTGATTACCACTTTTTTATAAAGTTTATAATTTATTTTACAAATTTAAAATTTAAATAATATAAATAAATTATTGATTTCATCTATAGATATTTTTTTTAATAAAAAATTGAACTCTTTACTTTACTTTATTAATGGTAAAAGCATTAATTCTTATATAAATTTTAATATTTTTTTCTTAATTCCCTATAAAATTTTAGAAATTTAAATTTTAAAAATATAATAAAAAACTGAACTCTTAACTTTATTTTATTAATTATAAAAGCATTAATTCTTATGTAAATTTTAATATTTTTTTTCTTAATTCCCTAAAAATTTTAGAAATTTTTTTTCTTAATTCCCTATAAAATTTTAGAAATTTAAATTTTAAATAATATTAAGATCTAAATTTTAAATAATATTAAGATGATGATGATGGTAGAAATTTAAATTTTTCTTGATTCCCTATAATTAGGGTAATGAAAATGAAATAGCCCCAGTAATTATTTATTTTAAATAATAATATAAATTAATTTTAAAAAATTTAAATTTAAAATAATATTATAAATTATTAGTGAGAAAATTTTTAATAAAAAACGAAACTCTTTTGTTTTAAATTAATTCACATATATATAAATACACTCCACCACTTTTTTTGTTAAAGAAGTTTAATAATCTTACTTATCTAAATTTGTTTGCTAAAGAAGTTCGATAATCTTCCTTATCTAAATTTTCGTAATATTTTAAAAACTAAACAAATGCAAATTTTCGTAATATTTTAAAAACTAAACAATAACAAAATATAATTGACATAAATAAAACAAACTATTTTAAAAAATTTAATAGCAAATCATTCTTTATTTCATATTTATTTTAATATCATTTTTTGTTTAGTAATTATTTTAATCAACGTGTGTTTGTTTAGTGTTTATTCTAATTATAACTAATTGAGGAAGCCATTTATTTTTATATTTATTTTAATATCATTTTTTCGTTTAATAATTATTTTAATCAACGTGTGTTTGGTTAGTGTTTATTCTAATTATAACTAATTGAGGAAGCCAATTATTTAAGAATGTTCTTAATTTTTTAATTAAGAATTAATATAAATATAATTAAAAGCATATAGTTTTAATGTATATTTCGAACCCTCATGCTTTACTGGTTACTCGTATAGTTTTAATATACTCGTGTAGTTTTAATGTATACTTCGAACCGTCATGCTTTCCTGTATACTTTTTTAAGTATTAAAGCAAAAAATAGCATTGCTTCTCCTCTCCCCTACAGAAACCCTGCTGCAGATACACAATTGAATTGTTAAACAAGAGAGATTTTGCTGCGCTTAAATTTAAGGCACGAACTCAAAGCACCAGATTGCTTTGAAAATATTTAAACGAAGTAGTGTCGACTCTGCTTCAATTTTTCCTTTTTATCGAAGTCTCTCCCGTATAATTACAGCATTTACAAAAAAAAAAACCATCATCTTTCTTTTTCTTTTTCAGACTCTCCAGTATAATTGCACCGTTTTTTCAAAAAAATAACTATCTATTTTTTCTTTTTATCGAAGTCTCTCGGGTATAATTACAGCACTTTTTCAAAAAAAAAACTATCTTTCTTTTTCAGTCTCTGTAGTATAATTACACCTTTTTTTCAAAAAATAACTAGCAGACATAATTAGTAATACACAACCGTCATCTGCGACCTTCAAAACAAAGGGCTCTGGTAATCAACGCATATAATTAAAACCCCATCCGCTCTCCTGACCTTAGCCGCGAGGCAGGCCGCAGTTCTGTCCTTCCATCGATCCCTTAGGCTTCGGTTCGCAACGTTTGGGCAAACGCTCACAGATTTGAGCCAGCGATTGAAGATTGAATTTAATAATGGTGTTCACGAAGAGGCACGTATCACTGGGGCTATTCCCCTCCGGCACGTCCACCACGTACGACTCAATCACCAGTGTCTCGTCCTTCTTGTCCACGTTGCGGACTTCATGAACTGTCGTGAAGGACTGATAGTTTTTCAGGCGGTGCTCCCCTCCCACGACTCTGAAGCTCACAACGCGGTGATCGTCGTCCAGAATCTCGAGCCGCTCGGTGCTGCTCTTCGCTGGAAGTCCGGAGACCACGCGAAGCTCTCTTGTACTCCCCACGGTGCCATCACCCTGCATGGAGCAGCTACGAATGAAATGCTTGTATGTCTGTGGTTTGTCGAAGCTCCGCACCACGGACCAGACGTCCTCCACCGTCGCTCGAATCCACCGCACGACCACGGAAGAGAACTGGCCGTCGCTAACGGGATGTTTATGATATCGTTCCACCACGTCCCTCAAGTACTCATATTCCTTCTCCTTCAGCAGACGTTGCAGCATCTCAGATGCCGGGTTCGCCGGCTCTGTGGACCGTATCGAGCCCGTTTGATCCCTGTGGAAAGGAGACATGCTCGAATTCGAGGCTTCGTTGCTCAAAAATACTGCTTTTCGCTCGCACATATCACAGATCAATTCAATGCTAATACAGGCAATCGGACTTTTTGGGTACCGGGGCAGGGGTGAAGGTCTATATATATGTGGAGCCTGGGCTGTTAGAAATTATAATGATTTGATGCGAGGGATGGTTATCCAAATGAAAGTAAGTTCGCAAATCGAGAAGCCACTATGCTGTTCACGTGAATAAGTCGGAAAAAAAGTTTGAGGCTGATGGCCACCTCCCTTGTGGACAAATCAAGGAGAGTCATGCGCATGGAGGGATAGTGAATCCCATCGGGTGTCACATTCCCTGTGGAATCCCCACCAGCCGTCAGCGATCAACGATCCCTGGTCGCCCAAGTGGGCTTCATAAGAGATTACGTGTATTATGCGCGTAGTTTGAGCCATTCAAGTAGAACATGGTGGAAGTATAATGGATCTTTAATGAAGTATAATGCCGTTCACGAATTTCAATGTCAAGGAGCGATAGATTAGTTTTAGTGCGCCTCATCTAAAGTTTAATTCGACATAAACATCTCATGTCACGTCTAATCCCACATAAACCATCTTATTTTGGATGAAACGAACCATGTACTAAAATTAAATTGGATAAACATCTAAACCAGAGTTAATTTAAAAAAAAAATATCAATACATTATTCATGTGTAATTTAATCAGCTCACTTCATCTTCGATGTCCATGAACTTATAAAAACTCTAAAACAATACTGATGTCAAACTATGAAATTTAATATTCTTAAATAATACATGAATATAAAAAATTTAAATTATAAAAAGCGATCTTGTAGAATATAAATAATAATATTTCGGAGGAAAGATATTAACATCAAGTGTAAAATGAAATTCCTCAATTATATTGATATCAAATAAATTTTAAATTGCAAAAAATAATATTTTCAAGCAAGATGTTCAATAGAAAATTATATCCAGTAATTATATTAAAACTTTAAAAATAATTATTTAATTTATTAAAAATAAATTATATATTTTAAAATTTATATATTTTATTTTTAAATTATGAAATTCATTATTAAAAAAATTATTTTAAAATTTAGTTTAACAAAACATGTATTTTTGAATATAAATCTATTAGAAAATAAGTTAATTTTTTTAAACTATATTAAATATAAAATAAAGTATTTTATTTAGTAGATAGTAATCTATAGTCTAAGATGTATGTTTAATTATATTTGAATAATTATGTTTAAATATAAATTTATCATAATGTGTTATTTATTTTTAAACGATAATTAGAAAATTATATTAAACAAAATTTGTAATCTATTTAGTTTTGTTATATTAATTTCAAGAAAAACATCATCCTACGCTAGATTCAGACCTATTTTAATTATAATAAATTAGTGAATGATATTATATTCGTTTTATAAACGCTTATGAAATAGGACAAAGAAATTCACTCACAATCGCCAAAATTGTTGCTAACCAATTGGTTATGAGGGAACATTGTCAAAATGACACATTGAAGTGGCTTGGCAAAGTTCTGGTAGGATGCCAAAGTGCTTGGGAAACTTTATATATATATTTATTTCATTATATTTTATGTTTATATATAAATATTTAATAAAAAATAAAATTTAAATGTTATAGTATGTTAAGTGTAATTCATAGGATTTTGTTGGACAGGTGGTCAATAATCATCCGATTCTTTTATTTTCTCCACGTAGAAGGCGCAGTTCAAGTTTGTTAAACATTGCTAAGCCAGAACGAGTTCTGAGTTTGTGATTAGTTTTAATGTTTTGAGTTAGTGATTAATTTTAATATATTTCGCAATGACGTGTTTGCATCGGTAGGTCTTTAAAAAATCAATACCTACTGGTCTTTTTTTCTTAATGCCCAAATTTTCAAGTAACCCAACTTCATAAGGAGTTGTTTAGGTTTATGCGGTGAAAGGAGGGGTGATTATACTTATTAAGTTTATTTGGTTGGGATTGTTAATATATGGAATGATTGAGAAATTTTTGTAGGATAATGTATTGAGAATGTTTAATTTTGTTTAATAATTTTCGAATGAAAGTATGTGAAGGATGTTTAATTTTGTTTAATATTTAGAGTGGATACTCTATTTATTGTTTGAGATTTATTGCTGAATGACAGTGGAAAGTAAAAATTATTTTTCCTTCTTCATCTCTCAACACACCTCCATAGCCTGCTATCCCTGGGTTGCTTTTTGAAGCCCCATCAATATTGCATTTCAGAAATCCTTTTGGTGGAGGATGCCATAACTCCTTTTCCATTTCCAACACTCTTTGTTTTTTGCTAAGACCATGGTGGATGATCTCATGCATTCTCAGATGCTTGAGAGCTCTCATTTCAAGCGCAGTGGGAGGATTTGAGGGATAACTATGCACAGTGGTGGAAACGGTTTCCTTTATCTGCTTTAATACCAATTCCATAAGGCAATTAGGAGTATTTTTTTCATCCTTGAAAATTCTTTTATTATGTTCCTTCCAAACATTCAAGATAATGAAGCTTGGCATAAAGGTCCAGGCCAAATTAAGGATCTCATACTCTGAAAAGTTTTTTCTCCACTTATTCAGGGTGTTAATGATGCTACCTTTGTCTTTGTCAGTCTGTTGAAAAATGGTGTTGAAAGAATCCCACAACCAGGTGGTATAGGTGCAGTTGTTGAGAATATGCTCCATTGTCTCCTCTTGAGCTTCACATAATTAGCATCTAGAAGGCCCCATCACCCCCCTCTTCTGAATGTTTTCCCAAGTTAATATTTTCTTGTGATGAACTAACCACATAAAAAGTTTGATCTTCATCCACCCTTGGTGGCTCCAAAGTTTTTTCAGGACTTAGCCAAAACGCAGGGATCTAGGTTAAGGGTTATTCTCTTTGCTTCCTTGATGTTAAATATGCCTTCTTTGTTTTGGCCCCATCTTAACTGATCCTGCCCATCTGTAACCAAGATCTTCCTCTGCTCTAATATGTTCATGAGTTCTTCTGTTTTTTCTTTTATGGGGCTATTCCCTCTGCAGTTTATTTTCCTCCAGCTTCTCCATTTCTCAGTCATGGGGAAGATTCCAGAAATCCCTGACTTTTGATAGTCCTTGGAAATCGGTTTCTTGCTTGATGCTCATAAAGTCCTCCCTTAACAACATTGGTTCTTGTTGCCATTTATCTTCCCAGAAGAGAGCTTGTTCTCCTGCTCTAATTTCCCAGAAGTTGTTGTTTTGTACTAGGCTTCTATTTTCCCAGGCTTTATTCCATATGTGAGAGCCTTTTATGTTCCCTGACATTCTGATAAGATCACTTGTTTGCCAGGAGCTTGCATATTTTTCTTTCCAGGTTTTAACACATTGAGCCCCTTTGTCTTTAACCCATCTCCACTAGAGTTTGGCTCCTAAAACATTACTCAGAATCTCCTAATCATCTAAGCCTAGGGCTCCATGATTTTTGGGTTTACATATTTTATCCCAAGAAACTAGGGCCCATTTCTTTCTGGTTTCCTCCTTGCCCCAAAGAAAGTCTCTCTGAATGTTCCTGAATTGCTGTAAGACCCCTTTGGGAGCTGGCAGGGCTGATAAAAAGAAAACAGGGATAGATTGCAGAACTACCTTCGTCAGAATCAACCTGCCAGCCAGGTTCAACGCTCTGAAAGTCCATTTTTTGATCTTGTCTTGCATCTTGTTGAGCATCGGTTCCCAGATACTTTTGTGCATTGGTTTATCCATAAGGGGGATTCCCAAATATTTTGAAGGGAGGATCTCCCTTTGGAAGCCCAGAATTTTGGAGATATTCCTTTGAATAGCTATGTTAGTGTTTAAGAAAAAAAATTTGATTTGGAGAGATTGACTTCCATACCTGAAGCCAAGGAAAAGTCATTTAAGATTTTTTTGTATGTTGAAGCTTCTTTGATTGTGGGGATACCCTGCAGCATGGTGTCATCCACAAATTGTTGATGAGTCAAAGCTTGGCCATTTTCTGTTAATTGTAGGCCCTTGATCTTACCTAAGACTTTAGCATTTTTAATGGATCAGCCCAATCCTTCCATCATGAGGATAAAGAGAAAGGGAGAGAGTGGGTCTCCTGCCTGAGGCCTCTAGAAGAATTGAAGATCTCTGGGGGCGAGCTATTCACAAGAATTGAAAAGCTGTGTGAAGTAACCAAAGCCATAACCCATTTGATCCAGTCATGATCAAACCCAAAAGCAGAAAGGACCTTTTTGATGTAAATCCAATTCAACTTGTCATACGATTTTACAATGTCTAATTGCATGATCATACCAGCCTGCATTTTGCTAGTGAGAGAGTGAACTACCTCGTGGGCCTGAATAATATTATCTAGGATTTGCCTTCCTTCAACATAACCAGACTGTTCCCCTGAAATCAAAGAAGGAAGAAGAGGTTTGAGTCTGTTGGCCAAGATTTTGGAAATAATTTTGTAAACCACATTGCATAAAGCAATGGGTCTGAACTTATCAGGAGTCAGGGCTGAGTCCTGTTTGGGGATCAGGGAGATGAAGGAGGTGTTTAAGGCTTTCAGAATGGATCTGCTCCTTCTGGAGTCCTCAACCACATCCAGAATATCCTGTTTGACCACATTCTAGCAGGCTTTCAAAAAGTAAACATTAAAACCATATGGACAGGGAGATTTTCCATTCTGCATATCTTTGATAACCGCACTGACCTCTCCTTCGGTTATAGGTTTGTTCAGGTTAAAATTATCCTCTCTAGACACCATCCTGGGGATGTTCTTTATAATTTCCTTGATGTGTTGGTCTCTGTTTGGATTATTTTCATTTGTGATGCCTCTGAAATGTTGAACCATCACAGCTTCAATATTCTTGTGCGAGGTCTGAAGCTCCCCATCTTCGTTCAATATTTAAGAGATTCTTTTGTGCATTCTATTGGCTATGGTGGAGCAATGGAAAAATCTGGTATTTCGATCACCTTCTTTAAGCCATTGAACTCTAGACTTTTGTCTCCAAAAGACTTCCTCCTGTTTGCATAAATTCTCCCAATCTTGGTTGAGTTTTCTAGCTTGCTCACTTTTGATTTTATCAAAACCCTCTGTGATCAATGCTTGGTTTAGTTCCTGCATTTTGATCTCTACTGATTTTTTGTTTACAAAAATGTTACCAAATCCTTCTTATTCCATTCTTTAAGTTTCATTCTTATGTGCTTTAGTCTTTTATGGAGGAGGAACATTTTGGCGCCCTGAACCTGTAGATCTTTGGACCACCATTGTTCAATGTTGCTGATGAAATTTGGGTGGGAGAGCCAGATATTCTCAAATCTGAAGGGTCTGTTCCTAGGAGCATCAATTCCCTTGATTTCTAATTGAATCGCCCAGTGATGAGAGCCTCCAAATGGGAGAACCCTTGCAGATATTTCTTTATTTGTGAGCATTAGCTACTCAGAGATCAAAAATCTGTCTAACTTGGAGGCAACCTGAGCATTACCTACTCTTTTGTTGTTCAAAGTAAAAAGACCATTATGCATTTCAGAGTCAACCATTTTCATGTCTTCTATGAAATAATGGAATCCTACTGACTCTCTACTGAGGATTCTGGTACCTCCTTTTTTTTCCGAAAGAGATTTAATCATGTTAAAGTCTCCTCCAATGACCCAAGGGATTTCTTTATGTCTACTTCTGAGATCTACCAGGGAGTCCAGAAATCTAAGCTTCTCATATATTCTTTGAGGACCATAGACATTCGTAACCAGGAAGGTCTCAGACATCCCCATTGGTTGAATGATAGTTGATAAGTAATTTCTCGTTGCCTCCACTTCTACAATGCTAACTTTTTGGGGGTTCCAAAGAGTGATAATTCCTCCAGTTGTGTTCTCTGCTTTGACTCCTAGAAACTCATATTTCCTGAGCCAATTGCTATGGCTTTGTTTTATTTTTTGAATGGATCATTTTGTTTCCTGAATGAAGATTATGTCTAGCATTGCTAGTTTCATCCTGTTATGTAGAAATTTGAATAATATAACACTTATTCACAAAGATTATCCTGATTATACACTATTTGCGGAATGCATGCATAATACATAACCTCCTCTACCATTAATCATCAATTTTCGGAATTAAAAAAATAATCGCACGCGCACATTGAAACATCAATCACACATATCAACACAATATGTAATGGGAAAAGCATACAGCTGAAAACCCCCAACTATCTGTATATTATAATGATAGATAACATGTAACAATACATAGTACAATACTCCTCACAAGTACTCAGTACTATCTCCACATGCTACACAAAAACTAGCTTAGATCTGAACAAGTCACGGGTTCAGATCTCCTCCACTGTTTGTCTGCCTCTACTATGCAATCCAAGTTGAGAATAGATCAGATCCAAGTTCGAATTCCCTTGGCTTGTACTGTGCAATCATCATTTGCAATCTTAATCAATGCTTGCGCAAATCTCATGCACAGCTATAGTCACAACTGATAGTAGTCTCACCCTTTCACCCACCTCTAACACTTGTCTCCACTGAACTATCCATGCACTGAGTTAACTGATGTACTCTTTAGTTGATTTATGAGTTAATAATTAGTGAATTAATTAATAATTAATTCACATCACTCATCACTAGTGTATTTGGCAGTTAGACTAAATACAACTAGTTCAACTAAGTCAAACTGAACACAACTCCATCAACTCCTCAATCAACTCCACCAAACTCAATCACTTGAGTTCTAACTGAAGTCCATCATGCAATAGCTCAACTAACCCATAGGAAAAGCGTATTTCCTTCTGGCAGTTGCATGTGCCACATCCATAGCTCGAACTGAAGTGCTGCAAGAGGATAAGATAATGTTTATAGTC
Organism: Pinus tabuliformis; assembly: GCA_031772625.1. Classification (NCBI taxonomy): domain Eukaryota; kingdom Viridiplantae; phylum Streptophyta; class Pinopsida; order Pinales; family Pinaceae; genus Pinus; species Pinus tabuliformis. The sequence continues at coordinate 656,037,167 of CM062815.1, read as the reverse complement.
CAAATATTATTAAGAGCTAATAATATTCGACTGTTCTATTTTTTGACTGACAGTCTAAAAATAGACTCTGCCCATATGTCTAAAAATAGAGGTCCATCTATTTTTACCAACATGACCAATCATCCATAAATAGCATCCTGCAACTCATAGACCATGATCCATATGTCTAAAAATAGACTTTGCACCAAAAATAGCCTGCGGGCCCACTTAGTGAAGGCGACTTCTTTTCACTAAGCTCCATCATCTTGTTGCACTTTCAACACTCCCTCTCAACAAGATATGGATTATCTGCAACCCTTATCCTGCCTCTGTGGTATTCGAATTTGCTCCTGGTGAGCGCCTTCGTCAAGATATCAGCATCCTGATCCTCCGTGGGAATGTATGAAAGTAACATGATTCTCCGCTGCACACAATCTCTGATATGATGGTACCTGATGTCGATGTGGTTGGATCTATCATGAAATACTGGATTATCCAAGAGTTTAATGCAACTTTGGTTATCACAATAAATCACAGTAGGCTCCAAGTGTGACCCGAACAACCCGACCAGGATCTTCCTCATCCATATAGCCTCGCATGCAGCCAAACTTGCTGCCATATACTCGGCCTCTGCTGAACTGAGTGCCACGGATCTCTACTTCTTGCTGTACCAAGAAACTGTTGTCGACCTGATACTGAAGATCCCTCCAGATGAGCTCTTTCTGTCCGTTGGGCTCCCTACCCAATCTGCATCCGTGAAGCCACATAGCTTCACCTCATCCTCCTGTCTGTACCACAATCCATATCCCGATGTGCCTCTGTGATAATGCAATACATGCTTGTCTGCCTTCCAGAAGAGCTTGGTTGGCTTAACCATAGGTTGTGAAAGCTGGTTAACAGCATAGAAAATATTGGATCGTGTATTGACCAGATACATAAGCGACCCCACCAACTGTCGATAAACAGTGGCATCCACTACCTCTGCTGAAGTAGCATCCTCCTTCCTCCAACCTCTATGAAGAGGAGTATCAACAGGCTTGCAACCATGCATTTTGAACTTCTCCAGTATCTCCCGGGCATACTTACCCTAAGAAACAAATAGTCCATCACTGCACTGCCAAATTTCCAATCCCAAGAAATAATGAAGGAGGCCCAAGTCCTTCATCTCAAACTCTCTAGCAAGATCTTCCTTGCATGAAAGTATCAACAGCTCATCTCCCGTCAAAATCAAATCATCTACATAAAGTACAATGATCAGCAACTTACCCTCCACCACAATCTGGTATAGGTTAGGATCCGCCTCACTCTTGGAGATTCCAAGTCCGGTGAAATAAATGTCTATTCGTGTGTACCAAGCACGAGGTGCTTGTTTCAACCCATACAACGCTCTCTTGAGCCTGCACACATGTGACTCGTTGCTGAAAATCTTGAAACCTTCGAGTTGCTCTATGTACACCTCCTCCTCAATGACTCCGTTGAGGAACGCAGTCTTCACATCCCTCTGATGGATGTGCCACCCCATCTATGCTGAGAGAGCAAGAATAGTCCGTATGGAAGAATACCTTGCGAGAGATGCAAAGGTCTCCTCATAATCCATCCCCTCTGTCTGTGAGAAGCCTCGGGCAACAAGTCTTGCCTTGTACTTCTCCACACTCCCGTCAGCTGCCTGCCTCACTTTGTAGATCCATCTTGAACCCACCATTGATTTCCCCTCCAGTCTTGGGACAATCTCCCATGCACTATTTCTGACAATCGAATCATACTCTTCCACCATGGCATCTACCCATGCGGGATCCTCCACAGCTTCCTCGAAAGTGGATGGCTCAGTCACGACACATTTACTCACAAGAGCCATGTATCTAGTGTACCGATCAAGTGACTGTCTCTATTTGCGCTATGCTGTAGGCGGTCCTACAACCTTCTCTGAATCTTCAGCCAGTCGCTCAGCTTCTATAGTGCGCTTTCACCTTCTGATGTTTGGCGCTGCATGAGTGGTCTCTTCCACTCCATGAAATTCATCTTGTGGCTGATCCACATTCTGAAGCTCATCCTTAGGAACTAATAGCTCCTCATCTGCATGCAAGTGTGGCTCCCTCTCAACCGAACACTTCATGGCTTTCTCCTCCTGAAATTTGATATCCCATCGCACAACAGTCTTGCAATTGTCTGACAAATACACACGATAGTTGTGGGGCGTATCAGTGTACCCCACAAATATCCCAACCTCTGCGGTTGGTTCCAGCTTCTTCCTGGCATCCTTCGTCAAACCCATGTAAACAGGAGAACCAAAAATCCTCAAATGGGAAATATCAGGCCTCTTACCAGAATAAGCCTCCTCGGGTGTACTCATGCCACGTATCTTGTGAGGAGAACGGTTATGCTCATATACTGCAGTATTGCATGCCTCCGCCTACAAGTGAAGGGGTAGGCCCTGATCATGAAATATCACTTGTGCAACACCCACGATCGTTCTATTCTTTTGCTCAGCAACCCCGTTCTGCTGTGGGTTATGGGGAGCTATGAGCTCTCTTCAAATCCCTTCTATGCTGCAGAAGTCCTTGAACTTGCCAGAGATGAATTCACCACCATTGTCACTCCTAAGAGCCTTCACCTTCTTCCTCGATTCCTTCTCGACGAGTGCTTTGAACTCACAGAACTTTGAGTATGTCTCGCTCTTCTTCTGCATGAAGAAGATCCAACACTTTCGAGAGAAATCATCAACAAAGATCACATAGTACTTGTGCTTTGCTGTCGAAGCTACCGAGAAAGGTCCTCATACATTTGTGTGAATTCTCTCAAGGATTGTCGTGGCACGACTATCCTTCTCGTGAAAGGTGGCTTTCACAAATTTTCACATAGTACACCCCTTGCACTGATCTGACTGTGCAAGAGTGCCTTTAGGAAGCCTAGTAGAAATCTGCTACAATATATTCAAGGCTCCATGGTGAAGGTGGCCCAATCTCCGGTGCCACAGCTCGCCATCATCTCGGCTCACCAATCCTTCTACCTTGCATGCCATTATTGTGCAGCCATCTACATGCAATTGATAAAGGTTCTTGACTCGAACCCCTATCTTCCGGGTTTCTCTAGTTGTCTTACTGCGCAGGAAAGCCTTTCCCTCGCTGAAGACAACATCATATCCCGTGTCTTCTAACATCGCCATAGAGATAAGATTCTTCTTCAATCCTGGAAAATGCATCACTTCCTTCAATACAAAGGGTTTACCAGACTCCCTCTCAAAGGAAATGGTACCGATACCGGTCGCACTGTATCTACCATCATCGCCCATATCGATGTGCACTCTAAGATCTTTCTCATCCAAATGAGGAAACAAATCTCAATCTCCTGTCATGTGAAAAGATGAACCACTGTCCATGGACCATACCCATCCCATCACACTTGATACCAAGCATGCGATCAACAAAAAATCCAGCTCAAACTACGAGGCTAAGGCCTCTCCCACTGCAGATCCAACAGCTTGCTTATTTTTCATCTTCTGCGGACAATTTGTGGCATAATGTCCGTGCTGGTGACGGTGAAAGAACTTCACCTTGGACATGTCTTGCTTCTTGCCTTTCACACCGGAATGAGAAACTTTCTTGTTCTTCCCCTTCTTTGCTTTGGCAGCCAAAGTGCAATTTTCTTCATCAGATGCCTTTGATGAAGATCTGTCCCTGGTATTCCGCATGATCTCCTCTTGCACAAGATCAGACCAAAGTCTCTCCCATCCTGGCAATTTCTCCCGACCATTGACAGAGTCCTGATAGGAATGCCAACTCTTCGGAAGACCAAGGAGAGCCAAGCTCACCAAGTCCCCATCATCGACAATCACCCCCACACTTCCCAGCTCATCCCGACATTGGGTGAACTTCGTGAGATACTTGGGCATACTGTCTCCTTTCTCACACTTAATGTTTCTGAGTTTATCCTTGAGCGCCAACTTCCTCTGGTCGCTCTTGCTTTGGAATAAATCTGTTAACGCTTTCCACATCAAGTATGGAGAAGCCTTTCCATGCAGGCTAGATACAATGTGATCCTTCACACCCTCCAATAGAATCCTTCGACACTTTATTGTCTTCTTTTGCGAAGCCTCAACTTGAGCAGCATCAGTAGGCTTTGGGACCTCAGCATCTATGAACTCCTTCAACCCATTGTCATCTAACACCACCTCCATCTTGTCTTTCCATGCAATATAATTCGAGCTGCCTTCGAGGGCATACTCCAATCACAATCCGTTGAAAGACATTTCAACTTCGACACCAAGAAAACACTGCTGCAAATTCGAATTCCACTAGCTCAAAACTCAACCGCTTATGATCTAAAATTCGTGAGAACAAAGTATTTCTCGTACAGAGATTGACTGTTTGGGCATTTACCGGATATCTCACCTTCCAAAAGAAGGATGAATCCAGAGGCTACCTGGCCCAATTACAGACTCTGCCTGAAGAAATAAAATGTAATCACTTTCTGAATAATAGATCTGATGATCAACTTCACTATGATACAATGTAGAAATTTGAGTAATATAACACTTATTCACAGAGATTATCCTGATTATACACTATTTAATGCATAATACATAACCTCCTCTACCATTGATCATCAATTTGTGGAATTAAAAAAACAATCGCATGCACACATTGAAACATCAATCACACATATCAACACAGTATGTAATGGGGAAAGCATACAGCTGAAAACCCCCAACTATCTGTATATTATAATGATAGAGAACATGTAACAATACATAGTACAATACTCCTCACAAGTACTCAATACTATCTCCACATGCTACACACAAAGTAGCTCAGATATGAACAAGTCATGGGTTCAAATCTCCTCCAATGTTTTCCTTCCTCTACTATGCAATCCAAGTTGAGAATAGATCAAATCCAAGTTCGAATTCCCTTGGCTTGTACTGCGCAATCCTCATTGGAAATCTTAATCAATGATTGTGCAAATCTCATGCACAGCTATAGTCACAACTGATAGTAGTCTCACCCTTTCACCCACCTCTAACACTTGTCTCCACTAAACTGTCCATGCACTGAGTTAACTGATGTATTCTTTAGTTGATTTATGAGTTAATAATTAGTGAATTAATTAATAATTAATTCACATCACTCATCAGTAGTTTATTTGGCAGTTAGACTAAATACAACTAGTTCAACTAAGTCAAACTGAACACAACTCCATCAACTCCTCAATCAACTCCACCAAACTCAATCACTTGAGTTCTAATTGAAGTCCATCATGCAATAGCTCAACTAACCCATAGGAAAAGCGTATTTCCTTCTGGCAGTTGCATGTGACACATCCGTAGCTCGAATTGAAGTGCTGCAAGAGGATAAGATAATGTTTATAGTCCAAATATTATTAAGAGCTAATAATATTCGACTGTTCTATTTTTTGACTGGCAGTCTAAAAATAGACTCCGCCCATATGTCTAAAAATAGAGGTCCATATATTTTTACCAACATGACCAATCATGCATAAATAACATCCTGCAACTCATAGACCCATGATCCATATGTCTAAAAATAGACTTTGCGCCAAAAATAGCCTGCGGGCCCACTTAGTGAAGTCGACTACTTTTCACTAAGCTCCATCATCTTGTTGCATTTTCAACATGTTACTTAGCATTCTTTGTTTTCTTTTGCTACCTAGACCTCTGATATTCCAAGATTTGAATTTCATAATTAAAGATTTGTAAAGGATTAACTGATTGGATCTTTCATCTTACCAGAATCTATCATTAGCTTTCCACACTCCATTAGGAGCTCATTTTGCTTTTTTCTACCTCCTTTCCTAGATTTCCAGTAGCTAATCCTGGATTTAATTTCATTGTTTTCACCCCTTTGTTCTCCTGTTTGTGGATGTTTTTACCTTTCTCCAACCCTTGTTCCTGAGTTTTCCATAAAAACAATTGTTGTATTCTGTTGCATTCTTCTTGAGGCAGAGAATCTATCCCTCCTTTGGTTCCTTGCATCAGGAATCCTTCCAGATCCAAGTTTTCCTCGTCGAAAATTTCTTGTAGTTCATGATCTTCCAGATCTGTTTCACTTTGGGTCATTTCCTAATCCATTTCCATTTTTGTTTCACTTCTCATGGCTTCTTTTTGAGAATCGATCTTTGGAGAATGATTTTTGTCCTTTTTTTTTCTTTTTCTTTAGCATCTACCTCCTGATATTGATTCTCTCTTGTGATTTCTTCAGTCTCTTCTAGCACTTGAAACTTATTCTGATTGCCCTTCTGCCCCTCAGTATGTTGTTGCTTTGACCCCTTTTTTCCTCCCCTTCTTCTGCTAGCCATTTTCTGAAAGCTTTTCGTGTCCTTCGTTGTATTATGTTTTTATTTGTTATCTTCTTTGTTGAGAGGGCAGTCTCTTAACAATTGCCCATGTTCATGGCATCTTCGGCATCTCAAAGGGATATGTTCATAGTCTACTGTCTGCACCCACTCCTCATCAAAAACTTCCAGGATAACTTCATCCAGAAGTGCTCCTGATAGATCCATTTCCACTCATATCCTGGCAAAGGAGGTATATTTTCCCCTTCTTGTGGCTTCAGAAGCTTTGACATAGCGTCCTAGTTTATTGCCAATGGCCGTCAACAATTTAGTTTGCCAATAATCAAGCGGTAGAGAGTAGGGCCTTACCCACACAGGAACTGAAGAGAAAGTCTCCCTCTCTGGGACAAACTTCATTTTCCAAGGTTTCATGTAGAGACCTGCTGCAGCAAAAAAGTAGGGTCCTCCTTCAAATATTCTGTCTTTGTCTTCGATGTTAGAGAACACTATTGTGAAGAATCCTTTTGACCCAAGATGTAGGTCAATGCTTCCTTTGGGCTTCCAATGATACTTGATCCACGTCTGCAAAGCCTTTTCAGTGGGCCATAGTCCCATAAATTTACAGATAATGGCATAGGTTCCCATATGCTCCTTGTGCTCCTACAGTGCAGGATCATTTAATATTACTCGAGGAGTGATTTCTGCTTTTGGTTTGTAAGGTCCTTTTTGTTTTTTGTCTCTTGAACCCAGACTTTTGTCTTCTTCCTCTTTGTCCTTTGTGTTACTATTTTCTTTTGTTCTGGTCCCATCTATTTCCTTTTCATTATCCTTGTTTTTGTCATTCATGCAGCCTTTACTACTTCCAGTTGGTGATTTGCTCCTGCTGGCTACTGCGTCTTTGTAGGAGGGAGGTGTGCTCCCTCCCCTGCCACTCTCCATTAGAATCGAACATTGCTCGCTATTGCAACCCTAGTCACTTCGGCTCTCCCGCGCTCCTGAAGTCATCAAGGCATCCAATTATCGGATATCAACCATATCAATTGCAACCATAATTGAGATTTTTTTGAATGGCTTGTGGAGGCTTCGTGTACATTGTATCCCTTATCATTATCAAACTATACTAACACTTCCATTGAGAGGTGAAAAGAAAGGCGGGTAGGACGAATTTTTCTTTCATTATTATTAAATTGAGATTTCTTTGAACCACATTTGAAGACTTAGTGTACATTGTATCTCTTATCATTATCAAACTATACTGGCACTTCCATTGAAAGGTGAAAAGAAAGGCCGGTAGGACGAATTTTTCTTTCAATATTGTTATTAAATTGAGATTTCTTTGAGCGGAGTGTGGAAGCTTCGTGTACATTGTATCCCTTATTATTATCAAACTATACTAGCACTGCCATTAAGAGGTAAAAAGAAAGGCTGTATCCCTTATTAGTCCCTGCCTGGGACTCTTAGCAATCGATCGTGCGTTGACTGCCTATTAATCTCTTATTTGACCAAAAAATATTGCTATACATCACAATTTTAACCAAAGTTTTCATATTAAAAAATAATATAAAATTTATTATGTAATTGCTGATTGGCCAACAAAGTTGAGGGTCTTATTGCCGGCTTCGCAGGTTTCAAGACGGGTAAAAGTAAGATATCCTAAGTTTTTGGTAAGGTTGCTGAATTTCCAAATCCAAATTTCGTGGCTTTTTAGTTTTACCCAAAGTTTTCGGAGGTCTTATTGCCGGGGATATCGATTGAACGTTGTGACAATTCATCTTACCCAAAGTCGAGTTTGCAGAATGTTGTGACAATTAATTTTATCCAAAGTCCAATTTACATTTTATGACAACTGATTTTAAGTTCGGGGCAAAGTTTTTTTAGTATATGTTGGAGACTTAGAGCAGGTGGCAGCTTTTGGTCGTGCACAACAGCCAGCTGTTGGTGTCAGGAGACTTCTAGCAGGTGGCAGCTGCCGGTGCTTGTAATACCGTGTTGAGGGCAACCGTTTTCCTTTCTAATTTAGGAGATTATGCCAAGGAGATTATGCTAAGGAAAACACAGGACCAGGCCCTGTGAACCCTGGGATCAGACCGTGAAGACCGTGGTTGGCTCTGTCTATCTCAAATTTGATGGAAAAACCCCTTGAGATTCTTCATTTCCGTGATCGAAAGGTTTGTATTGTTATCCCCGTTACAAGTCTTATTGTTAGGTTTTTTTTTCTTCAAAGCTCTGGCAGAGCCGCGCAGGGTTTTAATACGCTCTGATGTATAATCATGTGCCGTCCAAAGAGTCTCATGGCGCAGCCTTAGTCTTTTGTGGAATACAATTTATTCCGGCAGTTTTTTTCATAGTCTTCTCCCCAGCCACCCGCGCTCATTCCTTCCACCCAGCTAAATTGCGAAACCCAGGAATAACTGTTGAGGAGGTGGCTGCTCCGCCCCGTGGTTTCCCATCTTCTGCTATCTCGTTCAGCCTGTACGAAGCGCGGGGTGAATTGCCTGCGTACAGAGAAGTACCTGGGCAACTCTCTCCAGCGTTTCGGACGGCTAGATGCCTTGAAGGATGCCTGGCAGTGGCTGTGAAATCGTCGTTTGAAGACGAAGATAAGTATATTCGTTATTTCCAGGACGTCACCAGTGTCCCGGTGCTTTCTGTCGGCCCACTTATGCCAGTCCTTCAGCCCGTTGCCAGGGGCAGCAAGGGCTCGAATCTGATGGAATGGCTGGACAAGCAGAGGGAAGCGTCCGTCGTGTTTGTGTCGTTCGGCAGCGAGACGTTTCTGTCGAGAGAACAAGTCCGCGAGCTGGCGCTGGGGTTGGAAGCGAGCGGTCTGATGTTTCTGTGGTCTCTGCGTTCTCCAGAGGCCGACCCGTTGGGGCTCCTTCCTGAGGGATTCCAGACTCGAACTCGGGACATGGGGATTATCACTGGGGAATGGGTGCCGCAGCTGCGGATCGTCTCACACCCGGCAGTAGGCGGGTATCTGTGCCACGCCGGCTGGAGTTCCGCCATGGAGGCGCTGAGCTTTGGACTGCCCCTCATACTTGTGCCCATCAAGTTTGATCAGTTTTTGAACGCGCGGCAAATAGCGGCGGAATTGAAAGCCGGTATTGAGATCGAAAGGGAAGACGATGGCTCTTTTCTAAAGGAAAATGTCTGCGAGACTGTGAGAAGGGTTATGGTGGGGGACGAGGGGAAACATTTGAGATTGAAAGCGGCAGAGGCCCGTGACATTCTAGTGGGCAATAATGGGCGCCAGCAGAGCTACATCGATGACTTTGTTCAACGGATCGAACAGTTACGAGGAAAGAAAAATATGGAAGCGGCCGAGAACATTAGGAACTGAGATGTATTGATGGATTGATACCTGGGTAAGTGAGTTGTTTTTTATTTTAATCAAAGTAAATTTGATAATATTGGTCAATAATTTGGAGGAAGTCCAAAATCAAATCCGCATAGGATTAAAATTCTCTGGTTTATTTAAAAAAAATTAATAATAATGTGAATTATATGTTAATTTGGGCCAGATCAAGATCAAACCTTTCGAATTATTTATTGAGAAACTTTTCTTTTAAACTCGACAACTCAACCTGGCAAATCAGGGATGTGGCTGGAAAGCTTGACTGTTTTTGGAAGACCCTCTCTTTTTCGAAATGTTAGAGTGTTGGGTATTCTTTACATTCACAGGCGAAGATCCTATAAGTTGTAATATAAAGATTTCTCTCTTACCTGAAATATCCAAGTAGAGGCTTGATGTTATTATAGTTGTACAACTACTCGTCATTGATCTTTTCTAAAAGAGAAATCTAAACCTTTTAGTAGAATTTTTTCTTCGTTGTGCACCAGATGATTTTGAAGGCGAATGACATAGGTTGCAGCTGTGAACTTAGTATTGCTGTAGGGTTCGTACGCAGTTACTAGTGGTTCTTTGAACCTTTCGTTTTGCTCCGGACTTTTCGGTTTCTCCAAAAATGTTCTTGCTGACAAAAGAAAATGATGCTGAAACAGAGAACCATTATTGATATTGTTGTTAGTCCCCGCCGTGCATTGCTGTAGGGTTCGTAGGCAGTTACTAGTGGTTCTTTGAACCTTTCTTTTTGCTCCGGACTTTTTGGTTTCTCGACAAAAGAAAATGATGTTGAAACAGAGAACCATTATTGATATTGTTATTAGTAGCTTCCACAATCACGGTGTGGATAATCATTGAAATGGAATTATTTTTAGTGTGATTTTTTAGATTTTCCATGCTTAAATTTGGTCAAAAAATTTAAGGTAAAATTTTGATTTGTGTTATTTAAAATCATTTTTCCGTTGTACATATAAATTCTACACCCTGAAAAAACTTCGAAGACAACTAAGCAAAATTTTTAATTTTTACTATTAGTTCAGTTGATTATTATCGGGATGAGTCACAAATAAGCAACGTTAATATCTCGATGAGTCACAAATAAGCAAAGTTTTTAGGCCTTATCATCCGGGGAGATGTATATCTCAATCTGTGAACAAACTTGACCGAGTGAATGAGGAAATTTGAACAAGTGGCAAGTATGAAGTTGCAAGTGGAGAGTGGGATGATGCAAGTGGCAAGGGAAGCCAACGCAACGGATAGGTTCAGAGCAACAGATTAATAAGCCGATCCATTCCAACCATTGATCCAATAGTAAAATCTAGCTTTTGTTCATGTTCACAAGCTATTTGTGACTGTTGTTTATCCAGTAGAAATCGATCGACCTAGAGGCAGAAGAAGCATTTCTGCTTCTTCCTGTTCCGAATCTACTTGATATTCCGAAGCTAGTTATTGTTTATCCGGTAGAAGTCAACCCAGAAGCGTAAAAGGCAGAATCTAGTTGTTGTTCCTAAGCTAGTTATTGTTTACCCAGTAAAAGTCAACCTAGAAGCTTAAAAGGCAGAAGATAACATCTTTCCATATCGAGATATAAAATAGCATATTCCCCGGTTTTAAAGCCCATTGTTGTTGCTCCACCAAAGTGGGGTTTTAAGCTGCTTTGCCCATGGCTGTAAGCTGTAAAAGTTACTGTGGTTGTAACCTGCCAAAGTTACTGTGCTGGAAGATGGGGTTTTAAGCTGCTTTGTCCATGGCTGCAACCTGCAAAAGTCGTTGTGCTGGAAGAAGCTTGCGGTGGCTTCACCACGCATTTCGGGTTTGAATTTCTTTCCTTTCACTTGGGGTCTCACTTGGGGCACTGGGGGTTTGAATTTCCTTCCTTTCTTTCACTTGGGGTTTCACTTGCGGTTTTAAGTTTTAAGTTGTTTTATCCATGTCTACTACCTGCAAAAGGTTGCAAGAGTGGACTAACTGTAGACATGCTTCAATAGTGGACTAATTGCACAAAGATGTTGTGGGTAGACATTGTTGCTAAACAAACAGAACTTATGCAAATTCAGTTTCATTGCTCAATATAGAGAATAAAAAATAATTATTAATATTAATTCATGACTAACAGACAAATTATGTTCAGTATTTTTAGGTTGTTACATCTAATGTATTCTCCAATCCAACTATTATCTTCTAAACTAATTCCAGTAAAACTTTCAGTAAATGTGTGGTGTGGTAAATATATTGAAACAAAGCTTGGTTTATTATCTTCTAAACTAATGTATTCTCCACTCCGACTATTATTTTCTAAACTAATTCCAGTAAATGTATGGTAAATATATTAAAACAAAACTTGGTTTATTTTAATTAATGTACAATGCTCAACTATAACTTTTGATCTGTAATAACTGTGTCCTCTCCCATTCTAACAACCTGATCTGCCTCTAAACATTGGCCTCATAAATATTCTACTATGAAAACGAGGATGTTGAGAACTTAACCATACATAAAATATGGGAAGGTATTTACCTTATTATTTTCTATGGAGATTTCATATAGATGGTGACAAAAATGGCTAAGAATTTTGCAGAGCCCATATTTGTACATCTTAATTTTTCTCTGCAAGGCCGAAAGCCTTTGAAGTACACCTCTCTGGGTCGATTGGAAGAAAAATATGTGTGATAGGTCCGGTGAATGAATCGAACCAATCGTCAATGTTTCCCCGCGGTATCCTCATGCACACAACAATCGAATCAACCAACACTGCAATCGAATCAACCAACACTACTGAATTGAATATTGACTCACAGTCATATCTACTGAACTGAATATTGACTCACAGTCATATATAGTGTAGCAATTACAATGAGACGGAGCAGTAGAGTGAAACCGTACCCAAAACTTCGATGGGGTCCTTCACAATACTGACAAGCTTCATGGGGGTCCTTCACAATACTGACAAGCTTCATGGTCAGATGCTTGCAGTAAATGAAGACAACCTAGAGAGTATGGCTCCTAGGCTCCTAGATAAAGCTCTATGGGTCTGGACCCTGCACGACAGATGAGTAAATAAAGATAACTGCTGGCTATGGGTCTAACAAACCCCCCTCGCTTTGATTTCCCAGGTTGCTCGAGCTGACTGAGGTGCTAAAGTTGGTGTAAGGATATGGAAGTAGTTGCTTTCTATCTGTAGGATCTACTGTCTTTAATGCAACTGAAACAAGAGTGGCATATGGAACTGAGTTTTGATCTCGAGTTCCATATCTTCGATTTCGAGGATCATTCAGATCTGGCCTTTGCTTTTTTGTTTCCATATCGAGTTCGATGATCCTTCAAAATTTCAAATTTCCTATATTAAGTGCAAAAATTTACAGTTCTGAAAACTTCAGATTAACTGCATAAAATTAAATTTCAAGTTGTTCGGCCCTGTACATTGTTTTCCATTGAATTTAACTACAATCTGCTCTAAGAACATCAAAATAGAAGCAACTCTATGTTTTGTGGTTACAGTACTCATACGAAGATTGTAACCTCCATGGGGAACAAGTGGCGACCATGCAATGTAACTTCTTTTTCTCCACGGAATATTTTATATTATTTATCAGGTTTTCTCCTGAACGTGACCCATTTAGAAACCCAAGAAAATTTCAGTGAAACTACAACGAATATATTCATTATCGGTTCCGTGATCTATTTTTGTTATCATTGTCTAATGCTCTAAAGATGCCTCGCTGTTTTTATAACGTTATTATAATGCTAAGTGAAACAAATATATTCATTATCGGTTCCGGGATCTATCTTTGTTATCATTGTCTAATGCTCTAAAGATGCCTCGCGGTTTTTATAACGTTATTATAATGCTAAGTGCAACAAACATGCGAAGGGATATTGGCAGCGATATTCGTTAATTTAAATATTGAACTTTATTTATGTGTTTTTTTAATTAAATTGATTAATTAAGAAAATATCATATGTTTTTTTGTTTTTGAGATAAATTTTGTTTTTTAGAGATAAATTTTGAACCATGATATTGTAACATATATTATTTTATTATTTAAATATATGATAAAGTTAAGAATTTTTACATATATTAATTCCTTTTATAATAATAATAATAATTTATAATTTAATTAATTTTTGATAATTTTTTATTTATTTTAACCACCTAAATATATTATGAAATAAGTCTTTTGAGTTTATGATGAATTTATGTTTATCACTATTAATATATATTTTTAGTTAAATTATTAAGAGGGTTAAGTCGTTTAGAGGGTTTGGCTAACAAAAAGATCAATCAAAACAATAATTATCTTTACTCGTTGTAGTGCTCTTTGCACATGTGGCTTGGGGTGTCTTTGTTTGGGTGAATGTTACATTTGCACTTGGGGTCAATTGTTCTAGTATTTTCATTGTTCCAGTGGTGGAAGATTGAAGTGATTTTTTGGTTCGTGTGCTTAATGCTATCAATTCTTACTTCTTTGTTTCTTACTGGATTGACTGTATAAGTTTAAATCAGCTAGTGTACTGCACTTTCTTCCTATTGGACTGAATTGGGGGGTGGGACGAAATTGATTGGGGAATCCTTTCTTTGCATGCTTATGTACTGTATAAGTTTAAATCAGCTAGTGTACTGCACTTTCTTCCTATTGGACTGAATTGGGGGGTGGGACGAAATTGATTGGGGAATCCTTTCTTTGCATGCTTATGTATTGTGAAAAGTTGGCGAGATTTCTCCAGCAACTTTCAAATTTTCTAGCTCGATTTCCCAATCTCTCCTGCTATTTCAGGGCTTTTGTCCCACTCTCCAAGGCTGCATATTGAGGTGGTTGTTGATATACTGGGATCCTTCCGTATAAAAGTATCTTATCTTATCTGCAATTTGTTCGGTGAATTTTCAGTGAATTTTATTTTTAGCTAGACGTGTTAGTTGGTATGAAGAGCATGGCGCCTCAAACATGAGGCTGCCTCGCATGGTTATTTTTGAACGTGGAAAGCATGGCGCCTCAAACATGAGGCTGCCTCGAACATTACTTAGCTTTCAAGTATGTCTCTTAAATATTTTTTTCCATCGTCGAGAATATACTAAAAATATCTATAAAATTGGTATTCCACAATATTCTTTATCTTATCTCTTTGCTTAATATATACACGCAAATATTGATAAATCTTATCTGTTTTCTTAATATATGCACGCAAATAATTGAATTTATCATATGTTAATATGCTTCTTCATTTTTAAAATCTTTAAAAATGGTGAAGGCATTTTCTCTATCTATATTTAAAATAGAAAAAAACCCAATCAATTTGAAATTGGTATTAGGATTTATAATAATTAATTTAAATTTTAATCGTTATGAATTACATTTGGGCTTTATTTGAGACTATTTTAAGTGATATGTTTTATTCATTATAAGAATTTTTTTTTTTTTTTTAATTCCATCTTCATATCTAAATTTACTTATAATAACTTAAAATAAAACATATAATTCATTTCACATTCCTAACCTTAAAATAACAAATTCTTTTGACATTCCTAACTTTTAAATAACAAAATCCAAAATCCAACTTTTAAATAACAAAATCCAAAAACAAAATCCAAAATCCAACTTTTAAATAACAAAATCCAAAATCCAAGCAACGTGAGAAACATAAATTATATCTATATATGCG
This sequence comes from Pinus tabuliformis, assembly GCA_031772625.1. Taxonomy (NCBI): domain Eukaryota; kingdom Viridiplantae; phylum Streptophyta; class Pinopsida; order Pinales; family Pinaceae; genus Pinus; species Pinus tabuliformis. Next base: position 656,021,896 of record CM062815.1, on the reverse strand, counting down.
TTCATTTAATATTCTGAAAAGTTAATTCCCAAATTCCCAATGATAATTGCACAGGAATATATGTTAATATCTTTGATTGAGATTATTAGACATTGATCTCATTTTGTGTATGTGCATCAACAAAAGAAGCCTATGTAGGGACATCAACATCTACATTCTCTCTTCTTTTCCATATAACAAAAATATTGATAATATTTATGAATATTTAACCGCAGGTTTTGCACTGGAGATTGTGCTGCTATTAACTATTTTTTTCTTTTAACTTTTTTTAACCTTTTTGGATTACTTTTCACTTTTATGATTAGAACAGTTCTAGTATTGACATTAACATTCCCAAGATATACCTCAAAGGAAAAATTCTGCTATTAACTATTTTTTTCTTTTAACCTTTTTAACCTTTTTGGATTACTTTTCACTTTTATGATTAGAACAGTTCTAATATTGACATTAACATTCCCAAGATATACCTCAAAAGAAAAATTCTGTTACAAAAACTTACGTCTCTCTCATTAATTTCTCACTCTAAAATGTATTGCATACCCACTCTAAAATGTATTGCATACCCACACTTAGCCTTTCTTGGCACACTCTTAATCCCCACGGCCTGCGATTCCTACAACAAGAGGTTGCAATATGCGTGTACTAAATACAAATACAGGAAGCAACATATTTCTGCATCCCAACGGTATTATACAACTAATTTTCATGTTAAAAGTTGGCCACCTTCCGTGGAAGTAATTGGCTGGTCGAAACGAGAAGTCTTTAAATAGTCTACTGACATGTTGACTGTTTTCACAACGTGTTGAGCTGACTTAAATAGATGGAGAGCGTTTGTATTGTTGTTGTGGCAGACCCATGAATTTTTTAACAAATTACACATTGAATTCGCATGTTGCAGAAAGCGTTTGTATTGTTGTTGTAGCAGACCCTGGCTTGTTGTGGCAGACCCCGGCAGGGACTACCGGCTGCATGCAGCACTTGTTATTATCAAACTATACTAGCACTGCCATTGAGAGGTTAAAAGAAAGGCCGATAGGACGAATTTTTCTTTCATTATTGTTATTATTTAAGGTGTATATGTTTCCATGATATATTTCATCTTTTTGGGATTTTGTTTAATCGATCTACGGATGATACGGTGTGTGATGACGATTGGGCAAAGTGCCCAGATGTGAACCATTGAAGTTTACATTTAACAATGGTGTCAACAAACCGGTACCTATCGTCGGGCTATTTCCCTTCGGACGTCCACCACATACGGTTTCATCGCCAGTTCTACCCACATCACAGACTTGATGGAGAGTGGTGAAGGAGCGATAATTTCTCAGGTGGGGTCTCCTCCTACGACTCTGAAGCTTAGAACGTGGCGATCGTGGTCCAAACCAATTGGTTCTGTGCTCTGCTGGAAACCCCAAGGCTACGCGAACCTCTCTTCTATTCACAGAATGCCGTCGCCCCGCAGGAGCAGCTACGAATGAAATGATTTTACGTCTGCTTTTTGTCGAAACACCCTGAGGTTAGGTAGTTTGCTGATTATCCGAATATTCCATATTTTATAATTAGATGGATACGGGCCTGCTCAATTTCCTAAAATTCCACACAATCAGACTAGTTAAATTTGACCGGGCTTACGCCTATATCCTTTTGATTATGGAATATTCGGAAAATCGACATTCAACCTAAAAATGCTACTCGAAACAACGTCGTACCACAGATCAGTTGCCCAAAACCTCTGGAAGGCCATCGGACAGCACCCGCCGTAGCAAACAGAATGATTGTCATATGGTGGCAGCACGTTCTTGTAAGAGTATTTTGTTACTCACTGAAATAGAAACTCGATGCAAGATCATAAAATATTTACTAATCTCAAAAATAATTCAGCAGATTCTGCACGAATCACTAGTTTTAATACTATGTAAAAGTATAAATATATAGAAGAACTTTATTATATGGCAATGGAGGAGAGTGTCAGTTAAAGATAATTACTACAATTTGACATATGCAAGTTTTATGTGAGGTTGCAATTCATCATACTTAGCTCATAAGTAAATGAGGAGTTAAAGATAATTACTATAATTTGACATATGCAAGTTTTATGTGAGGTTGCAACTCATCATACTTAGCTCATAAGTAAATGAGGTGTTGGAAAAATCAACTCTAATAACTCACTATACTTAGCTCATAACTCACTACACTTAGCTTATGGGTCATGGGTCGATGAGAAATTGAAAATATCAATTCTAACAACTCACCATACTTATACTTAGCTCATAGGAGGCTATGGAAAAATCAACTCTAACAGCTCCTAAGACACTCACCATACTTAGCTCGTAGGTAAATGAGGCTCTTGAAAAATCAACTCTAGCAGTTCCTCGGACATCGGAGTAGTCTTTCCAGTGCTACACTTTGGATTTACCGACAGAGTTTTGGCCAGAATATAGAAAAAAAAAAAATTATGTCCAAATTTTGATTTGTGTTATTTAAAATGATTTTTTAATTCCATATATAGATTCAACCCCTTACAAAACTGATTGAAAATTTTAATTGTGAAAAACTCACTTATCAAAATTTGTGATTTTAATAAATCTCTTCCAAATTATTGAAAAATTAAATTAAAAAATTAACCTAGTTTTTTCCTTAAAACCACACAAAAATACTCTTATTTCGTCCACCTTTACCCTACATTTTAGCATCAAGCCTGCCGAATTGGGCGACGGTGTGGAACATATCATGTTTTTTAGATCCCTGAATCTGAAGAAATCCGCGAACCTCCACACACCGTAAAGTTGACATGTGCCCGAATTCGCCGTTGGGTTGCTCAGAAATGTGGTTGTTTGCTAGCTGACAGCAGATATCACTGCAATGCATATACACGCAATTGGAGTTTATGTGATCGAGCAGGGCTGAAATTATGAGTCGAACAGTGGGCAGGAGGCGTATGGCTTCCTCGTCTGTGGACACAACAATGAGAGGGCTGCGCATCGCTCCCTCGCTTGTGGACAAAACAATGATAGCGATGGGCATGGAATGATAAGAAATCTCATGGAATTATGGATATGATATTTCACTTGATAAGAAATCTCATGGAATTATGGATATGATATTTCACTATCGTCTTTTCTCTTGCCTTTGAAACTCGGCTGATACTTTTCAATCATACTGGTCACCTGCTCTACACCTCCCGTATGAGCAGATATTTCGGTGGGGAACTATGTGGAACCTGAGCCGCGGAGACGTTACTATTTTGATTGCTGAAAAAAATTCCATGCCAAAGCTTTTTAGTTCTCTTACATTGTAGTACGGGACATAGTACGACAATAACCCAAGTGCTACTCACGGGTAGGTGGCAACATAAGCGTAATCATTTGGACCTATTCAATTCAGGTGTTTCCTTCTCAATCTTAATTGGTTTGTCCTTGAAATTCAACATGACTTTTCCTTTTCAAGTTTATTCGAGTTTGTTTTTGGAATCTATGTATTCATTGTGATATTTTGATATCTCTATGAATAGTATGTTTTCTTGTTTTGTTTTTTTAGTTTTCTTGTTTTTTTGGTTTTTTTTAATATTTAGGCAGGGGGATAATTTAATTTTTTATTAAGTTGTTACTTTTTTATTAGTATTATTAAGAAATTTGAACTTAAGTTTTAATATGAATTAAGTCTTACATAAATTAATTAATTTATATTTTATGAATTTAATGGAAGAATTTTAAAACAAGACATATTAAAAAATTAAAGATATCAAATATATATGAAATTTAGAAAAATTAGCACAACCATATAAATTAAATTTGTTAGTAGAAGCAGAGAGACATCAAAATATTTACTTCAAGATACATTTTACATTGGGAAAATTAAAAAAAATTATCTTTGTTTTCAATTATTATTATTTTTAATTATAAAAACAATTAATATATGAGTTAAACATCAAAAAATAAAGTGTAACAAAATTCTTAACCATGCAGATTCACCTGACTTTATCATGGATATTCTCAATTTATAAATAGATTTTGACATTTGTTACAATACTATAAATTAGTAATATGACATGCCCAAAAAAACATAGCTCACTATTATTATTTTTAATTAATCAATTTAATTAAAAAGACAAAAAAAATTCACATTTTTCAAATAAATTTCAATTTTTGATATGTGAACTAAACATAATTTTATTCTTTAGAGTTTACAAAAAAAATGCACTAAAAAGTAGATTAGAAAGAGGAAAAATAATATTTTGAAATCTTGAAAAATTAAAAAGAGGAAGAAGAATCATTTTGAAATCCTTGATGCTCTACTAAATAAGGCAAGAAACCTCCCATGCACCGATGCTTCAGATTTTGCCATAGGAGGGGTTCTTATGCAGGATGGGCATCCAGTGGCGTATGAGAGTCGGAAGTTGCAGGATAGAGAACGAAGGTATCCGGTTCATGAGAAGGAGATGACTGCCATCATCCACTGTCTTCATGTGTGGAGGCATTACCTGATTGCGAAGCCGTTTTTTGTCAAGACTGACAACGTTGCAGCAAGTTATTTTGCATCACAACCAAAGCTTTCTGCGAAGCAAGCTCGTTGGCAGGACTTCTTGGCAGAGTTCGACATGACTATCGAGTATAGACCCGAAAGACACAATGCGGTAGCAGATGCCCTTAGTAGGAAGGGACAAATTGCAGCATTGGAAGGAGAAGACCAGGCAGCTAGGAGTAGGAGTCGAGTTCAGATGTCAGCAGAGATGCAGAATAATATCAAGGAAAGTGTTGAAACCGATACTTTGGCACACAATATAGTGAAGCAAATAAAGGAAGGGAAGACACGAAAGTTCTTTCTATGGGACGGGTTCTTGTTCTTTGGAAACTGACTCTATGTTCCAAAGTCATCTGGACTAAGGAGGCACCTTTTGAAGGAGTGCCACGACTCGCCATGGGCTGGCCACCCAGGGATGCGTCGTTCTTTGGCATTGTTGGAGAGAGGATTCTTTTGGGAGAATATGCGGGAGGATGTAGAGGAGTATGTACATACGTGCATCATTTGTCAGCAGGACAAATCGAATACTCAGAGGCAAGGAGGACTGTTGCAGCCTTTACCGATTCCAGAGAGGCCATGGATGAGTGTCTCGATGGACTTCATCACTCAGTTGCCACAGGTTCAGGGGTATAATGGGATAATGGTCGTGGTTGATCGTTTTTCCAAGTATGTTGTCTTTGTTCCTACAAAGATACCATGTGGAGCCGAGCGGACTGCGAAGTTGTTCTTTAAGAACAAGGTGAAGTATTGGGGGATGCCATTGAGCATTGTGTCGGATAGAGATCTGCGTTTTATAGGCAGATTTTGGACCACATTGTTCAAGCTAGTCGGGACAGAGTTGTTGATGAGTTCGAGTTACCATCCGTAGACAAATGGGTAGAACGAGAGGATCAACGCATTGCTGGAGGACTACTTCCGACATTATGTGACGGCTGATTAGAAGAATTGGCCTGAACTCTTGGATATTGCTCAGTTTAGCTACAATATTCAAAAGAGTTTTGTGACGGGATATAGTCCATTTGAGTTGGTGAATGGACAGATGCCAGTTGCATTGCATACCGTAGTGACGGGAGGCTTCTTGAGAAGTCCTCATGCGAGGAAGTTCATGAAGGCTTGGGAGGAGACCTTGGAGTTAGCACGGTTACACTTGCACGATGCTGCAAGGAGGATGAAAAAGTATGCTGATCGTGGAAGACGGGAGGCACACTTCAGTGTGGGAGATATGGTGTTTCTCAGGATTACCGGGGAGTAGTTTCAGCCAGCTAAGGGGACTGCAAGAAAACTGACACAGAAGTATGAGGGACCATTCAGAGTGAGGAAGAGAGTGGGGGAAGTTGCTTATGAGCTGGAGCTTCTGCACCATATACACTGTTGACACCTAATCCTCTGCGATTAGGTGAATTTGGAATGTGAACAGTCATCAAGAAGATGAACTGATCAGTCACATTCATGTATATAACAATAGGTACCTAATGAAATGAACGAATCAGTTTTTTCTGCCAAGTCTGGAGTTACTCCTGGCCTGACATGGTATCAGAGCTAGCTCCTTTCTTTAGCTCTTGTGCCTTGTAACTCCCTTGTCTGACTGAATACCTGCGCTTTGCTACATATTCCATTACCTGCGCCCTGCTCCATACAGTACGCTGCCCATATATTTGTTGGTGTCAGTTGCCTGACATTTTCTCTCAATAAACCGCCCTCCAACCGTTATGCTTGGTAAATATCGCTAGCTGGCCTCCCTTCATACATTGCTGCTCTTTCCACGCTGATCACCAAACCAAAAAAAAACAAACCTATGCTGCTGCTCTTCCCATAACTGTCACCACACTGTTGTATCAGCGCTCCATTGTTCTTGTTATTCTGAATTTATGATGGTGGTTTTGCCTTCAATGGCTGAACTGAACTGATCTCATCTGGTCGAGTCTGTTCGCGTCTCTCTTAGCCTTTTCCTTTTTCAACTTTCATCAAATTTTCCACAACAGCCTTCAATATCCAATAGCAAAAATGTATGAATACAAAGTCCATCAACGACGTGAACTGAACTGACAGAGATTACTTTGGCGTGGACTGGACTGCATGGAGGCGTGGCCCAGATTGATGGCATTCTTGTGGACATTATCCACTCTAGATTCCTAACCCTAACAACGTTGTTCACATTTTTTGGGCCATAAAGTGAATTTTTATACAGTAGGGAGTCCAAGTTATAATTAATTGCAGAGATGACTGCAAATCTCTGCAAAGAAAGCTGGTCTGGCAAGAGCAAACAATACAATGAATTTTATGAATAGAATGGTCGAGTCCACCGATTTGTGACCTTTCATCTACTATTTTAATCAGCCCTTCCCCTACAAAATTCGTTACACATATATATACAAGGTTTTATACGTTTTCTTACCGCTGTGTATTTCGTGTACCCGTTTCGTTTCAGCGAGGCCGCTTGTCAAAGCATTATAAACCATCCATCTTCATTCTCTTCCTTTGCTTTGTATTATCTGGTTGTATTACTGATTTGTACCTCCGCATGTTGTGGGAACGCCATTGTTGTGTGGCTAAACGAGATAAGGCGCATCCAAAGAGGCCGAGCTCCAGAAGGAAGAAGCACTGCCACTGCACAATATTAAGAGATCACGCACCGTTGCTCCTCAGAGAAATCATCACGCCTGCGTGCTTCATTGTTTGGTAATGTAATATGTAATATTTTGTAATGGGCGTATATTACATGTGAAATGTAATGGGCATATATTACAGTTAAAGGGTTGAAGTAATATGTAATATTTTGTAATGGACATATATTACATTTAAAAGGTTGAAGTGATATGTAATACGCAATATTTGAAATGCTGGATGCTTTTTATATCAAACATTGGAGGGATTTGAAGAAAATATAGTGCATAAAGCTGTAACGTAAGGATTTTTTTCAGCAGAAGTAATTTTTACAGAATGCATTCAATCATCTCTATGGTAGGAATAGTTCTCACTGGCAAGGAGAACTATCCTGAATGGTACCGGATGATAAAACACACCCTCATTTTCAATGAGTTGTGGAAGGGAGTGTGTGTCGGAGAAGGAGACAATGACCCAGTACAGCCTACATCAGACAAAGAGCTCGTCATTTGGGATAACAAGAGCAGCAAAGCATATGCATTAATCGCAACATCTGTAAATGAAGAAGTAAGTCGCCATATTTCATCATATTCAACTGCCTTTGAAGCTTTACAAAAGCTCAAAGAACTCTATGACTCACATTCTGCGCTTGAAGTTGTTCAGCTCATGATTAAACTCTTCACTCTTGAACTGAAAAATAATGATCCTCTTGCTCTTGCATCTGAAGTAAAATCCATAATGCATGATATCAAATCCACTAAGGTTGAGCTGGATATCCCTCTTATTGCTTTTCTCAAGGCACTCTATCCTACCTACTCCAATTATCTTGAGTCTTTACAAGCAAATGGAAATCTTAAAGATATAACCTTTGACTCTCTTGTGAAAAAGTTTGCTGAAAGAGAGAAAGCCTTTGGAAAGAAGACAGTCCCTGAATCTTCTGAAGAGACTGTGTGTCTTGCTCATAAAGAAAAGCATCCTGCTCAAGATTCTACAAGAGGAAGAGGTGGTCGAAGAGGAAGAGGAAGATACTTCAGAGGCAGGGGGGGCAGACATTCTCAAGGAGAAAAAGTAGATCTGCATTGCATTCGCTGCAAACGAAATGGATCACATGATGCTTCTACATGCAAGCTACCATGGGACAAAATTGAGCAGAAAAGAAACCAGCAAAAAGGTAAAACTGATGATACAGACAAAGGTAAAACACCTGAATCCGCTCACTATATTGAGGCACAATGTAACATTGGAGTAAATGAAGATTTGTTTAATGCTTCACTTGCTTCTTCGAAAAATGATTGGTTGCTTGATTCGGGAGCAATCTGTCATATGACTCATAGGAAAGATTTTTTTGAATATTTCACTGACAATGTTGATGGAGTAGTATACTTTGCAGATCAGTCAAAAATCAAGCCATCAGGGCTTGGCACAATCAGGCTTAAACTGCCTGGTCTTCCAGACTTTCTTTTGGATCATGTTCTATACCTCCCATAGCTCAAGAGAAACTTTCTGTCCTTGGTCCACATCTGCCAGCAAGGTCACTCCATTCATATGTTTGATGGCAAGCTTGAGGTAAGAAAAGCATCTGACCACTCATTGTCATGAGGGGAATAGAAGAAGAAAGGCTTCTCAAACTGCAAGGAACCTCTGCTCATGCACAACATTTCTCATATATTTCTCATCATGAAGAAGGTACACTTCCATCAAGTTTATTATGGCATGCTAGATTTGGACATTTAAACTATGACAGTCTCCGCTTATTGAAGAAAAATGGTGTTGCTGGTTTGCCTACAATTCCTAGGAAACATAAGCAATGTGATGCTTGCATTCTAGGAAAGCATAACAAACAGTCTTTTCATGATTCACATTCAAGAGCACATAGGAAGCTTGAACTCATTCATTCAGATTTATGTGGTCCAATGCCTGTTCCTTCTGCAAATGGAAATAAATATATCATGACATGTATTGATGATTACACCAGAATGTGTTGGGTTTATTTATTGAAGAACAAATCTGATGCTTTTCAAACATTCAAGAATTTTCATAAATGGATTGAAAATGATGCACAATCTCATATTGGGTCTATTCGCACTGATAATGGAAAAGAATATACATCAAATGAATTTGAAAACTATTTTCGCCAACATGGGATCAAACATCAAACAACTGTACCTTATAATCCCCAACAGAATGGTGTAGCAGAAAGAATGAATAGAACAATTTTGAATATGGTATGATCCATGCTTTTCTTCAAAAATGTAAAGATAATGTTTTGGGCTGATGCTGTTCTATGTGCTGCATATATAAAGAATATATGTCCATCTAATGCTATAAGAAACAAGACTCCTTATGAATTGTGGTATGGACATGTTCCTTCGGTAAAACATCTCAGGATCTTTGGTTCCACCTGTTATGCTTTGATACCAAAGGTACATAGAAACAAACTTTGTGCTAGAAGTCATAAGTGTATCTTCCTGGGGTATTCAAACACCTCTAAAGCATACCGCCTCTATGATGAAGTAAATAAAAAGTTTGTTGTATCTAGAGATGTCATTTTTCTTGAATCATCCAAATCTGACAAGGTTGTTGAGCGGCAACTTGATCGCTTGGATAGATTCGCAAAAACGAAATCATTTCAAGAATTTGATAATCAGATTCCACATCTTGAAGGGGGAATTCCTATACTAGATCAACATGTGGAATCTTCTTCTGAAGAACAATCTCCCCTGCATGAAACTCCAACAACGGATGATGCTTTAAGTGATGTAATTGATAGAATTGGGAGACTCAATCTTGATTCAGTCCCAACTCAATCAACAGAGTAGCCTGGACCATCTCAGAAAGGTCCCCCAAAGTGGCTGACAAAGACACTTGAAAGTGTTCATCCTGATGAAATTGGAAAAACAGGAACCAGAAATTCAAATCGACAAAATGGAGGTGATGTAGATGACTCTAATTCACGTGTTGATATGGATGTTTCTTATGATAGTGAATTGAATTTGTCTACAGATTTTGAACCAACTTCCTTTAAAGAAGCTGCTTCTCATGATAAATGGAAAGAAGCAATGCAAAAGGAGTATGATGCCCTCATAAAGAACGGAACTTGGAAGCTGGTTGATCCTCCATTTGGAACCAAACCAATTGGCTGCAAGTGGGTCTACAAGAACAAGTACAAAGTTGATGGCTCACTTGACAAGCACAAAGCTAGGGTTGTGGCAAAAGGTTTTGCATAAAAGGAAGGGGTAGATTATGAGGAAACGTTTGCCCCCACAGCGAAACGGGCCACCATCCGGACACTCTTTGCACTAGCAGCTCAGAACGGTTGGAAAGTCCATCAAATGGATGTAAAAACTGCCTTCTTGAATGGAGATCTAAAAGAAAATGTTTTTATGTCCCAGCCTGAAGGATTTGCTGTGAAAGCACATGAACATAAAGTATGCAAACTTGTGAAGTCCTTGTATGGCCTCAAACAAGCACCACAAGCCTGGTATGAAAAACTAACTGAGCATCTTCTGAAACTCAACTTCAATCATTTTGATCTTGATGATGCAACTTTATTTGTCAAGAAAGTTGGCAAAACAGTTGTATATCTTGTGGTATATGTAGATGATCTTTTAATGACAGGGAACAATGAAAGCTATATTGCATCCATAAAGAAAGAATTAGGAAAAAGTTTTGAAATGACTGATTTGGGCTATGTTCATTACTATCTTGGCATTGAAGTAACCCAACATCCAAAATCCATATTTCTTTCTCAAAATAAATACATTGGACATTTGTTAAACAAATTTGGCATGACAGAGTGCAATCCTCTTTCTACTCCAATGGAACAAAACTTAAAGCTCACATCTATTGAAGGAAAGGAATTTGAGGATGCAACAAAGTATAGACAGCTTGTAGGAAGTCTCATCTACCTCACTACTACCAGACCAGACATTTCATTTGCTGTTGGAATCCTCTCCAGGTTTATGCAAAAGCCTTGTGAGGGACATTGGTCTGCTGCAAAAAGAGTTCTAAGGTACTTGAAGGGAACTCAAGACCTTGGAATCAAGTATACACAGGTGGACGACTTCAGCTTGATTGGATACTTTGATTCAGACTTCGATGGAGACAAAGAAACTGGAGTATCTACTTCAGGATATGCTATGAGTCTTGGATCAGGAGTTGTTTCTTTGAGATCACGCAAACAATCAGTTCCAGCAGATTCCACAACAGAAGCAGAATACGTGACAGCAGCTGAAGCAACGAAAGAAATTGTGTGGCTCAGGAAAATTCTTGAAGATTTGCAGGTAGAACAAGTACAATCAACTCCACTCATGATTGACAACACCTCTGCAATAAAGTTGGCCAAGAACCCAAAGTTCCACGATCGTACAAAGCACATCAATACTAAATATCATCTGATCCGACATCATGTTGAGGCCAAAACAATCCATCTCCGTCATTGTTCCACAAATGAGCAAATTGCAGACATCTTCACCAAAGCGCTTGGAAGAGAAAAGCTTGAAAGATTCAGAATGATGCTTGGACTCACCAACATCCCTTCAGATTAAGGGGGGGAATGTTGACACCTAATCCTCTGCGATTGGGTGAATTTGGAATGTGAACAGTCATCAAGAAGATGAACTGATCAGTCACATTCATGTATATAACAATAGCTACCTAATGAAATAAACGAATCAATTTTTTCTGCCAAGTCTGGAGTTACTCCTGGCCTGACATGCACATGAAGCATCCAGTTTTTCACGTAAGTCAGTTGAAGAGATGTAGACTTGATTCAGACCATCGAGAGAGAGATGAACCACCGAGAGGACCAGCCGGAATTGTGGACAAGCTAGGATTGGAGTTGGAGAAGATTTTGAGCGTCAGAACTACAGGGATTGGTTGCCACATGAGAAGGGAATTTCTTGTCAGATGGAAGAATGCACCGGAGGAAGAAAGTTGGGAATCGGAGGACTCACTTTGGAGATGGAAGGATAAGATCGAGAAGTACAACAGGAAGCTGTTGAGACGATCGGGATTGTCGAGGGCGACAATGATTTCCAGTGGGGGAGGATGTAACGCCCTGCGGTTGCGTGCACGGGCGCGCGCGCTCCTCCCATCGCAAAAATAGACTAAGGCACGAAAAAGTGCGAGCTCCAACGATGAGGCACGGTTATGTTATATCGTGCGGACAGATTGGTGCTCCACTTATATGGCAGGCTGGGCGAGACAAATGAAGACGGACCGACTCATAAGAGGGGCGCTTTTGGATATCATTTGGGCGCGCTGGCTGCACATTGGAAGGTCGGCCGGTTAAGTGGTCGACGCACATATGGAGCGTATAAACACTTGAGGAATGCGCTCATTTGGACATCAACACTTCGCATCATTCCATCGCAAACAAAGAAGTGCGAAGGTCTTCTACTGCAGGTCGTGTAGGGCGTTCGGTGATGCGCCCGCCGAGTCGGGCAAGGGGGACACGCATATTGTTTGGCGTTTGGAGGTGTGAACGGTGGGTGCGGGTAGGCATCTGCCCGCCGGTTGGTTTGCACGACACCTGGTTGTAACGGGCGCGGGTGTGCACGGGTGCGCCCGCCCGTCGGCAAGGTTGTGTTGTGTGTAGTGTGGGTCATGCACGGGCGCGCCCACCCGGTTGGTAAACATTGTATTGTATATTCGGTTGGAGGTTGCGGTGAGCCTACCATGCGCTCTTGCATGGGCAGCGCCCAACCTTATATATGAGCGCCGGTGGAGCATTTGCCCCCGGTCATTGTAATCTTCACACATCATAAAAAGATTACTCTTATACATTATTGGGTTATTGTTATTGTTCATGTATTATTAATGGATTCCGCATATTAATAATGTTAATTCATGGTTATTATGAATTGTTGAAGGTGTAGTTCGTAAAGTTAATTTAACTATGGAAAGAGTTGTTAACTTAGGCGGTGCCGCACTCGCCCAATTTAGGGAAAAAAGAATTGGGGGTGTGACAATTCCCCTCCAGCACGTCAACCACGTACGACGCAATCGCCAGGGTCTCATCTTTCCTATCCAAGTTGCGGGCCTCATGGACTGTGGTGAAGGACTGATATTTTTTCAAGCAGTGCTCTCCTCCCATGACTCTGAAGCTCAGAATGTGGTGATTTTCGTCTAGAATCTCAAGTCGTTCTGTTAGGACCTGCGGTCCGTGCGACGGGCAAGGCGACTCCATCGTGCGAAGGACGTGCGAAATATGAAACGAAACGAACCATGGACGAGTTCATAAGGCGTTGGACGAGCGATGAAGGGGGCGGTCCCACGAGTTGGGTGGGCTAACCTACCTCATGGGCAAGAGTTCACATTATGAACGAGTCGACTAGGCGTTTGGTGTGGGTCAGCCGGGTGACACAACTCGCCAATGCTCGTATATATTGGAGGGCGTTTAGAGACAAATGGCTATCATTCGATCAACACGAGTTCGAACAAGGAGTTCTGCAGTGCGTGGATGAGCCCGCACGACAGGCAAACTCAGGTGTAAAACTCGTTCAAGAAAGTCGTTCAGAAAAGTCGTTCAGGAAAGTCATTCAGAAAACTCAGGTGAGGTCATTAGGCAGAACTCAGGCAAGGTCGTTCAGGCAGAACTCGGGTGAGGTCGTTCAGGTAAAACTCGGGCGAGGTCGTCGGGCAGGAAACTTGGGCGAGGTCGTTCAGGGGAACCAAGTGAGATCGTTCGGGCGAGCCGGGTGAGGGTGTTGTGCGACCCGAGTGAAATCGTTCGGGTGCGCCGGGTGAGGTCGTTCGAGCGACCCGGGTGAAGTCATGTGGCGACCCGGGTGAGGTCGTTCGAGCGAACCGGGTGAAGTCGTGTGGCGACCCGGGTGAAGTTGTGTGGCAACTTGGGTGAATGAGTTCGGGTGGACGAGTTGGGTGAACGGGTGAATGGGTGGACGTGCGGACGGGCGGCCAGGCGAGGGCGCGCCATGCACGCCGAAACGAAGAATCGTGCGGACGGGCGACCGGGTGAGGGCGCGCCGTGCACGACGAAATGATGGAAACAGTGAAGTGTTGAGATTGTGAACGAAGGTGTGACTCGTGCGGAGGCGCCCGTGTGTGGCGACTTGGTTACGACGAGGCGTGCCCAAGTTGGGCAAACAACACGATCGTGCGACGAGGTGAACAAAGGGTTGGTGAGTCATGCGGCGACCGTGTGGAGGTGCCGATGAGCTGGGCAACCGAGTTTGCCGAAGTTGGAAAATTGGCTAAGTGTAAATTTGGGGTTTCCCAAGATTTAACTTGCACTTGTAAAAGAAGATTATATATATTGATTCACGCAGACTCATGTTGCAAGGAGTTGCCCCTCCCTTTATACTATTGTGCACTTCTATTGTATAATGTTGTTTATGTGAATGTTATGGGCTTTCACTTGTATAAAGGATAAAAATAATACTTGGTAATAAGAAATAAAACTAAGTATGGAATGTCAGGCGTAGTCTATAATCGTAAGTATTGGTGAAAAGAAAACGATTGGTAGTGCCGCACCTCACTATAAGCGGTTGAAAGACTACCGCAGGTGTAGGGGCATGATAGGTGGGATCAGAGCTAGTGTACTGAATCAAAGAGCTGATTCTACGAATACTGAAGACTTGGTAGGAAGTTCAATTTTTTCAGGGGACAGGTGGAATATCAAGGTGATTTAGGTGAATGATGAAATAGGTTTAGCAAAGGTGAAGCTTAGTGCTTGGGCCAACCTGAATGAAAAGGCATGGCAGGTTTGGAAGAATGTGAAGGGAAGCTCTTGCTTATCTTATACAGGTTGAAGCATATGAAAGAAGAGAACCCCCGGATTAGAGATAACTTGAAATCTTGAAAAAGAATGTTGAAGACGAACTTCTTCAACTTGGTTGGACAATGGAGTAAGATGAAGTTGTAGATTGTGCTGACAAGGAAGAGGAAGCTGTGATAACCAAGGATGTTGCAGATGTGACAACGATGGAGGATGAACTTGAGATTGATCAAGTTGGACCAAGATCATGCAGTTTGCAGACATGGATGGATGAGGATACTCATATGGAGGAACCTCATGATGATGATGTAAGTACTATTGATACTTGTGTTTCACTTGAGCATTTGGTAGATGGACCGTCTGCAGGGAAGAGCAAAGTCAGTTTGTCGATACAAGGGAGCATCTTACCATGGATGTCTATGATGAGACCTTGTATGGAGAAGCAAGGATTGTTGATTGTTGCAGGACTTGTTGGGGTTGTCTGTGACCTTATGGTAGAAAGTATGAAGGCCTATGACAAGGGAGGAACATGATGATCATTGTGGAGGATTCAGTGATGCTTTAGCCACATGGAGAATTGGCTAAGTGCCCGGCATGACTCATGGACAGATTGAAGAGGGCATACACTTGAGTTGCTTGGGTGGACTTCTCATGGTCGAAACTAAGAGCAAGTCTTGGTGGAACCTTCAGTGGGGGAGCTATGATGGAAGGGACTCGTGATGATGATGATATGGTTGGGTGACCGAGTTCACTAGACCGAAGATTGCAGACTTGGATGAGCATGACCGATTGTTGTAATGGGTCTACTTGGTTGGACTACATGGGTAACTAAGTCATGGACATCAGGTTGGAGACATGGAGCATGGCAGTCTTATGCAGGAACATTATGCAGGGGCACTAGTAGAGGTGTCACTTATGGGCATCCAACGAGGAGTGCCAAGGAAGGGATGTTGTGCAGGTAGATTTGTTGATGTGACATGGAGATGTTCTGGTTATGAGCCAATGGAGAGGTTGTGCACTTATGAACAACAAGGCCATGGACTTAGAAGGAGTTGTGAGCAGACTATGGAGCATTCCTACTACATGGAGAGCTGAGGAATCTTGCAGAGACCTTTGGGCCGAGACTTGTATGCTTGCTGAGATGATTGGTGGAGATGACTCATGGAGCTCATGATAACATGAGGTTGTGACTTTTAAGGACTTCATATATGGTGGACTTAGAGGATCTGATGCATTGAGGAGCTGAGATTAGGGACTTTGATGCAGAATGGGATGCATACTTTTGAGTACATGTATGGGTGTGGCTTGGAAGAGTGACTTGAGGTGGAGGATTGATATGTCACACTTTGGAGTGATGGTGTTACAACGATGATGATGCCTTGGTGGCAACAATTGGGCATGGGTTAAGCCAAGACTTGACCACTTTTGACACATGGGAGCTGATTGATCTATGATCATGGGTAGCACATGTATAGATGAGACAAGTATATACTTGCTTCTATGGTAGACTTGAGGGATGGCACAAACAAATATGATGGAGGTTGCTTCATGGACCTCAATGTGGCACATCGAGAGTTCGAGTTTGATGAGATGGTCTCTTCATATTGAGGAGGTACACATATGGATGATGATGTTGGGATAGATGCGGCTGATTTCATGCAGCACATTGGGGCCAAACATCAAGGACAGCATGTTGCAGATGAGATGGAGACTACTTCATGGACCTGAGCATGGCTTACACTTATATGGAGATGGATTCTTGATCAAGTTGAGGATGTGACAGGATGTTCTGAGAAACGACTGGTGATGGCATGAGGATGCACATTCTCATGGTTTGGGCGTGACAGTTGGATTAGCTACCCAACTAGTTCAAACATGGGGCTACAACGTGTACAGAGATGTGTTAGCATTTGTTGGAGTATCATGGCAGAAATTCACATGATGATGTCGGCACGGGATGTTGCAGGAAGCATGTAGCTTGAGATGGAAGGGCCAGCCTTCCACAATGGGGAGCAGCATGTGGAGATTACGACGAGATGGTCGATGGTCATGGATTGAGATGATTTCCAATGTATGATATACCGATGAGGTGTATACCTTGGTATGGTGATCTTGGTGACAGATGGTTTCCAAGATGAGATATTGTCAAGGACGACAATGACTTCCAGTGGGGGAGGATGTTAGGACCTGCAATCCATGCGACGGGCAGGGTGACTACACTGTGTGAAGGACGTGCGAAATATGAAACGAAATGAACCTTGGACAGGTTTATAAGGCATTGGGTGAGCGATGAGGGGGCGGTCCCATGAGTTGGGTGGGCTGACCTACCTCATGGGTGAGAGTATGCATTATGAACGAGTCGGCTGGGCATTTGGTGTGGGTCGGCCAGGTGACACAACCCACCACCCGCCCATATATATTGGAGGGCGTTTGGAGGAAAATGACTATCATTCGATCAACACGAGTTCAAACAAGGAGTTCTGCAGTGCGTGGATGGTCCCGCACGACGGGCGGAACTCGGGTGTAAAGCTCGTTCAAGAAAGTTGTTTAAGAATGTAGTTCAGGAAGTCGTTCAAGAAAGTCATTTAGAAAACTCGGGCGAGGTCATCGAGCAGAATTCGGGCAAGGTCATTCAGGCAAAACTCGGGTGAGGTCGTTCAGGAAGAACTTGGGCGATGTCGTCAGGTAGGAAACTCGGGCAAGGTCGTTCGGGCTAACCGGGTGAGGTCGTTCGGGCGAACTGGGTGAGGTCGTTGAGGCGAGCCAGGCGACCCGAGTGAAGTCGTTCGGGTGAGCCGAGTGAGGTCATTCGGGTGACCCAGGTGAAGTCATGTGGCAACCCGGGTGAGGTCGTTCAGGCAAACTAGGTGAAGGCATGTGGCGATCCGGGTGAAGTTGTGTGGCAACTCAGGTGAACGAGTTCGGGTGGATGAGTTGGGTGAATGGGTGAACGGGTGGACATGCGGACGGGCGATCGGGCGAGGGCGCGCCGTGCACGCTGAAACGAAGAATCATGTGGATGGGCGATTGGGTGAGGGCGCATCGTGAACGATGAAATGGTGGAAACAGTGAAGTGTTGAGATTGTGAACGGAGGTGTGACTCGTGCGGAGGCGCCCGTGTGTGGCGACTTGGTTACGACGAGGCGCGCCCAAGTTGGGCAAACAACACGATCATGCGACGAGGTGAACGAAGGGTTGGTGAGTTGTGCGGCGACCGTGTGGAGGCACTGACGAGCTGGGCAACCGAGTTTGTCGAAGTTGGAAAATTGGCTAAGTGTAAATTTGGGGTTTCCCAAGATTTAACTTGTACTTGTAAAAGAAGATTATATATATTGATTCAGGCAGACTCATATTGCAGGGAGTTGCCCCTCCCTTTATACTGTTGTGCATTTCTATTGTATAATGCTGTTTATGTGAATGTTATGGGCTTTCACTTGTATAAAGGATAAAAATAATATTTGGTAACAAGAAATAAAACTAAGTATAGAATGTTAGGCATAGTCTACAATCGTAAGTATTGGTGAAAAAAAAAAGATTGGTAGTGCTGCACCTCACTATAAGCTATTGAAAGACTACCGAAGGTGTAGGGGCGTGACATGTTCAGTGCTGCTCTTTGCTGGAAGTCCGGAGACCACGCGAAGCTCTCTTGTACTCCCCACGTGCCATCACCCTGCATGGAGCAGCTACGGATGAAATACTTGTACGTCTGTGGTTTGTTGAAGCGCCGGACCAGACGTCCTCAACTGTTGCTCAAATCCACCGCAAGACCACGGAAGAGAAGTGGCTGTCGCTAATGGAATGTTTGTGATATCGTTCCACCACGTTCCTCAAGTACTCATATTCCTTCTCCTTCACCAGGCATTGTGGCATCTCAGACAGCGGATTGACCGGTTGTGTGGACCGTATCTAGCGCGTTTCATCAGTAATATTTGAGATATCTGAAAACGGCCACAACTGGTGGGAAGGAGACATGCTTAAATTCGAGGTTTCGATGCTCAAAACTATTGTTTTCGGCTCGCACATATGAGATCAGTTCAATGCAAAAACATGCAGTCTGACTTTCTGGGTACCCGGCAAGGCTAAATGTGTATATATATGTCGACTGTGGGTGGTTAGAAATTTTAATGATTTCACGGGAGGGATAGCTATCCAACTATGTTGTTGTTCACGTGAGTAAGTGGGGAAAAAGTGAGAAGTAGATGGCTCCCTCCCTTGTGGACAAATCAAGGTCCACCATGCGCATGGAGGGATTGTGAATGGCATCGGGTGTCACAGTCCATGTGGAATCCCCACCAACAATCGACGACCAATGACCCTTGGTCATCGAAGTGGGTTTCATAGGAGATTACATGTATTAGGTGTGCAGTTTGAGTGTTTGAGCCATTAAGTTGTTTTTCGTCTCTGGAACGCACTCCTAAAGGTTCTAAATGATTGAATCGTTCAGTTATATATATATATATAAAAACTTGATTTATCTGGTTTATTTTAGGGCATTTCTTGAACTCACTCCGGAAGGTTCGAATCGTTCTGTTATATATATATATATATAATATTAAAAAAATCGTTTATCTCATTTATTCTCGGGTGATGAGGATGGATTTAAAATAAAAAATACTTATCTAATTTATTAAGATAGATGAGATATATATATTATTAATTTATTAAGATTTAAATAAATGTATTATAAATAATATTATAATGAAAATAATTTTAATTTTAATATTTAATTTAAGAAAACATATTCCATATTATATTTTATATAATATTTTAACTAGGTTAAAAAATACTAAAAAAAAATTCATTAAAAATATCTCAGAAAAACATAGAAAAATTAAACTAATTATAATTTTTATAGTATCTCCTTAACATTAATATTCTCTTTATATATATATATATATATTTATTGTTTATTAATTTAATTACATGGTTTGTTATTCACTATGTTATTATCATTAATATTAGTGTATTAAAATTAATTATATAAAATTATTTCAACCATTTAAGATGTGTTCAATTTTCATAATAAATATAATGAAATAATAAACTTACTTATGAATTAAATATAATTTGAAGGAGTTTGTAATTGCAGAGTTAGTTACCATAGTAACCTAAAGCTTATTTAATGTTACACTATATTATTACCAAATATAATATTATTTAAGTTTTTTTTTTCGGAAAATAAATTAATAGAATATGTCCATTTATTAAGGGAGTATGAAGTAAAAATGGAAATATATGAGATATTTGATTTTGGATGGGATGGATTTATTAAGGAAGTATGGAGTAAAGAGTAGAAATATGTGAGCTAGTGTTGTGATGTTATAATAAAGAGGTTAGTGTTGGTTATTTGTGTTAGGAAATATTATCCAATAATTTTTTATAGAAATAAAAGGCTACAATCATCTCATTTATTAAGAAGATTTTGATGAGATAAATTTATTAGAGTATGGAATAGAAAATAGAGAAATCTAAGTTTAGTGTTTGGATGCTATAAAAAAAGTGTGGATGATTATGGTAAAATGATATACTATTAATAAAAGTAAATATTTTTTCATTTTTAAATGATTTATTTTTTTTATTTATTATTTACACTATTAAATTCTATTATTTAAATTAAATTAATTAACAAAATATTTTCAATCACATAAATAAATATATTTACACATATTAATTTACATTTATTATTAATTTTAATTATAAATATTTTTTTCCAAATTATATGTATTCTAAAATCATGATTTTTTAATAAAAATAAAAAGTTAATATATTAAAAAAACATAAAAACATAAATAACAATTTCAATTATATATAAAAATAATAAATTAAAAACTTTTAAAGCACAATTTCATAATTAAAATAGTCTACCAATATTATAAAATTATATTTGATTTAATATATATGAATCAACTACCTAACCTTTTAACTTGATCCTCCACATCACATACGCCTGGTTTGTTATTTGTCACGTCATACTCATTTGATATTATTTTTTTTTTTAATGAAGGTTTGTAATTTATTTGCGTGTGAAGTACTGGTATAGCCATTCAATACATTCGCATTGCGAATTGTGAAAGGTAAACAAGGGAGCCACTACCGTAGCGGTAGTCCCTACCAGGGTTTTTGCAATATTCATGAAGCGTTTGTTGAATAGTCAGTATTACATTCTGCCCTATTACCACTGGAAATGTTCCCTTATGACCAGTCTGAGAAGTGAGTGTAGCAAAGACACAAAAAATGACATTTTATAGAGGTGCCTTTATCAAGAACCCCATTACAATGGAAAGTGTTCTTCATGACGGTACTACAATTGGTGAATTCATGATCAAGGGCAACATAGTCATGAACAGATTTGTTGCATCGCAAATGGATCCTCCAACTGCGTCTTCACAAAGCCTTGCAGAGAAGAAAGGATATGACAGTCAGCGATATGACAACCAAACCTTAGTAACTTGTAATATTGCGTTGTCATAAACAACTTATACTGTCACTACTACCAACAAATTGTTGCAATTTCATTGCTTCTGCTTCTATCAAACAGTCAATAATCAATATGATATGAACTATCACAACCACAAGTCCCAACACTGAGATCAATAAACAATACTTTTTCTCTGCCACAACAACACAATACAAACCCTCTCTGCAACATGCACCTTTACTCACTGCAACAACTATAGCATATTCTAATCAATGTTTACTGCAACATACACACTCAATATAATCACCATATGTCCAACAATACTCTGCCACTATCATCAACAATGTTTGCAATGCAAACATACCATATAAAGATTGTCCTTATTAACCTTATTCATCAAAATTAGATTATCAACAATACTTCCTATGTAGAAATTCTAGTAATTCATGCTCATAAGTTCACTCTATTACTGAGCATATTAAGAGATCATAGAACTGTTTGCTTTAGATTTATCAAAGAAGAAAATTGAACCAAGTCTCAAACGTATGCCAGATCACCCAAAAAAGTTCCACAAAAAGGTTTTCGTAGATCAATGTAGTTATGTCCAAAAGGAGTCTTAAATAAAGAAAACAAAGTGCCTTAGAAATATGCGTCAAAAGTGACCGAAATCAATCCATGAAAATGCTCCATAATATGTATTAGATATGCCTCAGAAATAACTTAAAAAATGAAACTGCCTCATAAATGTTCAGATCTAGGCCTGAAAAGAGACTTCAAGTCCTGCACATTAGATTAGATTTAAAGCCTCGTAAGGGTTGAATTTTTTCCATAGAGTTCTACAAACTCAAGGCTCATACTGCCTCCAATTTCTGCCACAGAAATATTAATATTGCCACGAAACTAGAATGCCATAGATACTTGGATTAGGCTCAAAATAACAACAGAGACAAGCAACAGGCATAAATTGAGATTCAAAATTTTGACAATCTCTCCTAAAAAATGTGAGTTGTAACTCAAATATACTCCATAATCATTGCACATAACCATAACCGGAAGAGTTGCAAAGATGTGATGTGTTCAAGTGAAAATAATGGAGAGTTCATAGGCCCTATATATAATGCTTAAGTGGACACAAAAGAGCGGGGGCGACTCTCAGAAATTTTATGAGTATTTCTATTACCTAGCATGGATGCTGTAGAGGCAGAAGCAGTAGATGGATAGTCTAATAGCCGAGTACTTGTTGTAGATTCCTATTCTCCTCTGGATAGTCTAATAGCCGAGTACTTGTTGTAGATTCCTATGCTACTTGTTCGAGATGTTATTATTAGTGGTTGTTTCTTGGTTTCTTTTTCCTTTGTGCTTCTACTTTTAGGATGTCCATAGTCAAAAGAGTCATGAGAACAAGTGCTAAGAGAAACAATGCTGCCAGTTGAGTAAGTTTGCTTATGCTAATGGATTCCATGTTATGTGGAGCAGAGAGATGTATGTCAATATGTACGTGTAGAAAGAAGTTATGTTTTGCAGGCAAGAAATTAGGCATTGCTTTTGCCAATTTATAAAAGAGTTCAAGGTGTTTGCAAGCTGGTTTTAAATGTGAATGGAACTGAGTTTTTGGGAATATTTTACTGCAAGCAAGAGGTAATCATTTGAAAAGATTAAAAGACAATGGGTAATGGATGCTTGCATAGGCTTGTTCAACCTCGTGGAACGAGCGTTTTTGGACCCTATGCGCTAAAAGAGATGCAAACGAAAAGTCCTGTACAACCAAATAGGGAAACCCTTGCAAGATCGCAACACTTCAATGTGGGATAAATTTCTGACAGGTGCAGAAATAAATACATATACGGACTAATTTGAAATGGAACTGAAATACTTCAAGATCAGATCGGAGAGGATATAATCCAAGATCAACAACATTTATTGGACCAAACCAGTGTTATGTCAACAATCAGTGCAATTAAGTGAGCAATCGACGCAATTAAGTGATCTATCTAACATCAGAGGCAAATTGCATATAAAATGATGTATGTGATAGCAAAAGCAAATCAGAAATTAAGTGATGTATCTAACATTAGAGGCAAATCTCAAATAAAATCTTGGTGTTAGATTGCAAGTGAGGTTTTTGCAGTTGAGTGTGACAGGCTCCAACTTCTCGTTTCTGTTGAAGTTGGAAATTTTTACTGTGGAAAATTTTAGACATGATGCACATACAATATCTTTTGTTTTGAGGGATTCAGAAGCTAAGGTGGTCTTTGTGGATTACCAATTCTTGGAAGTTACAAACAGACACACAAAAAATGACATTTTAATTTATTAGGTTGAATTATGAAGAAGATGAGTAAAACAGGGAAAGATTCATAAATATGAAACTCCGTTCTTTCTCAATATGAATAGAGTGTAAATGTGTACAGATATGCCTTTATCAAGAATCCCAGCACAATGGAAAGTGTTCTTAATGACAATATTACAATTGGTGAAATCATGATCAAGGGCAGCATTGTCATGAAGGGATACTTCAAAAATTCTGAAGCTACAGCCAAAGAATTTGGAAAAATAGGATGCTATTACCACTGGAAATGTGCCCTTATGACCAGTCTGAGAAGTGAGTGCAACAAACACAAAAAAAATGACATAGTACTGCATAGTAAAGTATTGTAGTGACAATAGATAAAGACAAGGGTTACAAGCCCTGAAAGTCTAGAAATATTCTTGACAAAAATGATAAAGATACGTACCCATAACTCCACTCTGCACAAGCATAGGGTCCTATTCGAAGATGAGGATAAAGGGCTGCCTCTTGTAGTGTCTTCAAAAACCTCACCAAGTCAAATTTTCCTTCAATATTATACTGCAATTAAATTGTGTGCCACAATAAATTCATCAACAATTTAGAGTTTAATTTGAAGTCATACATACATTTCAAGATTGTTAAAATATTTTAAATTCTTATTACTTGACATTGCTCTGGGAGCTTATGTGCTAAGAGAGATGCAATCGAGAAGTCTTGTACTTCTAGTTTTTTTGTATCTAGTCTTTTCAATATGATTCCTGGTATGGCATGCAACCAAACAGGGAAGCCGTTGCAAGATCGCAACACTTCAATGAGAGATAAATTTTTGACAAGTGCAGAAATAAATACATATACTGTCCGATTTGAAATGGAACTGAAATACTTCAAGTTCAGATCGGAGAGGCCTAATCTCCACCTGTATAACAACCAAACCTTAGTAACTTGTAATATTGCATTGTCATAAACAACTTATACTGTCACTACTACCAACAAATTGTTTCAATTTCATTGCTTTTGCTTCTATCAAACAATCAATAATCAATATGATATGAACTATCACAACTACAAGTCCCAACACTAAGATCAATAAAAAACACTTTTTCTCTACCACAACAACACAATACAAACCCTCTCTGCAACATGCACCTCTACTCACTGCAACAACTCTAGCATATTCTAATCAGTGTTTACTGCAATATACACACTCAATATAATCACCATATGTCCAACAATACTCTGCCACTATCATCAACAATGTTTGCAATGCAAACATACCATATCAAGATTGTCCTTATTAACCTTATTCATCAAAATTAGATTACCAACAATACTCCCTATGTAGAAATTCTAGTAATTCATGCTCATAAGTTCACCCTATTACTGAGCATATTAAGAGATCATAGAACTGTTTGCTTTAGATTTATCAAAGAAGAAACTTGAACCAAGTCTCAAACATATGCCAGATCACCCAAAAATGTGCCACAAAAAGGTTTTCATAGATCAATGTAGTTATGTCCAAAAGGAGTCTTAAATAAAGAAAACAAAGTGCCTTAGAAATATTGTTTCAGGTGTGCCCTTAGAAAAAATGTCCTTTATGGTATGTTCGAAGAAGAAAGAACCTAAATTGTATGCTACAATAAGTTCATCAACAATTCAGAGTTCAATTTGAAGTCATACAGACATTTCAAGATTGTTAAAATATTTTAAATGCTTATTACCTGACGTTTAGTCTTTTCAATTTGATTCCTGGTATGGCATGCAACTAAACAGGGAAACCCCTGCAAGATTGCAACACTTAAATGAGAGATAAATTTTTGAAAAGGGTAGAAATAAATAGATATATTGTCTGATTTGAAATGGAACTGAAATACTTCAAGTTCAGATATGGAATTGATGTATGCGACAATATCCATCATATATTTGAAGAATATTTAAATACCCAAGGCATCTGCATAGTCACTTTGTTAGGAAAGAGTTTAGACAAAAGCTTCATTGCCTGTGAAGCTTCTTTGTTTTGTTCATGTAACCTCCTAATGATATCCTGCACCTTTCCAAAATTCAGCACATCATCCATATAAGATAATAATAAGAAGATGGAGGTTCAATTGTTTAAATTTTGGATTCAAATTTCAGAAGAATACTATAAAACTCAAATCAAAATCAAAATTAGTCCTAAATTTAAAGACAACGAATTAGGAATCTGTATCAACATTTGAATAATATGGTGGACATACACACTGTACAGTTAAACAATCCTGACTATGAATTGATTTGATTACATGGAGTTGTAGAATGTTTGCTCGTGTGATATTTTCTCTTATCGTATGTAAGAATGGAATATAACTTGGCACATTTTTTGCAGAACATAGATTTTGTATTGTGTTGAGAAAGCTCAAAGCTCAAGAGAAACTTCATGCTCAAATAGACATAGACTTTTCACAATTGGTTAGGATATCTGCACTGGCTACTTACAAATTCTCAATCAATGTGTTCTATCTACTCATAATTTTTCTCATATCAATCTTGGTGACCAGTGCCCCCTCCAATTAATCCTCTCCTTAAAGATCCAAGGTTGCTCAAAGCAGGGGAGTAGGAAATAAACAACATATGCCATTAGTCTACATTTGTGTACCCTACATAGAAAATAGGCCATAACCATAACAAACGCCAGATTTTGTATCTGCTTCATTTAGAATAAGACATGAATTTATGGAGTCAGGGCAACGATTTGAGGCAGAAGTGTCATCATGGGAGCATGGAATGCATTATAAATTTTGAGGTATCAAGTGTATCACTGCAAAAATTGCATGATTTAGAGTCTAATGTTTATGCTCAATGAGTAGGACAGAAAGAATGGAGTGGATCAAAGCAACAAGTGACAAAGGGACCTTCAGCATATTGTAGACCACAAAGTGGTGAGACCCTGTTTGTCCCCTAAACTTCCCTTGGGATGTCAATCAATATCCTTAACACCAGTTCTATGGGGCCAAACCAAACCTCTAACTGCAGATCATCATAGTGACAGGAAAATCAATCTCAGACAGACCTTGAGTAGGGCACCTCAAACCCATCAGACTACATGCCAATTTCAAAAAGTAGCGTAAGTTCTATAGAGGCCTCTTTCTTTCGACCTTGGATGTTAGGAGAGAGGCTACTTCACTCTTCTGCCCTCCATAAGATCATATAATCAGATCCCAGTATGGTGCTCAATTACTTCGACAGCTAGCAAGCACTCCAAGCACCCCCTTTGACCTTGGTCATGAAGATCAAGAGAGTGACAAATTGCCTCATTTTCTTGAGCAGCACTAAGATATTGAATCGAAAACTCAGTCCTATATTTATGACATTACTTGTGGATTTTGTTTTAGTTAGACCTAGTGATTAGCTGAAACAGACGCTTATGAAGGCTGCACTTTTTCCTTTTCCTTTTGCTTTTGCGGTCACAGATTGTATTCACACTAGATGTATCTTTTATTTCCATTAACTTACTTACATGGTATTATCCGGTTAATATGAAAGTTTACAATATCCATGTACTTCAATATGACCGTAGGCTTGCTTAATGAAAAGAAGTGGTCACCACTTTTGCAAATCATGCACCAAAGGATATAACACCCATTTTTTGAAAAGAAGATTGTAGTATTCGTTTCTGGGAGGGCGCACATTAAGGTATGGTTACATCATATTAGAGATAGTTTGGGAGATCTAGAGGTCTGAATTGTGTCAAATTGTTGGATAAATATTAATCATGGACTCGCCATTAATATATTATTTTTCTGGCCCAAAAAGGATGCTGATATTGAAATGTTATGGATAAGATGTTAACATAAAGGATTGTACATATTTGATGGGCCTCTCTAAAGAGGCAATAGAGTAAAATTTGGTGCAAATTGTAACAAACAATGTTTCAACAAGGAAGATGAATCGTTCCCATATAATTTTTAAACTCGTTGTCCATTGTGTCAACGTCTTAATGAATTTTACTGAGAGGTAAAGGTGAATGCAATTTGTTTCTGTCGTCTTTGAATGATGATGATGAAGATGTTTTGGAGTATGAAAAGCTTTTCGCAAGTGGAGATCCTAATTTTGAGACTTGCTGGCCTGAACATAAATGGGATACTATTACCACTGGAAATGTGCCCTTCAGACCACTCTGAGAAGTGAGTGCAAGAGACACATAAAAAATGGCATCTTAATTCATTGGGTTGCATTATGAAGAAGATGAGTAAAACAGGGAAAGATTCATAAATGTGAAACTCAGTCCTTACTCAATATGAATAGAGTGTAAATGTGTGCAGAGGTGCCTTTATCAAAAATCCCAGCACAATGGAAAGTGTTCTTCATGAAAGTACTACAATTGGTGAATTCATGATCAAGGGTAGCATAGTCATGAACGGATACTTCAAATATGCTGAAGCTATAGCCAAAGCATTTGAAAATGGATGGTGGGAGTTACATGGATTTTAGCGGTGTTTGAATTTGTCTTCATCTCTGCTAGTAAACTTGTCCTGACTAATAGCATTCAATGCACAATGTTGCATTGCGAATGGATCCTCCAACTGCGTCTTCACAAAGCCTTGCATAGAAGAAAGGAAATGACAGTCAACCATATGACGTCGTCCATGAAGAAAACAAAAGAGTTTAAGTTAATTGCAATCGTGAGGGAAATGAATTATTATTTGGCCATCCAAGTAGATTTTAATATCTGAATCAGTTACATTGTTGATGCAAACACAGATCTGACAGTTCTCTGTTCTATGAAGCATGATTGGTCATGAAGATCAAGAGACTGACAAATTGCCTCATTTTCTTGAATAGCACTAAGATATTGAAAGAGAGGAAGTAATGAGAATATATATAAAGTCTAATACTACAGTGCATGCAGTAATGATTACTGTAAAGTAAAGTACTGTAGTGACAATAGATAAAGACAAAGTTTACAGGCCATGAAACTTCACAAATATTTTTGATAAGTTACCCCTCTTTGTTAGGTCTTACAAAATAATGAATTAAACATGATTTCCTTCAATACAGATATCATCAACAATTCAAAGTTTAGTTCGAAGTCAAACATACATTTCAAGATTATTAAAATATTTTAAATGCTTATTACCTGACGTTGCTCTGGCTCATGCCCATTGCAAGAGACATATGTCTGAATAACATCTACTGTCGTGTATTTAGACTTGGCAATAATATTGGGCCACATCTGTTTAATAACATGCAAAAAATTTAAGAAAATTGTACAGTTAACAATAAACAGAAACATAGCTAAAATAATGCCAAATGCAATACAAACCTCAGTGGTGCCTCGAGGGAAATGTATGGAGCCAGAAATTAATAACGTATGTTGTCCATTGATTAGCAAAGCTCTTACATAATAGCTAGTTATAACTAGATTTTGTATAGTACTATGCCATAATTCCATCTTCAAACAACATAAATTCATTTTAAAGTTCATATAGTTTGGTGGTATCTATAAAGTTTACCTGGTATGCTAACATATGCCTCCTGAGTAGTTTGCAGTACTTAATTTAATAGATGAAAGTGCCATAGTACAAAAAATTAAATAAATTATTAATACTTAATAGATCTATCCTAGGTTTGGATTATTTAGCTTTAGCTATTAAAGCATATATTAATACTTTATGTATTTAGCTAGCTATTAAACTAGCTATTAATACTTGATATATTTAGCTACTAAACTAGCTATTGATACTTGGGACATCTATGCATCTCGATTTTGTAGTATTTAGCTTTTTAAAATGTACAACACAATTTTGGTTTGAAATAACTTAGCTTAATATAGTGCAAAAGTACAACAACGTCATTCTGACTAAAATTTGAAGTGACAACAGAAATTTAAAATCTTCTCTTCTCGGTTTGAAGTGGCAATGAAATTTAAAATATTGAAAGTACATTTTCTTGGTAAATGAGTGGAAATTGCAATTCAAATAGTTCTATTACAATAAGACCATAATATGAAGAAACATATTCATATCAGTTTTGCATTTGTTGTGTACGTGAAGGCTGCCATGTTCCTACCATGTTCCTAGATTTTGTAATCTGTATAACAAATAGTTAGTTATAATAAAATGATAACATTGTGAATTGAAGAGAGGACATATTTGAGAGAAAAGATGTTAAGGCATATGTTGATGTAACTTCCATTTGTTAGCCGACATGTAATAGTTCACTATCTTCATTGAGTGTGAACTTGCTGTGAATTTTGAAGTCACGTAACATGTATACAGTGGTAGCTTTCCATTCCAAATATGCCTCATATGACATTGGTTTTAAATCAGGAAGTAAGTCATGTAGTAAGGACTTCCTGATAATGCAATGCACAAAGTTATTTGTAATGGATTTTGTTATAGCATTTATACAATGCTTGTAGATGAAAGGGCAATTATTATTGCATTGCGAATAGTAGATTGTACCATTGGTTATCAGTATGGATGAATTGATTGGAGAGTTACAAATAGCACAAATAGGTTCAAAAGGAGTTGAATATGGATTTGCTGCCATCAGAATACCTTTGACCTGTTTATAAAATATTCAAATGTTAATCTACATTATTACATAGGAAGTACAAAGCTAGTAAAAAGATCATTATTGTTATACTTACAACATAGGTAGATGCAGTTAGTTTTCTGAGATTGTTTACTGCATCTGTGTTAAGTTCAGTCACGAACGTTGACTTTGATGCTCTGAATATTTTTTCTTTTGTGTCTACCTTTTTTGTTATATTTTTGAAAAGGATGAGGGGGAACTCTCCTTTTTGCAGTTGTTTTTCCATTGAAAGAAAAAATTGTTTATAGGTGTCAAACAATTGCAACTGCAAGAGACAAATTGTTATCTATTGAAAATTACGAATAAGTAATATGCAAATACATTGTTCGTATGTGTTGAAAAATTGCAAGTGCAAGAGACAAATTACAATAACTATATATTGAAGTGATGCATGTTATCTATTGAAAATTAGGAATAAGTAACATGCAAATACATACAGT
Organism: Pinus tabuliformis; assembly: GCA_031772625.1. Classification (NCBI taxonomy): domain Eukaryota; kingdom Viridiplantae; phylum Streptophyta; class Pinopsida; order Pinales; family Pinaceae; genus Pinus; species Pinus tabuliformis. The sequence goes on along the minus strand of CM062815.1, from coordinate 655,991,309 downwards.
TGCATTGTCATTTTCAGAATCTCCATCTTTGATATGGAGTATGTAATGCAATCCAACCCGTTTGGCAAGTGTAACGGCTACAACGATTGTACCAATTGGGTACATTTCTTTTTTGTTTGCAAATTTCCTAATGGTTGTATTGGGAATGAAGCAATATTCTTTGCAAACTTCAGGTACAATTTCTATGATACTTGATTCATTAAGTGAAATTATTTTGTCACAGTCACCGCGATCATAAACATTTTTAGGCAATATCCTGAAATTTGTAATTGATATGTTGTTTCCTTGCAAATTTTTTTGTTCATGTCGCTCAACTAAATGTTAGTCATTCTTCTGCTTCGTAGCAAATTTAAATTCAATTTTTAACTTACTAACAATGAATTGGGCATGAAATTGTCAAGCTCATTTTTACTTGGCCTACCATAATCCTTCAAACTAGGGGTTTTGTCACTTGTGTGATGGGATCTTCCTACCATTTAATCCTAACTAGCTTCCCCTTTCTTTCCCTCTTGGCCCCTGAGCATCAACCATATTAAAGTACCATAGACAAACCAGTGAGTTTTTGGAAGTTCATCAGCTTTCCACTTCCAAATTTGTGTTCTTTTTTTTTGCAATGCAGGCCAAATGAATATTTACTAATTGCAACATGTGCACATCAAGGTTAATCAAAATTGACATCAATCCATATGGTGTGTCTATTTTCTGAATCTTAATCGATGAAAACAATAACATAGAGAGAGACTAGATTTGATACATCTCCCATTTATCATTTGGGGGGGGGGGGAGGTAAAAATTCCTGCAATTTGCCAAATAAAGTTCAATGAACTTTTGAAAAGAAAACCCAAAGCTTTTTTTTCCTTATTGTAGACAAAAAGGATTTTTCTAGTCATACATCATATGAGAAAATCACCTATCCAAACACAATCCCAAATCTACCAAAGGATTTATTGAGAAAGGGAGGTGCTATTTTCTTCACCAATAACACTTCTACAATTTTCTACTTGCAACAATAGACCTAAGGGTTTCTATCAACATTCAGATATTCTCTCCGAATATTTTTACAACTGCCATGGCTTCAACTTCATCGAACCTTGCACCTCCTTAAATACTGATTATCGATACAGTAATCTCACTAGCTCTAGAGAAGAAAGTAATATCATTGCACTTGAGCCAATACAAGTAATATCACTGCATTTGAGCCAATACAATTCTCTTTCTAGCTAAATCTTTTTTATTTATGTGTTCAGTTCCATCATTGTACTTTTAATTACCTCGTACTACTACGCTTATCTGATATTCTATATTATTACCTTGTAAAAAAAATTCTCTGATCATTCATTTATTGATTTACTCAATTCAGAGGTTCCCATTTTCCCTAGTCATCATATGCTAGTTAGAAACTGCCTGAACATTTCAATTTGAACACCATAATTTACCAAGAAACAGTGGGAATTTCATTTTCTCAGAACTAGAGATGCCCTTATATGGATCAGTAGCCCCAATAACCCAATTCTATTGCTGACATAACAAAGGAAAGTTGAACAATGTCAATAAATTAGACAAAGAAGTAGCAAAATTAAAATGAGAGTCAAATAGATGGGGGGAGAGTGAGGCAAAGATTAAGATGGAGCAGAATATCAGCTTCTTTAGGAGATGCTTCAAATAAATGAAGCCTAAAATAACAGTTCCAAAGATAAGTTTTTTGAATATGGTGCTTCATACCTTCTATAGGAAATACCACTATTCATGCATTATGTCCTTGTAAGAAATTCTCAGGCAAGGAAGCATGTCATCTTTCTCAAAAGAGATGCATTTGATTATGATTAACTGTAAGAGACCAAACCACTGGTTTGGGCTAGTACATCAGCCATAAAGTAACCAGAACAGCAAGAAGACTTGAGCATTGGCTGAATTACTAGAGCCTAGAGGTATTTGAGGCTGAGGTGCCCTAGAGACTACCTCAATACAAGCTTGCAATGATTTATGGTGTTGTACTCTATGCCTGTCTTGTAGCATGCAGAAATACAAAGACAATCAGAAGAGTTGTTTGGAGATGGCTACATCCATCCCTCTTCATCTCCCTGTGGCTCTCTGGTGATTTTGCAACCTTGAAAGGATCATTCATGGTGCCTGTATTGAGGATTAAGTCATCAACAAAAATTGCAAGTCAACAACATCTACCTTAGGGTGACATTTTGAGGGAATTGCATTGGCTCCTTGATTGTGGATGAGGCCATTGGCTTTCTTCTAGCTATCCCAACGGAAGTCAAAGGATTGCTATCTTGTGCTTTTTGGGCTATCGTAGTTCGTTTCTTGTGAATCCGTTTGGACCACTTGAACCCATCCATCTTCAATGTCCTTGTTTGAGGCATACTTGCAAATATTGGCAATTCAAGTCTTTGAACTCACTGATACTTGGTGGAAAAAGTCATGATATTTTGAGGGGTTTGAAAGTGTCAATATATTTTGAAAATATTATGATATGTTGTCAAAATATCACAAGCCGATGTAAAATATTGGGGATATTTTGAAAATTTTGGATTTTTTTGTCCACTTTAAAAAGAAAAAGGAGGGGACTGAAAGCAAAAGGGTTATACACTATTATATCCTAATATTTTTTTTAGTTTCTCGATACTCTATTATTTCTGATAAGTTTCTTTTCAGTCTCTTGGCAATATATTCACCAACATGATATTTGCAACATTGGGATATTTTCAAGGTCTTTAGACAAGTTAATTTTAAGGCAGAACCTCTTCTGAGGAGGAGGTTTTGAGAACCTTCTAGGTTGATTGTAGATTTAGTTGCCCAGATAATTTTGATATAAAGAAATGAACTAAATGAGAGAGTACAACAAAAGTATTCTTGCATAACCAAGTGCTGCAAGATGTGATAGCTCAACATGCAGACAAACAAAATGCAAAAGTCTTGAATGGTATAAAAGTTTTCATTTTGTTTATGATGATCTCAATTTCCGTTAAATGATAAATAAAGGATATGCTTAGTTGATAAACTAGTTAGAAGTGGATCTATCCAATTGACAAGATTCCTAAAAATATTAAATACCCTGCCTGGTTAGACGTGAATATTGTGAAAGAATAACGCATACTAGAATACTGGGGTTTGCAACAGATCGCAAATTGAAGTGTAAAGGCTGTCAAATTAAACTGGACCTCAAACGTTGTAGCAGTTCACTGCTCTAAAACCATAATGTATAAAAGAAAAGACAAACTTTATCATAACAAGCTAAAGACAGAGCTTTTAAACAAGTTAAAGAAAGAGCTTTTAAATAGACACTTGTCACACATGCAAAAAAAAAATGTATAATAAAAAATATATTTCAAACACATAAAATATCGTGGGGCCCACAATTTTACCACTGCCTGCCTCTCGTCCTTCTTGCATTCCCAACGTCTTTACCTCTATCTCTTTTACATGTCCAACGTGTCTACCTCCTAGCTAACCAACTCACTTGCATATGATTGAATCTTCTTCTAGAGTCTTTCTAAAACTGTCTTGAAGAAATGATTCAAGGCAGTCGAGGCACGTGGAATGATTCAAGGAAGTCGAGGAACGTGGATTGTATCAAGGCAGTTTCTCCTACCCCCCTAATGCAGCCTCTCAAATTGTTTCGTTCCTTGTCTGTACCATAGCAGCCATCACATGGAGGGGCAAGGCTTTCTTACTGTCAAAGGCATAACCAGGTCAGTCAAGGTATTCACAAAAACCTGTCCCGAAGTTCTGGAGCTCATACGATGAGCGAAAGCGAAATCAGGAGTTCCTAGTTCTACAAATGATCATCTCCTTCCCCGCATATTGACTGAATAATGAAAGAAAAGCGTCCTTTGAGGAGCAAACGTATCCCTAAGTTAGAAGAAGATGAAGAAATTAGCAGATTTTGCAACTGGCTACCTTCCAATTTGGCATGAAATTGTTACAATGGCAAGGATGTATAGAGGTAATGACAATGAATAAGTCAAAGAAGGATTTTATGGTATACTATATTTTGGTTAGAACTAAAAATGGATAATTGGTTTGTATTTTTGGATCTTGCATTGACCCGAGAAAACCAGAGGTTATGAAGCCCAATAATTAGGATCTAGGTCAATACCTGCACAACTACAGCCAGGGTTGCCTCCAATCCTTAGCAAGGCATTACGTTCTTTCAACTCCTGGGTTGCTGTGCCCCCCATAGTATCCATATTTCCAAGGTTTTGTCTTTGCCCTGACTATCTCCTCTATATCTCTGTGTATCTTTGTGTATGTAACTGTGATAGATGACGAGGAGAAAATGGATAGCGAGAGGCTCCTGGACTGGACTGAGGTTCGCTGTAGAAATCGAGGGTCGGGGTGTGAGTCCAACATTGAGATTTGCAATTTAAAAATTAAATGAAACCTAAATCAACTTGCATCTCTCAAAGTTGAGTTTCAATGGTTTTTATATCTAAAAATTATAGCTCACTGTTGCATATCGGCAGGGACTACCGCCGCTTGCACACGGGGGTAACAGCAATTGATGAACTCAGGAAGCAGGCAGCTGGTACTGAAGGTGTCTGTGGGGCAGTTTGGCGAAACAATGACATCGCATATAGGTGCCGTACATGTGAGAAAGTCCGAAGGGAGAGGGCAAAAAATGGGATAGGTTCCTAATTACAACAATTACGCATATAAACCAGCTTATTATACTAACCCGTAGATTAGAGTACAGGTTAGTTTCTCCTTGCCCCCCGGAGGGACAAGCGGCTTCCTTTTGATGGGGTCCGATAGAACATTCCTAATCCGGGCAATCAAAAGAGAGTTTTTCTCCAAAAGCACCCTTCAAAAGAAGCTCGAAAGGCGGCTTCAATTTGTGTTCCCTATTTCAGACCTGGCAACCATGTCAATCACGATTACTCCATGATTCACACAGGTGGTGGTTGTTCAAATCAGAAGGTTTTTTCTCTAGACATAGAGGTCCAGGGCAGGTGCAGCCCCTACCATCAAAATATGCAAAGTTTGCAGAGCCTGTATTGGGGGCCCTTCTAATTGAATGAAAAGAGTGTCTACTAGCTACAGAAAAAGTGGCTGAAACCAAACCAAAGAAATGGAATGAACAAAAACAACTTATGTAATCATGGAAATGCTGCTTAGATTTTCTATAAAATTATGTCATTGTAAAATAAGGTCATTGTTGGCTCGGATACTAGCTCAGATGCTGCTGGTGGACACTCTCTGCTCTGCTCCTCAAACTAGCTCAAAGTTGAAAGTCACTCTCTCCCCTACTCGTCTCCTCCAGAGAAATCATTTCTAGACAAACGTGGACGCCACTGCATAGACTTCAAACATCTGGCACTTGCAGCATGCAGGGCACGAAGAACAAAAACTAGAAAGAACTTAGGATAAATGAAGTTGCGAGCACATCAGGCTAAGTGAGGCGGGCAATAAGAGGGTAACTGAAAAATTTGTTAAATTTTTCTTTCACACAAAGTGCCCAGCATAAGCCCAGCATAAACTTTGGTTAAACAGTAATTAACCCGTAGAAATTAATGGTCAACGCGAAAGTTAATAGCAAGTCAACACCGTATCGAACGCTATAGTCCCTGCTATGCCAGAGGCAGGGACTAATAAGGGAGGATGCGAAAGGTGCATTTTTAAATTTCCCTTACGCTATTATTCTATCTTCCTTCATATATTTCTTAATTCTTTGTCCTCCAAATCTATGCAGTAAAAATCCCATGATTCTTCTGTTTGTCCTTGTTGAAATCTTGTAATCTATTTATCTTGTTTCTCCTTTGCAGGTGTGCAACCATCCCCCATGCAATCAATGCTAGGTGAATACCATAGGGACGTGGGCCTCACTAGCATTGGTAAGAATAATTATAATTATAATTTAAAAACTTTGTTATAAAAACACTAGTAAGTAGATGTATTAAAAACTAAAAATTATCGTAGCTCAGAAAACTTTGAAGTTAGCATCACAATACCATCTTAAATTTAATAATTATTTCATGTACTTTATTTCTTTCATCTATTGATTCGATAAGTCCACAAAATTTTATCAGTAGAAGAACACATAAAAGAGAAAGTTTTACAAATTCAATGGTATTTAGAAAATTATATCAATCAAATTTTAAACAAAATGTCATACTATTCTAGGTTTATACTTAAGTATAATAAATTAGTAAAATGATATTATATTCATTTTATAAAACATATATGAAATAGGACCAAAAAAACATTTACGGTATATAGAAATAATCGAAAGCAAGGAAAATTGGAAAACTAGTTCATCTCTGTTGGGCGCTAACTGGTTATGAAGTAACATGTCAAACTGACACATTCAAGTTGTTTCCCAACGTTCTATTGTCACTTAGTATTTCTGTGTTGTCTTTATCAATTTATGTAATTACAAACAACGTTGATGCTTTTTTGGACAGTCTCCTTTGTAAATCATATTATGTTGTTATTTCCTTAGCAATAATAGGTTGTATGCCAAAAAAATAAGTCATGTAAATATTTTTGTAAATGATTCTATATGTACCCCTTTTTTAGTTATATAAAAGGATGATATTTTTCTTTATGGAAAAAGAAAAAAAAAATTGCTTCCCAAAGTTCTCATGGAATGCCCCACTGGCGGGGCAACTAACTCATATGCTGGACAGTAATTTATATTATCATATATAATCATATATTTCATAATATTGGCTAGAGTGAAGGGTTAAATGGGAAAGTGTTATAGTGCAAACTTGTTTTATGATGTTTTTGAAGTCCCTATTATAATCAAATTATCCATATAAAGACATTTATAGAAATACCTTGGAGAAATGCATAAATCTTTGCTTGGCTAGAAGTGGTCAAAGAATAGAAAAAAGTGTTATGTTTATTAATCATCTGGAATACTAAATCACTTCCCTAACACCTTCCACATGAATGAACTTTCAAGATAAAGAAACCATGTTGTTTATAAAATCAGTTAGTTGAACAAATCTTTGAACCTCATCCAAAAATAGGAACTATCATGTTGCAGAGAATCTCTCAATGTTGGGAAGCACAATTGTCGTTACACCAAAACCCATAGGTGTTAGTGAATGATCACATCCCCAAAGATGAGAGACAATTGTTCCATGTTGCAAAATGAAATAGGATCACTCATTTATCCAGTGTATAACAATCTCTTCCCAATGCGATCCAGGTGTGTATCAAAATCATTACATATACTCTTATACAACTTGTTATGCCATGTAGTTGCCACGTCACTACCACATGTCACTTGGAAAAGGGCCACTTGGCCACACAAAGAGGCCAAATCCACCCGCTATATGTCATGACCACATGGTGCCACATCTTCATCTTCCACCTATCTCCGCCAAGTAACCTTACCATTTCATATAGGGACCACCTCTATTTTTGGGTCCACTGGAGTCTACATCTTCCTTGAAGGCCGTCAATGCCAAAGGGGGGATTGTTGATCATGTTGGTAGTTGTTTTCATTGATTTCAATTGTAGTCATTTATTTTAAGTGATATCAAGTTCAAGAGGAGAATGTTGACTTTTCATGCATGGCGCTTATGTTGTTATTGATGTCTTGTTGTTTCTATTAATAGAGTGCTGGTTGTTTGATGATTAACCTATCCTTGAAGGCATTTTTTCTACATGTAATTTGTTCAACAACACATAAAAATTTCTTGGTTGGATGTCCCTCCCATGGAGCTTTCCAGTGGTATATGACACCTAGTAAAGTGGTAGATTATGACATGGCACCCTCTATATGTGACACATGGTAAGTGGATTTTTCCTTTCAAGGTGGCCAAGTGTTTTCCAAGTGACATGTGGTAATGACGTGGCATAACAAGTGGTAGTAACATGGACAAGACATGTCCCATATTACATAAGTCATCGTTTCATAGTGGGAGTGACATGAAGTGGGTATGATTAACCTTGTGTAGTGAGAAGCACATTGCATGATAGTAAATCGTACAAGACAAAAAATTTTGGATCCCCCCATGCTAAATTTTGCATAGATGAGGGAGGGGGTGAGTAATGTATCTGCCATCTAATTTGATTAGATTATACGATCATGAGGTGTTCTTTAAAGTATCAGGGGATATTTAATTACATATAGGATAAACTACGGACCCCCTCATGTTAACATTTAGATAGGTGGGTTGGGGGTTGAAGAGACTTCTTTGTTTTCAATTTCAATTGATTTACTTGGCATGCTTTAGAAAGTGTTGAACAATTAACATTGGAAAATTTGCATGGGTCCAAGCCTAAGTTCCCTTGGGGATTAAGCATTATTGCTTTTGTTGTGGTCATATTCTCTAGGGAGCATGAAAGTAAGGGGCTATGATTGGAAAAGGTTTGGTGTTTGATCACCAAATTTTATTTTAAGGATTAAAATGCACAAGGGACAAGATAAAAGGTATCATATATAAAAGGTAGTAAGGGACGTGAGATGTATTTGTTCACATGAAAAGAAATGAGTTATAGCTTCTATCGACATGCAACTAAAATAGAATGATGGGATGAGAGGGAGATGAGCAATAAAGAGAAGAGGAGTAGATCTAAAAAAGAGATAAAGACTAAGAGTTTTTTGAAGGTTAATTTTCATATAAGATAATAGCTGTAACTATTTTTAGATTTAAAATTACATAAAATAAATTACATCCAAGAGAAAATCATATAAGTAGTTAGTCCATGTTGCATAACACATGGGGAGCATTGGTTTATACAATGTCCAACAATCTCCCCTGAGTCTGAGATGAGTGCGTACAAAACTTATTGTATCCTTCATTATTTGGTCAATTTTTAGTAGAAAGCAGTCATGGAAAGTAGAAAATGAAAGCCGAAGAAAGGATGGTTAAATTGATCATAAATCAATTGTTGAAAGAAGAAAATGAGAATTGTAAAAAGTGTAACTAGACCAAGGTGTTGAAAATGATCAAGTGAGCATGGAAATAGGGTTGACAACATCAAGTGAGAATGAGTTAGAATTTTTCATCTGAAGGTATGGGATTTAAGTATGATGACATCAAGGGAGTGGATTGGTTGATAGCATCATCAAGCGAAGGCTATAAATGAATATAAAATGTGAGTTGTGCATATGCATAGAGATAAACAAAAGGGTTGTCATCTTGTTGAAATTCTTACTCATGTTTTGATCTTGTATTCATATAATTATAATTGAGGCTCTGGAGGATTGATGTATCAAAGACATTATTGTAATATTGTGGATTAATATTTGTAAGAATTGTTTGGCCTGATATTAATAAGATGAGACCAATTCCATGGAGATCCATTGTGTAACATTTTTTATGCATGAATGTGTATGTTTATCTATTTTCTTAGAAAACAAATCATGTTTGATCTCCTGTGTAATGATTCTTTAATTCGCTTTGTACTGGTTGTTTCTTTGTATACATGTTGAATATATCTACTCACCTTCTATCACCCCATTAATATACTTAATTCCTAGTAGTGCTTCGGGCGATACCTTCCTCCATTGCGTAAGATTGAATATGTCGGTGCAAGCTAGACTACAGTGGAACCCTTTTGTTGGCCCCTAAAGTAGAACCCTAGTCTATGCAATATTTTTCACCAAGAAATTCATGACCTGTGCTCTAATACCACTTGTTATGCCACGTTAGCACCATTGCACTACCACATATGTCTCGAAAAAGACCCACTTTTCCTCCCAAAAAAATAAAAATCTACCTACCACATGTAATGACCATAGGGTCCAATATCATCATCGACCACCTATCTCTTCCAAGTCACCTTGCCATGTGATCTAGGGTTGAACTTTTGTTTGGAGTCCACTAGGCTCCATGTCTTCCTTGAAGTCCATCATTTCAATCTCATGTTTTCTCTTCACTTCTAGAGAGTCAGACTAAGTTTCATATACCATTGGAAATATCTTTGAGAGGTACATCCATCCAAGAAATTTTCATGTTCTTTTGAACAAGTTACCTACAAACAAAATTCCTTCAAAGATAGGATACTAGTAAAAAACCAAGTCATCATAAAATTAGCACTCTTTTAATAGAACCAACCAAGACATCAATAATAACATAATAATCATGCATGAAAACTCAACAGGCTCCTTCTGAAATTGATATCACTTGAAATCAATTACTAGACTTGAAATCAAAGACAAGAATTGCCAATTTACTAAACACTCAAGAAAAACTAATTCGAACAACCTCCTAGAGCCATGGAATAGACTCCTCAACCATTCATCACACTTAAGGCAAGTGGTAGTTTCATACTCCAAACCCCCCCACCCCCCCACCCCCACCAACAAATACTTACCTTGAACTTGATTAGTTAAGGTCTACCCATGATTCACTATGAACTAGAGCACCTCATGATAAGAAAAGTATACATATGGTTCAACCTTGCATTTGTAAACATTACCAAAATGTTGACATCCATATAATTAAAAAACATTGATTAGGATGCCCTTCATTTACATGGTTCATTCAACAATTATATATTCATGCATGCATCTATATATTTAATTCCCCTTGCATCATTTTCATTATCATCATAGGTTTTCTTGTCTTATTGGTGTCGATGTTCTGGGTTTTGTTGGCTTACCCTACACCATGATGATAATGTTCCTACATCAGACTCCCAAGGAACAATTCATCCTCATGTTGTTTATGCTTACCACAAAGAACACATCAAATGTTTTTAGATGGCCACAAAACATCACACAAAGTGGTTTCCAACTAACCACAAACTTCACATGCAAGTGGTTTCAACTTACCACAAACTTGCATTACAATATGGTTTGTAGATTATAATGAACTAAATGGGTGTAGACATTCCTCATCAAGGTTACATCACAACTAAGGTAAATACTATTACAAACTCCACTTGTGGAGATACCAGGAACATTCCTAAAATTTCTCTAGAACCACTACATCGAGTCAAACATGACACAATATATTTACTTACAATCACAATGTGTGACTTACATTATTATATGGTCTTTGAATCTATTCCAAAAGAATTACAAACTTTAAACAATACCATCCACCCTCATTTGATTTCCACTATTTTCTTCTTCATTATTGTAAGAAGAATAATCAAAAGCATTGTCACCAACTATTATGTTTTGATGAATCAAGGATCTCATCTATGCCTTCACTTCGGCCTTATTTACTATGGTATTTCTTCTTCTTTCTTTTGTACCTGCATACATGAAATTTCTACCTCTTTCTACAAACAATTAACAATTTATGTCCATATAAAAATAAATCTACTTACCAAGATACATGGGTGCCATCCTCTATACATTCCAGTTATCTAGTAATCCTTTTCACTTAGATGGTTCATCAACATACACTAGTAGAAAATGATGAAATTAGTGACTAGGTCACTAAAGACGTTAGTCACCACAATAATTTCAAGTGAATTACTACTAAATTTGAGAAATTTTAAGTGACCAAAATAAAAATGACTAATCTAGTTTAGGAATAAAATATATGACTAGATAATAAGTGACCACAATAAAAGAGACTAACTAAAATAACTAATTTAGTCCAAGACTAAAATATATGACTAAATAATAAGTGAAAAAAATAATAATGATTAACGTAAATGAATACTATAGTACAAGAATACAAATATGACCAAATAATAAGCACAACAAGTATATGAATTAGTCATTTATGTTAGTAATTTCTAATTGTGTCACTTTTGAAAGGGAAAGTTGCAATTTTGATACTAAAGTGTTTCATTTCAATATAGGGTCTCTGAATCCACCTACAGTGTTAAAATTTAGAGACAAAGGGGTCTCTGAATCCATATAAAATGTTAAAATTATGAATACCCTTTTGTCTCTAAATTTTAACATTGCAGATTGATTCAGATATTCTCAAAATTGGTTTGACCTTCCTTTGTCGTTGGGGAAAGACTCTCCTTCACTAGTTCGTGCAAGGAGGGCAAGGCCAATGGCACTTGAGTTGAAGGACAAGAAAAAAAAAAAACCCAGAGAAAATCGTAACTTATGAAACTTCTGAAAAGCATAAGAAAGTAATAACACATTGCATGTATTTCTCTGATCTCTAGGATGAATGAGAAACAAAACTTGGAGCTAGAGAACCCTAAGAAGAGTTTTGCAACCCCTCAAAAATGCCATCGAGCCCTTGACTGGCCAAAACTAGAGGGCCTGAAGAGTGCACTATTGGAGCAGGGGTTAGGGCCTCCAAATCATGATATGACTTCTCTATCAAATTATTAACTTTTATTTCTAAAGACCTAGTGTTGTAGCGGCTGCAACACCCTCCAAAATTTTCTCCTGCATCCAAATTTCAAAGCCTTCGTTGGTTTTTCAACTGATGGTTTCAAACACTGGAGCTCATTCCATGAGCTCGTGTAGAATCTTTAAACCTTTTTTCTTGTCTGACCAACGGTCGTCTTTTGGCATGTTGATTTATTTGTCATGCTTGTGATTTTGTTCCAACAATTTTAAAGGTTGTTCTTTGTGTGCATGAGTTATCTTCACTCTATGAACATTGGTCGTACTCACACATAAGGTTGTAAGCATTGTTGCGCAAGTGTCGTCACGATCATTCGAAGGTCTATCTCAAGCGTCGTACTTGTCGCTCTTAACTTTAAGACAATCTCACTGAGCACATGTTTTTCTTGTTGGTTTGTGGTGTCCTTTCATCAAGTCATGCTAAGTGTATGATCACAATGTCATCTCTACACAAGTTCACTTGCTCTCGTAGTTAGCCATTTTTCTTGAAAATCAGTCGACCAAACAAACCCCTTCAACCAGACCCCGACTGAGTTGCACTGTGCAATCTCATCTCTTAGTGACCCTACTCTACTGCCCAAAACTGAGTAGTTATTGAGGCCATCCTCTGGGGCAGCTGCACTACGCAATAATGGAAGTGAGCATGATGTTTGTCTCCCAGAACTACGCAGAAATTGTCTACAATCCCAATCCAATCTGCGCTTCCCACAAGATTAGTTATCAAGCCTCCCTCTAGTCTACCGGAAATCTTCACTGCACTATGACCTGAAGCTACATTGCTCTCCAAAATTGTGCAGACATGCCCAGCTACATGCCCTGCATTGCTTTCATAAATTGCGCAGTCATGCTAAGTTAGGCCTCTGCTTCCGTACTCTACTATCCTCCTGAAAATTGTGCATTCCTAACTGGTACACCTTCTGCTACTTTGCTCTACACTATTTCTGGAAACTGCACAGTCATGATGGGAAGGCCCCTCCTACCTAGCCTACACTATCCCTCAAAATTTCATAGTTCTAACCAACATCTCCTCGTAACTCAACCATGCCTTGCTCTGGAAAATTGTGCAAAATTTCCTATGAGTGCCCTCTGCTGCCCTACTATGTCTCCCTCTGATAAATTGCCTAGATTTCCAACTGGACCTCGAGTGGCCCACTCAGTCCTCATCTTGAAAATTTCACAAAACTATCCAACAGTTCCCACCAACAGCTTGCCTTGTCTTCCTCCCAGGAACTACGCACTTCTACCCAGCTAGGTTCCACCTTGCAGCTCCCATTGTTGTCCCTGATTATGCAATTTTTCTTCCCAGTGGCCTTAGCACAATTTTTCCCAACACTACTTTGGAGCCTATCATCCCAGCCTGAGCTGTGCTCTACACAATTTCAGTGTATGTTAGGGTCCAACCATAACCCCATTATTTATGCAGTAAGCCCAATGGGCCAATTCATGTCATAGTTAGTTAGAGAGTAAATAAAGCTCGAATTAATAATTGTAAGTGGTTGACCTTCATTAGAGAAAAGGGACCACAGTTAGTTGTAAATGGGCCATAGTTAATAAATAAAGTGGTTAACCCGTGTTATGCAAGGGACCGCTAGTAGTTATCATTTGGATGTCATTTAGCAATAAATAGTCTTAGTTAATAAAGGAAATATCATCGAGTCTTATGGTAATTGAGCTCTGCTCTGCTTGAGGTTTTCCCCTCAAAGAGGCAAGTGAACATTGAATCTATTTGTGAATAATAAAATACTTGCTACTTTTCTTATTTTATTTTGTGTTCTGAGCTATATTTCTTCACATTTCTAGTATTTTGGAATTTCTCACAAGTCAAGAGCATAACAAGTGGTATCATAGAACTTTCCAGGGCAAGTTGTACCTCCAATTTTCATAGTTTTTTTTAGGCTAGAGATGTGTTCTGATGTCTTTAAACCAAGGGATATGTCGTTGAGTGCATAAACTTGCAAATTTGGGGAGGCATGCACGTAGCAACTACAATAGGTGGTCACGCTTTTTGGATTCCCTTGTAACCCCTGTGGGCACCCCTTTGAGTAGTAGTGCATTAGACAGAACTGTGCATGGACTGCACTTCCACATACCCTTGGGTATATTGGAAGCCCCATAAGCTCACCTAAAACCTAACCTTAGATAATCTGTCGACTGTCTTACTGATATAGTACATTGAGAACAACACTCGGGGAGATTACTCAGTCAGGTAGGACAGCTAAGGGTATGGTCGATCCTCTTTAGTTAGTGCCAAAAAGACTGGGCCGAGTACTATTGTTGGGCCCCTGTGTATATTATGATCCGTAGCATCTGACAGTCCTTTGTGACCATAGTTCCCTTTCCTATCTGAAGATCGCCCACTACATCATCTTCAGATCAGATCTAGTAAGGGGTTTGCCACTGCAGTGAAAATCAAATCCAGCAGTTGGGGATCTTCTGCCATCGTACACATGAAATCGAATAGTTGGGCTTCCATCACCACCGTGCAACTCACATTCAGGAGTTCCAATTTCATAGTTCTGATTAGACTCTTTATGCAATGAGGCTTGCTGCTACTACAGTCCGGGCCCTATTTTCACAGGACATTGGGCAAGATAAAGTTTACTATAATTTGGCCACTACAGTATTGATCAGCGGGGAGTATTAGAATCCAGAGTTTGAGACCATCCGGGGACGCTTGCAAGAGACTTAGCCCATAATATTCAAGAAAACGAGTTGATTGCAGTGGTATCATTCACTTGTCAGCCTCAATTTTCGGCGGTCCCAATTTTTTCCGAAGTGACCCCTGCTAATAAATTCCTGAGCTTGTGCTCTTTCCAAGAAGACTACTCATAAGTAATTGACCAAGGTTTGTGTATGGTAGGTACCAGATATCAGTTTATGGCATATGAGAATATCGAGAGCCTTAGAAAATGTTTTGGCTGAGTTCCAAGGAAATATGGACCAAATTACCTCACAACTTTCACTGCTCACCAATATGATGCAGATGTCTCATCACGAGGAGCATAGTGTTGATGAAAACCTTAAAGGAGAATCTAACCATCACATTCACTTCCGTGGAAATCACCAACATTCCCACCCTCGGCCACCGAAGTTGTACATGTACAAATTTGATGGCTCTAATCCTACAATATGGGTGGTACAAATGGAACAATATTTCTCCCTTAATGATATCTGCGAAGATCAAACTGAAATACATGTGGGAGCCCTTTACTTGGGCCAAGAGAGATGGAAAAGGTGGTAGTGGCATCAGGAATGTTATCTTGTGAACATAACTTGGCACATGTTCTCAAAAGACCTATGTGACTGATTTGACAGGGAATCTAATTTTTTGGTTCGTCTCACTAAGCTTCGACAGATAGGCACAATAAAAGACTACATTGTAGCCTTTGATACATTTGACATTAGAACTAATGGTCTAGGAGATGACTTCTACTTGGAGTGCTTCATCATCGAGACCCATGTACAGATGCACCACCCAGCTACATGGATGGACACCTGAAAATAGGCCTTCGAGGTGGAACTCGCCATAGCTTCCCAATCGGCTCGTCCAAATTTCATAGCCAAGGGGCGTCCCACCCAGGATCGGGGCCCCACCCAAACACTTAAGGTTTAAAAGGTGTCTCCAGCAAAAATGGTTGAAAGAAGAAAACAAGGATTATGCTACTATTGTGATGAAAAATACTCCTCAGGGCATAAATGTAAGGAACCGAAATTCTTTCAAAGTAGTGCTACTGATAACAACTCATCTAAGGAAGCCCCACCCCTTGGTGGGCCCGAGGATGAAGTTGAGGAAACCCAACCTGGCAATGATTTGGCAGGCATTTCTTTGCCTCAAACTCTCAAAATCTGAGGCTTTCTTAAACATCGACCTGTTAAGGTCCTATAATAATAGGATTCATAATTTTGAATTGGCTATGGTTAGTCTTGTAATATTGTACATACTTTTGCTTTCTGCAAAATGTTTTCCCATATTAAAAATAAAAATAAAAAATGTAAAGAGGGTAAGTCCTAAAAGAATAATCAAAGGACTAAAATAAAGAAAAATATCAAAAAAGTATAAGATGTAAACCCCAAAAAAAGAGATAAAAATATATCATGAAAGTGTGAAAATTCAAATGCCACTACTTTTTACTTTACTTTGCAAAATAAGATTGTGTGCAGCTTGCCAAAAATGCCACAATCCATGATGGTAAAATAGTTTAATCTTGATTCATTCATGATTTAAATTTCATGTTGATAGATAGAGAATAGAGATCTAGCCAGATTATTTAATCTTGGCAGGTCAGTAATTAGGTAGAGAAGAATAATGAGCTCATCAGTTTAATCTGAGGCATTAGAAGTTATAAGTTTAGAATTAGATAGTTTGCTTATCAAAAGAAAAAGAAATAAAGGGTCAACAAGCTCAAATGCACCCAATGAATGAAGAGAAAATGCTAGGGTAAATATAGGGTAGGTTGAAGAAGTTTTGCAAAGTGCACAAGGTTTCTAGCTCAAATGCACCTTCATCATACTTCCTATCTTTCATGTGTAGGAGGAATTGACAATGAGAAAGGACATTCACTAAAGCTTATTTACTAATTTCCCCTAATTTCACTAAACCCCCTACATACTTAGTTTATTGATTTCCCCTCAGTATCCCTTCATTACTTGTAAAAATCCTTTCCCCTCGTTTTAACCTTTTATCGCTTTGTTTCACACAATTCCCTAGACACTACCCTTAAAAAATCATTCCCCCTTCCCAAAACCCCTTTCCCTAGTGTGAAACATATTCCCATCACAAATAATAAATTCCCCCCTTATCAATTTCCCCTTTTCCGCTTAAAAACCCACTAAAACCCTTTATCCTAAGTTATTCCCTAAATTCCCTCTTTATAATTCCCCAACACCCTTTAACCCACCAAACCTTGGTGTATAGTTAAAACCCTCTGCCATATAAACCCATGGTCCCCACCTTCATTAACCCATTGCTTGTATTAAAATTCATTGATTACTTTTTAATTAATCACATTTCATTATAATTAAACCCCAGGCCCCACCAACAACATCCCAACTCCATCCATGCAACTTCACTGTGCGATATCCCTCCGACCTCCCACCTCCAGATCCAAAGGTGCATATCCATATCGTGCAGTTTCATCATACAACAGTTAACGGTTTAAGAGCATACGAGATTTGCAGTTTTGTCCTAGCACTATTTTGCTACGTGGCAACACTAGGTTATATCACGTGCTCACGAAAAATACCGCCCTCCATCCAAGAGCGGTGTGATATAGGCTAAAACCACCTTCCCGCCTAAAAGAAAAATTGCCCGCTACTTATTTACCAAATCTCACCTCAAAATGTAACTGTTATTGGTTAAAAGGCCAAAAAAGCCCTCTTTCGCTCTTTTCACTCATTTTCACTACAAACCTTTGTTAACCAATTCCCAAACCTTGAACCTCTGCGCAACCAGTTTAACCACCTTTTGCAACCAAAAGACGCTTTAGACACCAATTTTAAGCAGTGAATACACAATTGAAGCTTCAGAAACCTCTGTTGCTACCACTGAACCCTGTCTGTGCACCAAATCATCATTTTCCAGGTATTCTTGAAAGAACCAGAACGACCTTGTAAATTTTAGTTATGCACAATGATTATTAAAAGGTTAATTAAATTAATTTAAAAACCTTGCTAAATTGAAGAAAAACATACTATGCATCCAAATCCCTTTTCTACAGAGTGTAATTAGCCTTCCCATTGTTCCAGACCTTCTAACCTTACTCCTAAGGCCACAAAAAAAGTAATTCAGTTGAATATACCAAATTATGGCTTCCCAAAGCTCTTTGGATGTAAGACCCTGCAAACCCCTCACCTAGATATTGACCACCTACCATTAGCTGACAAAGAGTTTAAAATTAAAGACACTGCTTCCCCTATCCACCTACTAAAACTCCACTGCTAGAGTAAAGATAAGTTCCAAAACCAAAATGATGACATTCACCTATGGGAATCAAACTTGCCCAAATACTTGTTCCCACACGTGCACCTATTCCCAAAAATCATCCACTTCTGCCAAGCTTACTATGTCCCCAGTCAAAGAGCCATAATCTCTCTTGACCAACAAGTTTTATTCACCATTACTGTAGAGTCAATTAATCAAATGTTGCAGATCCATCCAGGCCGAAATGATACCCCACTGTCCATTGAATCTTTAATTGAACTCTACACAAAGCTAGACCTTCCCAAGAAAGCTTAGATTTTTCAAACTTTCATCATAGAGGAGTCTCATACTCCTACAAATAGCCCTCCATATGCTGCCACCATTTTCTCTTAGAGAGGCAGACAAATTGTACCATGCTCTCTTGTATTCTAGGATATGCCACTAATGAGCATGTGGATGAGGTTGTTCTTTCTTTCCTTTCTATCACTTGCCCAAGCAAGCCTCCTGCTATAATTTACAACTTCTCTCAGTTCTTGGCAGACAGAATCCATGAACAGTTTATCAAATTGCCAAATGAGAGAGTCTTCAAATAATCATCAGTATTGTTTCACATGTTTTTATATTTTCATTCAGATAAGTTTCCAATCAGCATCCAAAAGTTAGACACCAAGGGCAATCCAAGATCTGTCATATTTTGGACACCATTGGTCCAAAGATATTCCACTGTTTTTCCTTATAAAAAGTTCATTGATTCATTTGTTCATCCAATTGTAAACATGCTAACCAGTAGCTATCAAACTAGGATCAATGATGAGATTAAGAGTGTTTTACAGTTCGCTAAGAACAGTAAAGTGGGAGACTAGTATCTATACCAGTACCACATAGAAATCAGGATATATGGATGCCAGCTCACTCCCTACAAGGTGCCCAAATACCTCCCCATGAGGATATTTGCATTAGAGTATTTCAGGCAAATCATAAACTCTGATGGGGTTAACTTTCTGTCAGCTAGGAAGAAAACTCAGTTTAATATCAAAAACCAATTGGGCCCTTTTATTTGTAATAATAGGGAAGCTAGACAAGAAGAAGACAAAATCTTACAACAGATGAACTTCAAAAGTAGTTTTATGTGGCAGTATGACCCTAATGGAGTCATAAACAAGTTAAGACTCAAGTTCAAACTAAGTCCTTTCATACATGATCCCAGGCCAAATATTAAGAGATATGCCAACCAGTCAGAATGGTTGGAAAATACTTTAATAGATGTGGAAAAGCATATTGATACTAGTTCCTTTCTACAGGTTCCAACCCTACAGGAACATATGAGTATTGCTCTCATTTTACAGACTCCGGCCAATGAGGACAGAAATGTAAAAAGAACCAGGGAAGAAGGTTCTAGCTCTGTGATGGACACTATAGATGAAAGGTTTGAGATCATTTACAGGAAGAGGCCCAAGCTTAATCCGGTGACTGAGCAAGAAGACACCATTGAGACAGTTGAAATCAATAATACTGACATAATGGTTGGAAAGAGTAAAGGTCCAACAATTTCAAAGGAAACTCATCAGCCTTCTACCTCAACCACTCAACTTATTGAAAAACAACTTAGCATTGAATTCTCTTCATCCAGCAAACCAATGGATAAAGAGAAAGATATAAAAGAGAAGTACAAGGAAATTAAGTTGAGGAATGAGGCATTAAAGGCTTCAACATATGCCAAGTACTTTAAAAAAACACCTGCCAATCAAAATAGATTAATGTTATCCTTTGACATTAAGACTGGTAAGATGCAAATGACCTTGATGCAGCCTACAATCCAGTAGCCCAAATCATCAATGGACTACAGGAAGGCAGAGCTTGAAGTTTTGGCTATGGATGTTCACCTTATTGACCAAATCATATTCCATAAGTAGGCAGGTGAGATGATTTACTCCATAATGACTAACAAAGTAATGACTGTTCATAAAATTCAAATCTCACTGGATAACATCACAACACAACTTAAGCTAGAAAAGGCCTCCTCACAGGCCAAGGATAACAAAATCAAGTCACTAGAAGACTTGGTGATTGAAATTGGATATAATCCCAATGATGTCAAGGCTACAGAAAAACTGATAAAAAATAAAATTGAGGATATTGCTGCTTTGAAGAAACAATTGAAGCTTCCTCATTCAGAGAATCCACAGACTAAGGAAGTCCTAGAGAGTCAAACCCATCAGGAGGAAATGATGGATCTCATTCTTCAATTAAATGCTCAAATGAAAGAAATGGAGAATGAATTGGACATCTTGATACAGCTGAAACAGGCCAGCCTTGAGACAACCACTGCCACTACTATTCCTATAGTCACTACAATAGTTTCATCAACTTTGGCAGCTTCATTGACCCCAACAACTCTACTAGCAACAACACTTCTAGCTGCAACAACAACTACATCAGCAACAAGATCAACAACAACACCAGCTCATACATGTGATGAAGCTAGTAAACTGGTCAAAGCCATGGAGGACATTTCCATTCAGACCACTGAAATAAATAAAAACAACAAAATATCAAAGCATAAGACAACACAGGAGTAAAAACAACAAAATATCAAAGCATAAGACAAGACAACCAAATAAACAGGGACAACTTACAACAGTTACATATCTGTCTCTATCTTCTTGCATGAAGATATTTCTTTTTCCTAGAATAATACCCAAAATAATTTGGGATATTTTGTAAATAAGTTTTTGTATAAATACTTCATAATTCGATGTATAGAGTTTGGATTGCTAGACATTTCTATAGTTTTATTGATATGAAACCTAAGGGTTCATGGTACCATTTTTTCAAGTGAGCATACTTGACTGAGTAATAGAGACATTGCATTATAGGATTCATGTGTTGGGCCACTTCAATGAAGTATTTTCTGGTTTTCAAATTGTTATCTTCTTAATTGTTTCACATACTTCAATGCTATCTAAATTTAATTGAAATAACTGGAAATTCATTACAGAATTTGTTTAAGTACACTCTATCTTGAACAATTAATCATTTTAATGTTTTCTTCTGATATCCAGAGTAGGGAATCCTTCATTTCTCCCTAGTTTCGATTGACCTCTACCATTTCCCCCATAATCCAGTTTGAGGAACCCTTAATTTCTCCTTGCATCTGATTGAAAACCACTTCACCACCCAATGTAAAAGATCTGAATTCACTCAGCTACCTTGCCCTGTAAACACTATTTTTAGAACTTGATCTAGTCCTGTTTTCTTGACACTTGACCCCATAGCCCAATGGTAAAAGACATCCCTCTATCCATCCAAGTCAGTGATTCCACCACCAAATCAAAATCAAAACCCAATCAAAGCTTAAATAACTAGCCTAAAATCAATTAACTAAACAAAGTTAAATCATAAAGAGAGAGCCCTCTCTGAGCATTAGGAAGGCTAGATCTTGATCTCAAAAGTAGGTTTGTGGTTACCTCTATTATCTCTTTCATAACAACTTTAGGGAAATTTTAGAGTGATAACAGGACCAATAGTGGTATTGATTGATAGTGGCAGCACTCATAAATTTATCCAAGTCCTTATCATTGATGGGGGGACCATGAAATGTGAAGGTCACTGTGAAAATATTAAACTTCAGATGGGAGATGACCACCTAAAGACCCACATGTTTTCTATTGAAATGGGTGGTTGTGACATTATCTTGGGTGTTGAATGGCTTCACACGCTGGGCCCGATCACAATGGATTTCTAGGAGTTATATATGAGATTTAAGCAGAAAGACCACATTCATACATTACATGGACTCCAGGAAGGTGGTCCTACTATCATCAGCTCAAATCGAATGAAAACTATTTTGAAAAGGGCCATCACGTAGTCATTGCCAATTTAATGCCATCCAGGCCATTGAATCCACTACTCCTCATATTCATCTCGAGATGCAACAGGTATTAGACCACCACCTGTAGGTTTTTGACAAACCTAAAGAGCTTTCACCCTCTAGGGGTGAACATGATCATATCATCCGTTTGGTCCCAGGGGCCCAACCGCCTAATGTGCACCCATAACGATATCCTTTCGCCCAAAAGAATGAAATTGAAAAAATCATCAAGGAACACCTCAAAGCTAGTGTTATTCGTCCCAACATCAGTCCTTATTCATCACCAATGGTCATGGTGCTACAGAAAGATGGATAATGAAGCATGTGTGTGGACTTTCAGGTCCTCAACAAGCTCGCTATCAAAGACAAATTTACTATTCTGGTTGTTGATGATATTCTTGATGAACTACATGGTGCTCAATTATTTACCAAGCTATATATTTGCTCTGGATATCACCAAATACATATGAAGGAAGTAGACATTCCCAAGACTACCTTCCGAACTCATGAAGTCCATTATGAATTCTTGGTAATGCTGGTTCAAGAACTGGAATATTAAGGAGAAAGAATGGGAAGTATTTCTTTAAATTATAGGTATCGATATCTCTGTCCTTAAGAAGGGAATTTCAGTCACAGCCTGAAAGAGTAAATGGAGAAATTTCCTATGGATTATTCAAAAATTCATAACTTTTGAAGGTAGGTTTGGAAACATGTTTTTTTACCATGCTTTCCTGATGATGAATTTTCTTGATGGTAATGAAATCAACCTACCATACTTCCTGCTTCGTAGTTTGAGAAAAATGGTTGGAAACATTAAGAGGAAAATATAGTCCATAGATAATGCCTTGTACCATCATGGGTTAGTGAAAATTTTAATTGAAGCCCATCTCAAAAGAAAATGGGATAACTGAGAAGATTTTCTTATTAGAAATCATTTCAAAGAAGTTGAACAAGAAGAGCCTAGTAAAACAAGAAAGAGTAGAAGAAATTTGCTGTCAAACCCTAAGAAAAACTCATCTCCATACGAAACACAGCAAGATCAGTGTTCTGATGATGAAACTCCTCTTATAAGTGTCTTGGAAACTCTTAAGAAAAAAATGTTAGAATAAAAATATCCATTAATAAATGGGAAAGTACATCAAAAGGGGAAACAGAGAAAGAAAAGGTTAAAAAGCATCCTTGTACTACTGAAAAATCACCATAAACTATAAGAAGAAGTGTAAGGATTAACAAATAAATACATCCATAGTCTCACCAATCTCCAAAATTCATCAAGTTAGAAGAAGAAGAGGAACCAAGAGTTCCATCACTAGTTGCAAGTTCAACTAGGAGTGTTGAAGAAACTGTAACTAGGTTCGGTATTTACAAATGTAATTTTGATCTTTGTACTTGTCAAGAGAAAGAAATATTACTTTTGCAAATTATAAGAATAAGTTTCTTACTCATTTCATAGGTCTAGGAAAGTCAAAGAGTCAAACGTCTCTTCTTAAGCATATATGTAATCTATATGAGTCCACCTAGTGACTAGATTAACCCTCCAAGACAAGCACAATCCTCATGAAGAAAACAATAAGAAAAACTATGAAAATAACAATCTTGTCAGCCTTTATATATATATATCATGTCAGATCATATAAGAGACACAACAATTCACTTGGTAAAGTCATATATATATCATGTCAGATCATATAAGAGACACAACAATTCACTTGGTAAAGTCGGCTCAAAATGGAGAGATAACCACTATATATACTCAGCTAGGGTCACCGCAAAAGAGCAAAACATGAACTTGCAATTTCTTTGAGATGATTTAGTTGGGTACAAGATTGCAATCCATATTACATGAGGGTAACAATTCAGAATCATCTGCAACTTCGGGTGAGGACAGAGACTCAGATTCTCTATGACTTCTTGATGGTTACAGGATGGGTACAGGTTTGAGATGCTCACAGTTTGGGTGTCAAAACAGTGTGACAATTTCATTTGTATGCCACAAAGGTATAGCCTCGGGAAAGGTGTAATGAGGAAGGCCTCAGATCTCTGTCTCAACATACAATCATAATCTCGGCATACTTTATGAATAGTGCTCATAGTGACACACATTGTCTCTGCATACATATTGTCTCAACATATTACTATATCAACATACTTGATACAGTCATGTTCTTGACATAATAGTCTTTATCATAATACTATCAAAGACACGGTCATAATTAAGAACGGTATGATGACCTCGTTGATATGGTGAAGATCTCTATGAAGATGCAACAATGATGGCAACAGTAATGAAGATCTCAGCAGTACAACAATGATGATCTCAATAGTGAAAAAGAAGAGGATTGGTGTATTTATCTTGGAGTGGCTTCGAAGGTCAATTTTCATGGTCTTGGTATTCTTCAATTGGAATCTCTATAAGAAAAATTTTGTGTGCGTTTTCCTCTCCAGAGGGAGAGGTTTTGGCCCTGGCAGAAAGCCAAAATCTTGTGTTCTTGTCTCTTTGTTTTTAGTAACTATTTGATGAATATAAGAAGACACACTCTAATGATAAAAAGTTAGGAGTGTGCTAAGAAGAAAAATTAAAATACCTCAAAATTAGTTATAATGCTAGAAGAATCACATTAACTACACTTGCCCTAGATTCTTCAACAAGGAGAACTCCATAAATTGATCTTTTCTAGCAAGAAATATACAACTACAAAGAATCTATGGAACAAAGAACTACATGAAAAATTTTGAATGATCCTCAAACCAAGAAGAAATTTTTAGTAAAGGAATTCATTTTGATCCTCGAGAAGAACCCCAAATTGTAAACACTCTCAAGCAGGAAATCTATGAATTGGAGGTATTAAATAAACATTTGAAGCAGGAACATGAAAAAATAAAGGTACAAAATGAAATCCAGAGAACTCAAATGATAACATATTGTTACATCTTGGTTTATGGTATGAGAAAAATAAGAAATTAAAAGTTAAAAATAAATTTCTTAAGAAAAAGGTCATAAATTTCTTAAGAAATTGAAAGCTAAAAATGAAGAAACCAAGGATGGAGACAGTCAATATTAGGAAAGCAAGAAGGACTAATTTAGATGTTCATGCTCAAGCCTCTGAAGAAACTCAGTAACAGAGAAGGATTACAAATTTTTAATTTTTGTACATGAGGACATTCAATGCCTTTTGTGTGGGGAATGATGAAGCCCAAAATTGTCTCATTTTAACAACCTTTGTACACTTCATCCCCCTTCTTTTTTACAATAATATCTCTAATTGAGCATCAATTTACAAGGTTCATGGAAATAGCAGGTACTTAAACATATTTTATTTCATAAGTTTCATTGTTCTTTATTATTTAAATCAATATTTACATAAGCTACTGAATTGCACCAATTTTGCATCTAATGACTAATTCTACATAATAGTTGAAGTTTCGATGGGTTCCGAAACTCTAACCGAGGAATGAGATATATGGGTAGGTGGCTATTAGTTGGCATAATGATATATACCTATCTTCGTGACCTAGATCAATGATGAGAACACCGCATAAGCTCAGTCAACGCAGAAGTCAACCGACAAAGGAGGAGTCGAAGGTGAACAAGGTGAGCGAGAAAATTAACGGAAGCAGATATTTAGCCTCATGATTTGCTTCTCTGATAGAAAATCATGAGATATTATCTTACTGTGTTATTTTATTCTTTGTCAAGTATGATAGGCTCGTAGATTACCTAAAATAGTTATCGGTAGAGGTTATAAATCTACCACTTGGCATGATAAAAAAAAACCTGAATATTATTGTTTTTGAAACTTTGTTTTCATTTATAAAGGCAAGTTTGATCATTCTTCTGAGCAACTGTCATGATGCATATTTAGTTTATGTGTAATCGTGCGTACCTACAACTCACAAGAGGGCCCCTTGGAGCTATAAGGTCTTATTTATTTTTAGACAACATTCAGTTTTGGATTTTAAATCGTTTTGAATTCTTTTATCTAACCTTTCAGTTTTGAAAGTTAATGAATTCGTTTGACAGTGATAAAATAGTTCACATTATAGTATGTTTTGTTTAATCATTTTGCTATACAATGAATGAGTGAAGCCGGGATCTCTTATACACATGAAAAATAGTATGACAGAGTGTGGATTGATTACATTACATTTGAGTGAAGAAGATTTCAATTTCTAACTAATGTTATTATAGAGTTAATTTCTCTTTTCCTGCCAGAGTGATTTAAATTTAATTTCATTATTTAGTTAAGCAAGTGTGATATTTATTTTAAGAAAAGTGTGATATTTTTTTTTTATTTTTTTTTTTCTGTAAATCTGATCTTTCTTTCAAGCAAGCATGATAATTGTAGTTTTATACTTATTTTAATCAAGTGTGATAAACTTAGTTTCATTTCTGTTAATAAAGTCGATAAACTTAGTTTCATTTCTATTAAGTGTGACATATTTACTTTCATGTAAGAGTGATGTTTGTTAGAGGAAACATTAGCATCTCGATATCTCAATTTAATCTAGGAATTGCTTGAATAATAAGGACTTCTAATACATACAATGCACATACACTTCATGAGTATACTAGCCCTAGTCAATAATTTATGTAGTAATTTAACATAAATTAAACTAATAAACACTCTTTATTCATATAATCCTATATTTACTCTATTATCTATTGATATTACCATAATAAATTTATTACATGTTTACTCTATTATCTATTGATATAACCATAATAAAATTTATTACATGTGGAGTGAGAAATGAATGTACTCCTACTTATAGTGGTTTTATTTCCATTGTTTATTTTTTATCTTTAATTTTCCCATTTCAATATTTAATTGCATAGAAGTTTAAGTAGTAAATGTATTGGATGGATAATTATTGTAAGATCTCTCACTACTATAATATTATGTATCTATATGTTTTTGTAATAAATTATTGGTGGCAACTCCAATCACCACTACATATTAATTTTTAATAAAAACATTAACTCTTTAATTTATGTTTGGATAAAAACTTTAATTTTTATATAGATTTTAATTTTTTTTCTTAATTATCAATAATAATATCCTATACCATTTTTTTTTATAACCTTTATAGTTTATCTTTCGAACTTAAATTTCAAATAATATTGTGTATGGCTCTATTTTATAATGAATTATTAATGGTAACTCCAATCCTTATATATTATTTTTTATTAAAAAAGTAAACACTTTATTTTATTGTTGGTAAAAAAATTTATATGCATTTTTCTTCGTTAGTAACGGTGATTTCCCACACCACTTCTTTTTTTTATTATTTATAAATTTTGATAATTAATTTTACACATCTAAATTTTATTAGCATTTTAAAAATTAACCAATAACAAAATTCAATTAAAATAAATCAATCACATTGTTTTAAAAAGTTTAATAACGTATCATTTTTTATTTAATATTTATTTTAATAAATTTCTTTGCTGAGTGTTTATTTTAAGTAATTAAGGAAACTAGTTATTTAAGAAGATTATTCATTTTATTAATTCCCATAGATCGCAAGATTATTCATTTTATTATTTCCAATAGAGCACCGAGAGCAGCATGCTCTTGGACTTTTTGGTCAGAGATGAAACCATTAGATATGGTTGGCTTGGTTGAGTTTTATTCCTAGCCCAAGCCGGGATAGCACTATTTAATATTCATTGAAATAGAATGTTAAAGTCATTACTGGGTGCAACTTATGGAAATAATGTGGGATATTTAAAAATTAAAAAAAAAAAAAAAATTGTGAAATTGGAATATTTTATTTTTCAATTTTATTAATATTTTGGAAAAATAAGTTTTGAAACTAAATAATTATATTAAATTTAAGTCTTGAAAAAAAAAAGGTTTTGGAAGAAAGAGAAGTTGATTTATATTTAGGAGATTGTATATTTTTTCATATATTCAATAGTCATTTGAACAAGTCACATATCACAAGGAGCGCCTTAACAATACATCCATTCAATGTCAACGGCAAGTCCTATGGCTCTATTAAATTGTTATATTATTTAAATTTATTCAAAATTTATAAAGAATTAGATAAAAAAAATAACAAAATGCATTGTTGTTAAATTGGAAAAAAAAAATATATATATATATATTTTTTAAGATGTATATTATCTAATTGAAAAACTTTTATCTAAAATTTTATGATATCTTATTCGAATTTGAATCTAATTTGGAATTCTAACTTGGTAACGGTAATTTTCATGTATACTTAGAACACTCATGCTTTACTGTATACTTTGTTAATCAGTACATAGGATAATAGCTTAACTTATTTGCTCTCCCCTACAAATATCGTGCTGCAAATATACAATTGAATTTTTCTTGCACTTCTCTGGTTGAGTATCAGGCATGTGGATGATTGAGCTGCTTTATATGATTCGATGAATATGATCTGATATAAACCAAATGTAACTTTCTCTGTTATTGGAGTGAAAGCGTTTTTTTGTTAAAAAAAAAAAACAGAAATTACACAATTGAATCGTTAAACAAGAAATTCACTACGCTCAACCACAAGATTGTTTTCAAAATATTTAAACAAAGTAGTGCATCTATGTCAACTCTGGTTCAATTTTTTCTTTCTATCAAAGTATCTCGAGTATAATTACACAGTTTTTTCAAAATATTTAAACAAAGTAGTGCATCTATGTCCACTCTGGTTCAATTTTTTCTTTCTATCAAAGTATCTCGAGTATAATTACACAGTTTTTCCAAAAATAACTATAATCTGTGTTTTTCAAAGTCTCTCCAGTATAATTGCACCAATTTTTCAAAAAAGATCATCTATTTATTTCACAATCTGATCATACTAGAAGGCATGTTCTTTATAGTAAGAACTTTCGGGAATTAGTTCATTGCCATAGAAAGTGTTGGATCAGGTGCACAGCAATTAATTAAACACACAGCAGAATAATTCAACAAACACATAAGACACAACTTTTAACGTGGTTCACCCAACCAATCTGGGCTACGTCCACCAAACATAGGCATCAGGAATATATTAATTAAATCAGGAGATTACATCATGAAAGCCTCACAAAACTCTCACACTCACAGCAAACCATCCGAATGGTTGCCTGTTATATAGCCTAGACAATCTAACAGCCTCATAACTCCCTCACATCAAATATAGGAGGCATTAACTCCCTCCCAACAACCTAGAGCTAATCTAGGAACTAAATCCCTATTGTTGTCATCCTTCAGAGATTTTTGCCTATTTGACTCAAACAGAAAATCTCAACAATCTCCACCTTGACAACAATTTGCCTGATGCCCTGTTATTATTATTTTATCTTTTCTGCAAGCCAAGAGAAGCCAAACACCAGCGTAGCTTCTCCAACAAAACTGGTTTCGTGAACATGTCTACACAGTTCTCCTTTGTATGCACCTTTTCAAGAGAAACTCCCCTTTCAGTGATAACTTGTCTTACAAAATGATATTTGATTGGAATATGCTTTGACTTACTATGATAGGCTGGATTTTTAGCCAAATGTATTGCACTTTGACTGTCACAAAGTAACCTGATGTTATCCTGTAACCTACCAAACTCACCAAGCAAACCTTTCAACCAAACCGCCTCTTTGCAAGCATGAGAAGCAGCAATGTATTCTGCTTCAGTAGTAGACAAAGCAACAATGTTCTGTAGCTTTGACATCCAGCTTATAGCTCCACCTGCAAGAGTAAAGACGTACCCTGAAGTTGACCTTCTCTTATCCAAATCACCTGCAAAATCGGAATCAACATATCCGCACACAAATTCACTACTCTTATTGTAAGAAATACAATAACTACTTGTGCCTCTCAAGTACCGAAGCACCCATTTCACTGCTGACCAGTGCTCTTTACCCGGATTTGCCATGTACCTGCTGACAACCCCAACTGCATGAGAAATATCTGGTCGCGTACACACCATCGCATACATCAAACATCCTACTACATTGGCATAAGGAATTCGAGACATATAATCCTTTTCTTCATCGGTATTAGGACATAAACTCGAAGAAAGCTTAAAATGGGAAGCTAAAGGGATCGACACAGGCTTCACATTGTTCATACCAAACCTCAAAAGTATTTTCTCAACATACTTCTGTTGTGATAGCCACATCTTACCATTGCGCCTGTCTCTGAAAATCTCCATGCCCAAAATCTGTCTTGCGGCTCCTAGATCTTTCATATCAAACGTCCTTGCCATCTGAGTCTTCAACCTGTTGATTTCTTCAATGCTTTTGCTTGCTAAAAGCATATCATCAACATACAACACTAAGATAATGAACATGCCATTATTTAACTGTTTGAAATAAACACAATGATCATATTCACTTCTAACATATTTCTGACTCAACATGAAAGAATCAAACTTCTTATACCACTGCCGAGGCGACTGCTTCAGGCCATATAATGACTTCTTGAGCCTGCAGACAAATTTCGCATTGCGATGTTGAACAAACCCTTCCAGTTGTTCCATATATATTTCCTCATCTAAATCACCATGTAGAAATGCAGTCTTAACATCTAACTGCTGCAACTCCAAATCAAACAAAGCCACTAATGCTAACACAACTCTAATTGAAACAATTTTAACCACTAGTGAAAATATCTCATGAAAGTCTATGCCAGCTTTCTGAGAAAACCCTTTTGCAACCAGCCGAGCTTTGTACCTGTCTTCCGTATCATTCACACCCCGTTTCAGCTTGAAAACCCACTTGCATCCCACAGTTTTCCTGCCTTTGGGAAGTTCAACCAGATCCCACGTACCATTCTTACCTAAGGCCATCATTTCTTCCTTCACGGCTGCTTTCCATTTGTCACTATCTGAACCTTCTACAGCTTCCTGATAACACAAAGGTTCATCATCATTAGCGATCAAAGCAACTGAATCATCATACCTTCTCGGACGGCGTTTGATCCTTGTAGATCTCCTTAAGAATGTTTCTGGTGCTTCCACAACTGGCTGTCTATCAACTGTAGGAATTTCTTCATGATCGCCATCTGAGACCTGTTCATGTCCTCCATCTGAACCCTGTTCATAATCTGATTCTGAAACCTGTTCATGACTAGAATCTGAACTATGGTCGTTATGACTATCATTAGAAATGCTGTCAAACTGAATATGCTGGAAATCAAATACATCATCCTGTTTCAATCTTCTATCTACATCTAACTGTACAAGAGATGATTCATTAAACTTTACATCTCTGTTGATGATGATTTTGCGGGTAGTAGGATCCCACAATCTAAATCCCTTTGTTCCATCACCATACCCAACAAAGATATACCTTTTAGACTTTGGATCTAATTTAGTTCGCTGATGTTTAGGCACTAGAGCATATGCATCACAACCAAACACTCTGAGTTTAGAATAGTCACAAGGGTGTCCTGTCCATACCTCTTGCGGAACCTTGCAGTCTATTGCCGTCGATGGAGATCGGTTTATCACATAACAAGCAGTTGCCACTGCTTCCGTCCACAACTCCTTCGGCAACCCGGCGTTACTCAGCATACACCTTGCTCTCTCTAGAAGAGTCCTGTTCATGCGTTCAGCAACTCCATTCTGCTGAGGAGTATAAACCGTGGTCTTATGTCTCTCGATCCCTGCATCCTTGCAATAGCTGTCAAACTCCTTGGAGGAAAACTCACCACCATTGTCAGTTCTTAAACATTTTATAGTTCTACCAGTGCTGTTTTCTACCAATGCTCTAAACTGCTTGAAAACTGTAAAAACATCAGACTTCTTTTTCAACATGTAGACCCAAACTTTCCGAGAAAAGTCATCAATGAATGATACAAAATAAGATGAGCCACCATATGACGCTGTAGGGGCTGGACCCCAAACATCTGAATGGATATAATCAAGTATGCCTTTACTAGTATGTTTGCCTGTTTTAAACTTTTGTTTACTTTGTTTACCAAACAGACAATGTTTACGGAAATCCAATTTCCCAGATCTTAGATTAGGAAGTAACTTTCGGTCAGCCAAAATTTTCAATCCTCTTTCACTCATATGCCCTAATCTTTGATGCCATAAGTGAATGGAACTACTGTCATGTTTAGACACAGACACATGATCTGACCCAGTTCTACCTTCTAACTGAAATAGATTTCCTACTTTCTTAGCCTTCATCACTAGTAAAATACCTTTATAGATTTTCATAACTCCACCTTGAATTACAGTTTTATATCCATTTGAATCAAGTGCTCCTAATGAAATCAAATTTTTCCTTAAATCTGGTACATGCCTCACATCAGTTAATATTTTGGTTGTGCCATCAAACATTTGTAGTTGTATGCTTCCAATCCCAACAATATTACATGTTACATCATTACCCATGTACACAACACCATCATCAATTGATCTATATGTTTTAAACCAATCTCTATGTATACACATGTGGTTAGATGCCCCGGAATCTAACAACCAATGTTGATCATGTTTTGAAACATTAACTGACAATACTTCATCACTCATACCTGAACCAGATACTGAACCTGTATCTGTGGTGTTGGCTTCCTTCTTTTCTGCCGAAGAGCCTTCTTTAGCTGCCTGCTTTCGCTTCCAGCAATCCTTTTTTAGATGTCCAGCCTTGCCACAATGCCAGCACTTCACCTTTGGCTTCTTTCCTTTGGACTTTGAGCGAGAGTCGCTATGCTTTCCCCCAGAGTGTCTCTCTCATGAGCGACCTCTGGCCATCATTACCTCTGATGTGGAGGTGTCTGCATTCGACCTCTTCCTCGTCTCCTCAGCCAACAAGGCTCCAACAACATCGTCAAACTCAATTTCAAAACGGGCACTTTGAGTTTTCGCCATTAGATATAAGCAAAAAACACAGTAATCTCCAAATATCCAACCAGCAATTTAAAAAATTGCCTATGCCTTTGTTTTTACACAAAAAAAACTGCCTATGCCTTTACAAAAAAAAACTGCCCTTTGCACTTATTTTACTTTTCTTTATTTTTTTTTTTTTAAAACAAAGAAACACTTTCAGGTTATTTGTGCAAATTCCACTCCACAAAAAAATACATACACTTTTAAAGCCTTTTAATTTTTTGAAAAACCATATTACATAACCCTTATAACTCCTTTTTGTTTAATGGCTTTAAAATAATTACGTACTCCACTCCTCTTCTAAATGAAAACGACCGTAATTAACCTCATTCTTGCATGTGCATGAGACTTTATTTGATACTAATGCCACCTAATGTTCCCCACTTCCGGTAGTCACATTCCTTAAATATATGTTGTGTTTTCATTATTAATCACCCATAGTGAGGAAGATAATCATCCAAATAAATGTCGAGGAATTACATTTGGAGTGGCTCTAGAATTGTGTCATTCCATAATGAATCTAAAGGAGTATGATCGTAGATTTTATTCGCCGTTTTATATCAACGCCTTTTACAAAGCCATACCCACGCTGTCTTGATAATATCCACACCGTTTATAAACATAACCACGCATTTTTCATTATAAAACCATATACACGCAGTTTGTCAACATAGCTACGCAGATTTCAATGTAATTCACACGGTTTTATAACAATTTGAAGACCAACGCACCAGAAATTTAAATACGAGGTATCAGCGCTCCGTTCATTGCTTAACATACCAGGGAGGCACGCTCTACGCACCATTCAGCTCCACGACAGGTTTCCACACACCAGCAGACTCGTGGCAGGCAGCAGTCAATTAGCAGGTTCACGCTCCAGCAATACCATATCACCTCCAGCGCTCCGGTCAACACAAGTCCGTGCTCCAGCAATATACAGCTCCAGGCGCGCTACCAGCAAACGATCCAGCAAACGATCCAGGCTATCCTCTCTGCACCAGCACCTCCAACATGCTCTGATACCAATTGTTGGATCAGGTGCACAGCAATTAATTAAACACACAGTAGAATAAATCAACAAACACATAAGACACAACTTTTAACGTGGTTCACCCAACCAACCCAACCAATCTAGGCTACGTCCACCAAACATAGGCATCAGGAATATATTAATTAAATCAGGAGATTACATCATGAAAGCCTCACAAAACTCTCACATTCACAGCAAACCATCCGAATGGTTGCCTGTTATATAGCCTAGACAATCTAACAGCCTCATAACTCCCTCACATCAAATATAGGAGGCATTAACTCCCTCCCAACAACCTAGAGCTAATCTAGGAACTAAATCCCTATTGTTGTCATCCTTCAGAGATTTTTGCCTATTTGACTCAAACAGAAAATCTCAACAGAAAGGCTAAAATATGGTTTCTGAAATATGTCAGGTGTACATTTCTTTATAGAAACTCCTACGCTACTTGTGCGATTGAAGCTTCATAAGCTGCATAATTGCAAAGATCGTAGTTGGATAAGAACCCTATACAAAATAAAAAACTAAACATTTTCCTTGTCAAATTCTTTCACTTCAAATACTAAATTTCAAAAGAAGGTGGAACCCCATCATCTATGAAATGTTTCAAACACAATTACTAATACGCAACCAGCATCTGCGACCTTCAACATGTTCGGCTAATTATGTTTTATACACTTCATTCATTCATTCATTCTCCACATCTTAATTCTTAGATTGGCTCTCGTAATCAACGCATATAATTAAAACCCCATCCACTTTTCAGAACTCAACAACGAGGCACCGCAAACTGCTGTCCTTCCATTAATCCCAATCCCTTAGGATTCAGTTTGCAACATGTGGGTAAACCGTCACAAATGTGAGCCAGTGACTCAAGACTGCATTTAATAATGGTGTCAACGAACATGCACATATCACTGGGGCTATTCACCTCCGGCACGTCCACCACATACAACTCAATCAACAGTGTCTCGTCCTTACTCTCCATGTTGCGGATCATTTTTCACGCGGTGGTTTCCTCCGACGACTATGAAACTTAGAATATGATGATCATCGTCAAGAATCTTGACCCTCTCGGTGCTGCTCTTCGTTGGAAGTCCAGAGACCACATGAATCTCCCTTCTACTCCCCACCGTGTCGTCTCTCTGCATGGAGCATCTACATATGAAATTCTTGTACATATGTGGGTTTTTTACAGAAAAAAAACACATGTATTATATTAATAAAATAGATAGTACATTTGTCATATTTTTTTGCGTCTTTCTCTACATCATCAACAAAAAAACACACCAAAAAGAGCTCCCTATCTCTTCCTCTCTTTACAATAGTTATATCTGTAATCTATGATATATCCTCCATAGTCAATAACCCAAAAAAAAAAAAAATTGCTTACAATAATATTTGTCCCATGCAGTCCACATAATACCCAACATATTGTCTCCTATTTATTTGAAAAGTTAATGCTGCCCACATTTGTCTTGACACCTTGTTTGAGTACAGAGAAGAAAAACTTACCAAGGAGCCTTGCCAATTCCTCTTTTGGATAATAAATCAGTTGTCTAGTTGTGCTCCCTATCTATGTGATCAAAATTGATGTGGTGGAAATTACATACCACAGTGCTGGTGTGCTTCATCCAGTTGTTTAATATTGGAGGATTAAAGTGATTATGGGCTTTAACCCAGTTAATAATTCCTTTAGCATCCCCATAGATCTGTATTCTCTCCAATCCCATCCATTTTGTTACGATCAGTGCCACTCCCCAAAATGCAACAATCTCTGCCTTGTTATTTGTGCCTTGAACCTCTTCCCACCAAAAGTGATAGTAGTTACCCGACTCTATAACAATGTATGCCTCGCAGCCACAATTCCTCTTACATCTTGCGCCATCGAAGAAACCCACAGGGAATTTATGCCAAATGTCTTTTCTTATGATAATTTTGTGCTTGCTACCCATTTTGGTTTATCCGAACTCCTTGAAGTA
This sequence comes from Pinus tabuliformis, assembly GCA_031772625.1. NCBI lineage: Eukaryota > Viridiplantae > Streptophyta > Pinopsida > Pinales > Pinaceae > Pinus > Pinus tabuliformis. The sequence goes on along the minus strand of CM062815.1, from coordinate 655,955,423 downwards.
TGCAGTTGTTTTAAGAATATCCTCCCTTACTGTCAGATATTTATTCTAAAAAATAAGTTCTTTCCTACTACGCCATATGGCCCAAATGAGATACAGGAGGAGAAATCTATATCTCCCATGAGTTTCGAACCATTTCCATAAACAACTCCTTAAAGATGGAAATTGTGGAATTTGAACGATACGAAAAGTGTCCAATGCCCTCCCAAATTCCCTGTGCATAATGGAAATGAAAAAATAAATGAACATTATCCTCATTAGAAATCATGCATATGAGACAGATCCCAAGGCCTATGTGTCCTCTATTCTGTAATTTATTCCAGGTTAATAATCTATCCATGATAGCCAACCAGCGGAATCATTTAATCTTGTTGGGGATGTTCCCTTACCATATTTTCTGAATCCATGTAGGCCCCTGGTTCCCCTTCTCCACCCTTGGAATTCCATTGTATATTTCTTTACCAATGGGTGCCCCTTTTTTAGGCATCCCCCCATGTCATATGGTCCTCCTGGACATTCAAAGAGATACCTACATTTCTCAAATTAACAATATATACATCCCATTCGCAGACATCCCCCTCGGCAACTGAATATACCCGACACCAATCCATGATTGTTGGTCAATACATAGATCATCATGTAAGAAAATTTGTTTGAGAAATATGATCTCTTTATTATGCAAGAATTGAAGGATTCGATAAGATAATGAGTTTCCCACTATACCATTAATAGCGTCCAATCCAATCTTGATTTTGGACCCATGCCCAACCTCCCAATGCACAAATCCCATCAGCCACTGTGTGTTTTTCATCATGCTTTTCCAAATGTACGATGGAATTTCTTTCCTCTTTTCCCCTCCAAAAATCCATGTAGTGAAATATTGCCCATACATGTACTTATCTTTAATTACCATTGACCATATACTAGAACTCGTAGCTACCCTCCACATGTTATTTATGATCAATGCAATGTTGAAGGCTGATGGATCAATTATACCCCATCCACCTTCCTCAATGCATAGGGGCTTCACTCAATGAACCTTTGACCTATCACATGTGTTCATGGCATATTAAATAGTACACCTAATTTGACTACATATTGGAAAACACCCCTAACAATCACATTATTTAACCCCCTACCAATACAAACCCAATATGCCTTCCCAATTAAGAAAACCCCTACTTCCACTAGATATTGCGGGTAGCCATTTTTCATTAACATTTTTTATACCCCTTTATATTTTTTCATTTACTTTGAGCTCCGTTTTTTATACCTACCAATATAAAAACCCTTTACCCCTTATATATCCCCAATATATTATGCGATTTTTTCCTCAATATATATCCCCCAATATGAACCCACGTGGTATGGTATTGCTCCCCCACCCGTGCCTCAATGAGCCTTGTAATGAGAGACCATTTAATAAGATGATATTTCCCTGAGGTGATGTTCCAACCCAAATGAAGTACCCCATGATGGATTGTATCTTTTTAATTACCTCCCTTGGGAATAGCAAAAGGTGCATCCAATATACACTGATATTTTGAATAACTTCTTTTAGCATGATCAATATTCCTCCCATAAACAACCATCGATGATTCCATCCATCAAGATTCTTTTGGAACCTGTTAAGTAACCGATCCTAGTCTTGGTTGCAATGGTTGTTGGGCTTCAGGTTGAACCCCAGGTATGAAAAGCCTTCATCCATATGCCTCATCCCGACTCCTAAGAGTAAATTGATATCCTTAGTCACTGTACCAGCAATTCCATTATGAATGAGAATTGACTTCGGACCATTCATACATAGACCCATTGCCCTTCCAAAGGAAGAAATGATGTTATGAATAACAGTCCATTTAGAAATGATAGCAAGACCACCAAAAAGGAGGTTGTTAATGAACATCAAGTGAGTAATATCAATCTTTCTAGAAACTCTAACTCCAAAGATTGTGCCCTGTAATTTAGCATCACGCACTTTTCTGGTGAGGTTGTCAACAACCATAAGGAATAACATAGGAGAAAGAGTGCATCCCTGCCTCAAGCCCCTATGTGTTGAGAAGAATTGGGAAGGCAATCCGCTTATGATGGCAACAAAATTCGTTGCCTTTATGCAAACCATTATCTAAATTATGTTAGGAAAGGACATACCAGCTTTGACCAAAATCATTTTGAGGAATTCCAAGTCTATACAGTCATACGACTTGGTCAAATCCACCTTGAGAAGGCAATACTTCAGGTGCCTGAATTTTACGGAATGCATAATCTCCTGAGTTATACCAATAACATCATGAATCTGTCTTCCCTCAATGAACCTGAACTGTTGCTCAATAATATGTTTAGTCAGAATCGACTTCATCCTTCTAGCCGTCAATTTAGATATCAAGTTGTACATGGTGTTGCAGAGTGATATCGGTCTGGTCTGCAAATGATTGGGGGCTTTGCCTCTGAGGAATGCGAGCGATAAATGTGGCATTGATAGCCCTAGGAATAAAACCATTAATCCTAGACTCCTTAATAGTCGTCAGGAGATGTGGAATCATCAAATCAGAGAAATGAATAAAAACTTCCATCCCTCAGCCATCTACTCCAGGGCTCTTTTCTCGGGCACATTCTTTCATCGTCTCAATCAATTGATCTTTAGTGATGGGCCGACTCAATATATCATTATCTTCCCTTAAGAACGTCACTGGAATGTGAGATATAAATTCTGACTCACAGAGGAAGTCATGATCTTGGTCCCTATAATGACTCTTGAAATGTTTAATAGCCTCCAATTCCAGAGAAGATTATGAAGTTAGGATATTACTTTCCGCATTCGGGATGTTCTAGATGAAATTGATGTTCTTTTTGTTGTTGAACTATTGATGAAAGAATTTTGTGTTCTTATCCCCGCTTGTGATAATGTGATGTATGCCACGTCAGATATTGCACATTTAGTGGGAGTAATGAGCAAGTTCCTTGCAAATCCTAACAAACATCTACAAACAATAAAGTTGATTTTGAGGTATCTCAAGAGTACTAGTAAATGTTGTTTGTCCTTTGGAAAAAGGGCGTTGTTCTTGGCTAGAGATGTAGATAGTAAGAAGTCCACCACTAGTTAGTAGCCTTCTCCACAATAGAGGAAAAATACATAGCAATGATTTTTTAGCGTGGTACCCATTTAGTGAAAAATTGGAGAAAATATACACTATAGGAAATGCAGGTGATATTAACGAAGATATGGCTAAGGGAAAAACAAGAACTTTGTAGAAGTTTGGCCAAAAGATAAACAATAACCTTGTAGAACATTGATTGGAGTAATGCAAACATGATAAAAAAAGTATTTTAGGAAAGGGTTAATATGTCAAAAAAATTTACCCATCTCAAATGGAGAAATTGTTAAACTAACAAAGTTATAGGCACCAATGGTATTTGCAACCCATGGTATGGGACTTATGGTATTGTAATGAAATCTTTTTTCTATAAAAAACTAAGTTAAAAAAAATGTATAAAAAAAATTATGAAACTAGTAAAATATAATCTATTTTTCATTATTGTAAGAAAAATGTACTAAACCCTTTCCATATACTTTTTCCAATAAAAACGTATTTCCATTAAATTGAAAATTTTTCAGCTATATTTTATTAACCCACCCCGTTTCCATTTTCATCATGAATTTAACAAGTTGTCAAAACATCTAACTGCGCTTTAAAAGTTGAAATGCGTTGCAGTTTTGTACACCTAAAACATGTTCGACACCTACTAACAAGTTCCAAGTTGCAAGTCCTTTTATACACATATGAACAGATTGTAGTTTCAGATAATATATACGTGTAAAAATATTCGGAAGACATGTAGCTGCAAACATAGGGGGGCATTTTAATTTTGGTGGTGATCAGGCTTTATTTATCAGGGTTGCCTAACAGCATGCGTTGCACCCAATGCCAATACTGTGTATTATAGAGGTGCCAGCTCCTCATTAATATCTATTTTCCCAAAATTGGCGCGATGGCAAATTTACTAAGCTATAGGTTTATTAACGCGTGGGACGATATATGCTTACTGCAGCTTAACGCGTGGTACGGTATATGCTTACTGTTGGATAATTAACTTGTTTAAATCCAACCATGACCATATACGCCCCGCCCATTAATTAACCTATACGTTGATAAATATTGGTCGGCCACAATTTGATCATGGTAGGCGCCCACTTTATGGACCTGCCATGTTGGCCCGTCAAAGTTTTTTGTTTAATTGGGTGCTGAACAGGCGGGAAAATATGAGTGTATCCGTGGGCTGAGATAAAATATTGGTCGGCCACAATTTGATCATGGTAGGCGCCCACTTTATGGACCTGCCATGTTGGCCCGTCAAAGTTTTTTGCTTAATTGGGTGCGGGACAGGCGGGAAAATATGAGTGTATCCCTGGGCTGAGATAAATTATAATAACTGCAGGGGATGCTCCCACCAAAATAAAAGTAGTTGTTTGTCGACTAGGCATCAGGGAGGAATGGTGATAACTATTTCCACTTCCATAGAAACATAAATGTTACGTCTTTACAGCCCTCTTTACGTCATCATATGTTTTCTTGGCTGTCAACCCGTGTGCATCATTTTTCCGGCTAACAGATTCTGATTCCGTGCGTGCATGGTAACGTACATGCCCATACATCATGATTTATTTTCTGGCAGCGCCTAACCAGCCATATATCGCGTATTCAATGCACGCGGAGATGCACGCGATATAGCCCGTTAACACGCAAATTGCTTTTTTTTATTTAGTGACGAGTTTTCAAATTCGTGTGTTAACAGATTATCTCTCGTGCATCTCCGGGTGCATTGAATACGCAATATATGGCTGGTTAGGCACTGCCCTGTTTCCATAGCTCTGACTGTAGCAGGCTCCACCACCGCTCCCGCTCTGACAGGCTCCTCCGCTTCGACTTAGGCTCCACCACCGCTCCCGCTCTGACAGGCTCCTCTGCTCCGACTTAATCACTTGGATATATTGAATGCAAGTGGATGTAGTTAATGAAAATGCACTGTCCACCTACACACATTCAACTAAACCTCTGTGCGCAAGATTTCAAACTCGCAGTCCCGCTCAAAATTTCAAACTCACAGTCCCGCTTCAAATGAAATGTGAGAGGGTGGGCTGTGCCACGTAAATTTTTTAAATTGAAATGAGCATTGATTCTTTTCAGCTTCTTGGCATGGGACAATCAGGCATGCTTCCTGCTCTATTTGCTGCCAAATCAAGATATGGAACTCCTCTTCTGGCCATTATGTTTTCTGCTTCTGGAATTTCATTGAGTTTTCAAGAAATTAAAGCAGCTGAGAATTATCTCTATTGCTTTGGTATGTTTGCAATGTTTTCTGCCTTTATATGTTTAAGAATCAAGAAGCCATGACTTGCTCGGCCTTATAAAGTTCTTCTTGGGACTGTTGGAGTTATTCTCCTCTGTCTAATACCTTCGTTGTTACTGGTTCTGGTGGTAGCAGTGGCTTCTTTTAAAGTCATGGCTTCCAGCATCAACGTTGTTTTAATTGGGTTTGTATTGTGGCCTTGTCTTCAATTTGTGAAGAGTAAGAAATGGTTGAACTTTGTGACAGGGTCAAATCTTTCAGATGATCTTCATGATATTAGTGTCTGATGCGGGAGTTTAATTGCTATCAACTGCAAATACACAACTTTTCTGATAAAGTCCTTCAATTTGTACATTCTTGCGCATTGTAGAGAGGGCAAAGAATTGGAATATAGATATATCTCATTTGAGGACTTTGATTTTAGCCAAAGAACATATGGAATTTTTTGTCAAGATAAAATCCTCCAAACTCCTGGGAATCTTTGGGGTCTTAAATACGGTGGAAGGATGGACAAGGGCAGACTCTGTAATGTAGGGACTTCTTTCAATATGTTTTATATTTGAAGTAGATGCATGGCCAATATGATAGTGAATCATTCATGTACTTTCTAGATTGACTCTCTATATATTTGAAAGAAGCTTATTTCATGATATTTAGTAGGTTTGAAATAGCACACATGGATTGTTTTTGCAGAATTGTAAGATTTGAACAATGCCATCAAGATTTAGTACTGTTGAATTGGGCATTTGTTTCTGCTTATTTTGGAGGGGAAAACAACTATCAACCATTTAAGTTTTTTCTCTGGAAAATGTTTTTATATTTTATAAAAAGATTAAGGATGTTTTTGGATTTCAGTATATAATAAGATTTGAAGGCAGGGTAGATAATAAGAAATGAAGTCATCATTAAAAAAAATCAATATGAATTTAGTATGTCAAATGCTAGAATTGTAGTAGTATGTCAAATGTTAGAACTGTACTTGGATGGAAAAGATATGGCTTTTCTTCTAATCATCTAAACCAAAGCTAATTAACATCAACCCTTCAAATTTTTCATTTTTTTTTCATACAAATTCGGGTGCTTCATCTTCAAAATTATTACTGATATAATTTGCTTATCTGCGGGTAGTTGATATATTTTGCGTTATTTTATCTTGCCAATCTGTATGCAGTCTGAATAATTACTGATGCATTTTTTTAACCTTGGTTATACAACAAGAAACCTAAATTCAATCATTTCACAATACTGAATTCATGACACATAATATGCATAGAATCTTGCTTTGATCATTATAACATATGTCCCTCTACGACTAATGATGTTACAAAATCCATGGGCATTCTTAAATAGTGCGTAGAAAATCCATTGACATTTTTAAATAGATGTGTTGAAAAGTTGAGAGGAAAGTTTTATATTTCAAAATATTTAATTTTTTGAATTTAAAAGAGATTTAAATAAATTATGCTGATTTAAAATGTTAATTTAATTATTAATAATTATTAAGTGAATAATAGAGATTTAATGATTTAAAATATGTTTTTTAGAATGTTAATTTAATTATTAAGTGAATAGTAGAGATTTAATGTTGATGGACTTTTATTTATTCTAAATTTAAAATAGATTTACATAAATTACGGCATGTCTAAATAAATTATGCGCATGTCCATATTAGAATAGGTTTCATAAAATTTTAATTTAATTATCAATAATTATTAAGTGAATGATAGAAATTTAATTTCTATGGAAACTATAAGAATATTCATAGTAGTTTTCACAAATCAAATGTTAAGATTTATCTCCAAGTTAATTATTTCATTTTAATTTATTTATTTCAAATTAATTAATTAAAGAAAATGTCATATCAACATCTGTCATACTTGACATGTGGTACTGTTAAGCGATGGTATTGGCCTTATGGTATCGTAGCAAAGAAAAACTAAATGAGGGTGAATCTCCATAATTAATTTTTTATAATTAATAATAATAATAATAATAATAGATTTTTCGTAGAGACATTGAATGTGGTAGCTTCCTTAGAAGAATTAAGTGTCGACAAAGCCTAACACAATCCTAGGGTCAACCTAGTCACAAAATAATAATAATAATAATAATAGATTTAAAATAGTGTTATACTTTAGTTCATTTTTATGATTTTTTTTTTAATGTGAGTAATGTGAAATGTGTTCATAAGTGTTTTGATATTTATTATAGATTAATATCTATCAACATTTATCAACCAAAAGTATAATAGTATAAATCTATTTTAATTGTGCTCCTATGTAATTAGTAAAAAAATTAATACCCACTTTAATAAATAGAAAAATTATATATATTTTTTTATAATATATATATTTTATATCTTATTATTAATATATGTTATATTGGATTTTAATAATATATTGGGATATATATATATATATATAATTTTTTTCAAAATGATATTCATTTTATTAACATTTTGACTTTATGTTGCTTTTATTTTTATTGTATAATTTATTTCATATTATTGTTTTATATTTGTTTTATATGAATAGATAATATGATTCATTCCTATTTTTAATATATTTACAATAATATTTTTTGTTTTGTAATTTATTCTATATTATTATTTTATATTAGTAGGTAATATGATTCATTCTTATTTTTAATATATTAATGATAATATTTTTAGTGAATACTGTGATTATTTCATTTAGAAATGTTTTATTATTTGAAATTAATATATTATAGCTCTAAAAATAAATGATATTTTGTAAATTATTTTATTTATAGTTAGTATACAAATTATATTTGTTTTATAGATATGTTATATGTGAGTTTTATATTAAGTATTAAAGGAATTATACACCTCTATCATACACACAATATACTTTATATTTAGCAGTATGCTACTCATATGTTTTATGTCTTTCTCTTTCTCTAGACATGCAGTCACACATATAAAGTCTATCTTGAAATACTTCGCTTAAAATTGATATTGAAATATTTTACATAGATGAACATTGAAATATTTTATTTATGGAAAATACTAGATATCTTTTTTTAGTATCCTTCTAAAATCTTACATATCAACTTCATCTTAAGACATTAAACATCTCCTTCATATTGGATTTTGGATGGAACAAATAATCCATTCTATATTTTGAATACTTCTATTTTTTAATATATAATTTGACACTATAGAGAAAGCATACCCCTTATAGAGGAAGCATACCCATTCAAGTGGTTAGGGAAGGCCCTCCTCTCTCTAATAGTATGTATGATAGGATTTTTTATATGATATTGTGTCTTCTTGATATTTTAATTATTGATGAAAGGCGTTAAGGTATGGTATGATTCTCTTTAATCTAGCATAAGGATCCATTAGAATTAAAGTTAATAAATATATGCTAATTAATTAATTTAATATCGTTTAATAATAATTTATTAAATTAAATTAAATAATAATGAAATGGGATTAGTATAGTTATAAATAAATGTAGATTTCTCAAGAAACATGGAAGATTTTTCTAGTATGGCTTTATCATTTTCATTGGAAATACATTTAAAATAGTTAAGAAAGTTTCCTCATCTCCTTAGTGCGATGGATGATGCAATTCATTATTCTTGGTATTATGATGCATGTGTTGTCCTTGATGGTAACTCACTTGTAACAGAACAAGTATATGGTAACGAAATGAATCCACAGGTTAGTTTAGAGGTGAAAGAATGATGGAACATAATACTAGAATGATGGGTCAAAGGTTTATAGGCTAGAATCAGAAGTTTGATATAGGTGAATATTTGAAAATATATGCATGGGATCGTCAAGTCCAAGTTACGTATACATGTGAGTTTAGTGAAGCAAAGTAGCATATGGTTTTTTCACCATGGTATTCTAAATACCAGGGGTCTTTACCATGGTATTGGCCCATAGTAATGAGCGCGAAAACGGATATTGATCCCATCAAAGATTACCACCGACATTAGTGTAGTTTTGACTCATTGTATTGGATAAGGAATAAACTATATAAACAGGTGAAGATCAAAGTGTTAAGTGTGCAAGTGAAAGGATTGTTGATGAATACTTCAATCTGAAGTATATTTGCATTGTAAGGGCCATAATTGTCACATAGATTTGAAATAAGTATGCACCAATGAATACAATAATGGATCAGGATTATGATACCTGAAATGACTTTTCATTGTATGATCTGCTCATGGATTGACTAGATCTCAGTACTGACGCTGTTTTTTAAGATCTGGGTCTTTCTAAAGTTCTGAAGAGCTGCACAATTTTAGGTCAAAACTTGTCAATCTATATTCTGGTTGGTCTTGAGAAAAGCGTGTATACATGTGGGTTCACTTCTACAAACCATTCACTTCTACAAAGCGTGTAATAGGATGACAATGGTCCGTAGAGATGTGAAGTTCAATGAAGAGAAGGCCATGAGATGTTCCATTAAGAGGGAGATTTAGTTAAATTAAGATGAGGAAATTTTAGCTCCAAAGGAAAAACCCCAGGATGATGTGGAATAACCACATGTAGAGAAGCAAAGAGTGGAAGAACCCACTCATGCAGAGACTTTCAGAGATGGAAGGAAGCCCACCAGAGAGGCTGACACATTAATACATGATGCTAGAGAGAATGTGGAAGCACTGACATCATAATGTAGGCAAAATAGGTCACCAGACCAGTACACTGGCTACATGGCTATGATGAACGAGAGTATAGAGATTGAGCCATCCTCATTCGAGGAAGAAATGTAAAAGCCAATATGAGTTGATGGCACAGTAGAGAAGTGTGAATCCATTATCAGAAACAATTTTCGGGAAGTGGTCCCAAGACCAACGTACAAGTCAGCGGTGAGTTCCATATGGATTTACAGGGTAAAGCAAGCAGCAGATGGGAGTGTGGAGAAGCAAAAGGCCAAATTTGTGGCCAGAGGGTTCTCTCAGGTGGAGGGTGATGAAGGAGCATCTAGCTCACCATGACAGGGTGAAGTCTCACGAGGTTGGAAGGTTGTTGAGTATCTAGATTGTTTTATTTTAATTAGTTTATGGAGTCATGACATAAGATTTTAGTTTAATTTACTCTTAGTTGTTAAATGTCAAAGTTAAATGTTGGTTAGGGTTGTTATGGTCCAAACAGTAACAAAACAGTAGTTAAATATTTAATCTATCAACTTAGAAGAGAAAAGACAAAACAGTCTAAATAAAAATCTTGTAATGTCAACCGAACTATGATTATCAACCATATCGTGTCAGTTCAACTAAATCAATGACAGTTTCAATTAACTATAATAAAAATGTATAAGAACAGAAATGTAAGACGAGGAAAAGGTTCAGCAATTTGATATCAGAAAAATAAAAGAAACAGAGACAGATCTTATTTTCCAGATATTTTCCATCTGTATTCATTGCCTATTTACTGTAACACTGTAATTTCATTTATCGAATTTCAAAATAGTTGTACTAACAAACTGTGAGCGACCACATGAGGTCGTGACTCTTTTATGTTCTCGTCTATCAAACAAACCATTTCAAATTCATGCAAATGTCCATATACAGAGTGAAGGACTAGCGAGTCGATCGACAGTCCAAGTACTGAAAGATAACAAATGACCGAGAGCAAACAGGAAACAGAGTGTGAAAGAACAGCCCACAGCAAAGGTATTTCACCAAACGACTTCTTATAATTTACACAAGTTGAACAGTGATAATAAAACCATATTTTCGTTGCTGCTGACCGAGACATATACATATATATTATATTCTTTGATATATAAAAACAAGTGTCGTGTCCAAAGTGGACAAACCCTAGTCTAGGGTTTGGGAATAATAACCCCATAACCTTTCAAACAAGCAGTTAACCAGGAATTATAGCCAGGCCGAAGTTTAACCTTCGAAAGGGACATCAACCATAGATGAAAAGAAACAAATGGCAAACTATCAACTCTACAAAAACCCCAGAATCCTAACAGTGCATCAACAGATTGAAGAGCCAGAGCCTACTAGTAGAGGTTCGCCACCTTCGGAAAGTTGAAACCTAGAGGAACCCGCGTACCCAGGTCCAGTCACTGACCTGTACACACAAACGAGCATTGTTAACATACTTATGCAGCAAAAGAACTGGAGTCGAAACCTGCACAAAAACAAAAAGGTTTTCATACCTTACCTGAGTAAGCCGGACCAGGGCTCGAGGAGCAGAGCCGTTTCCAAGAAAACTGACAAAGTTGAGACAGAAGGAACATTGCTGGTTAGCGTCAATACCATGAGAAGACCGATTTGAATCAGGGAAGGGGTCAATATCTGTTCAGGGCTGTGGAAAATCACCAAGTTGCTACCTGAATCCAAGACGACGAAAGTTGACAACATTTTACGTACAGAGCAGAGACCAGAGACAACGATAATACTAGCAAAGGCAACCAAACGAGGGCAGAAGAAAAGGAATAATAGCAAGGAGCAGTTACTAGATGGGACACTAGACTTTACAACCAGACCAAAGCAGAATAGCAGGACGAGACCAGAAACCTTACCAGGTGAAAAGGAGTCGAGCGAGCACACTAGAACCAAAACGGTATTGAGCCACCAGAGAAAACCATCAACGAGCTTACAACCAAGTTGGAAAGGCCAGTATATACTCACAGTTACACTCGGAGAAGAACTAGGGATTGCCATACTCACCAGAGTAGAAACCACACAAGACAATCAACAAACCCTCGTAGCAACCTCACCAGCGGACAGAACAATCGCGAATGACCGGGAAACCAAAGTGTTTTGGCCAAAGAGTAGGCCGATGAACCAGGCCCGAGGTGAGTAGGTGGTGAGTAAATGCAACATTAACTCGTTCCATTGCCAAAAAATATCAACGGACCAACTTGCATGCAACCATCAAAAACATTCCCCAACGTTTAACACGTCATAAAGTCCAACAAACAAACACAACCTTTCGGACACGTGGAAGTGTGGGCCAGTGTGGCTGGGCTACATCAGAGGGAATTGATTATGAGGATGTCTTTTCTCCAATAGTAAGGTACTCTTCAATTAGATATATTCTAGCACTTTCAGTGCAGATGGGATAGAAGATACATCATATGGATGTGAAGACAACATTCTTGATCAATGGTGTGATTGAGGAAGAGGTGTACATTGGGTAGCCAAAGGATTTTAAACCTCCAACAAAAAGTCACATGTGTTCATACTCAAGTGAGTGTTTTATGGATTGAAACAAGCACCTCGTGCTTGGTACACGAGGATCAACAATTATTTCACCAGGTTGGGCTTCACCAAAAGTAAAGAAGATGAAAACCTTTAACATATTATGGTTGAAGGTAAATTTTTTATTATAGTATTATATGTCGATGATTTAATTCTAACAAGTGATGTGAAGCCGGAAAAATCTTACAAAGAGGATCTTGCAAGAGAATTTGAGATTAAGGACCTAGATCTCATGCATTATTTCCTTGGTATGGAAGTATGGAAAGGAGATGAGGAAATTCTTGTCTCTCAGGAAAAGTATGCCAATGAGATACTGAAGAAGTTCCACATGGAGAGAAGAAAACCCATGGAGACTCCTCTAGAAAGAAATTGGAGGAAGGAAGATGCTACTTCAGATGATGTAGTGGAGGCTACTATTTACAGACATCTTGTGGGTTCACTTATGTATTTGGTGAACAAATGACCATATATATGTTTTTTAATTAACCAACTTAGTCAAGCAATGGTTAAGACAACCAAAATATATCGAAAGGTAGATAAACATGTGTTGAGATACCTGAGAGGCACCACTCCGTTTGGTCTTTGATACGGAGGGACAAAGGGAGTGAAGCTTCAAGGGTTCATAGATGTAGATTGGAGAGGGATTCCATCAAAGATGATGAACACATCAGGGGAAACCTTCACTATTATGTCAACAGTAGTTTGTTGGTACAACAGGAAGAAAAGATTAGTTGCACCCAGTTCGGGAGAAGCATAGCACATCAATGCTAGTCAAGCAACTTGTGAGGCTATCTCAATGAGGAATATCCTTGTTGGGTTATTTGTTGAGTAGATGGATCCTATAGTGATTTACTTTGACAATTAGAGTTGTACCAAACTCTATGGGAATCCATTTTTTCATGATCAGTCCAACGATATCGACATCCAATATCACCATATATGAGATTGTGTGCAAAGGAGAATCATGTTGTTGGAGTACATTCCCACAGAGGAACAAGATGCAAATATTTTTACAAAGGCATTGTAAAAATGCAAATTTAAGTTTCATAGAGGCAAGATCGGAGTAGAAGATAACCCCTTTCTTGTTGAGAGTGAGTGTTGAAAATGCAACAAGAAAATCCTAATTTAATTTTGTCCTTGAATTAAATTAGGAATAAAATTGTAATTCCACATCACAAGACAACTTGTGCAAGTTAACTAAGTTAATTTGACTTAGTTGGCTAAGTTGATTTGAGTTGAGGGTCTAACTTGAGTCATGTGGAGTGTCTCCTGCATTATAGGAGCCCTGGTTGAGTTTATTTTGAGTTGTAATTAATTAATTTAGTTTAACTAAGTTAAAGTCAATTGAAATAGTTCCAACTATTGGAGGAATTAGTGGGAGGTCTAGAAGTGTGGTGATGTCTACATTGATCAACCGGTTAACAGATGATTCACTCATAAATAACTCATGCATGTTAGATATAATAGTTACCCAGTTGATATTAGAGTTCAAGGACAATGTATTATTAGTTGTATAATCATCTAAATTATGCAGGTGGTACATGTAGTCAAAGGAAGGCTTATGATGGGTTGCACAATTCCTTTGAGTAATTTCCCTAATTAACAGGGGGCTAATTTTGAAGGAAACAACGCAAGGAAATAGGGACTTGGAAAAGCAAAAAAATTGTTAAGTATTGTCCTAGGCTTGTCTAGAAAGATGTGAGATAGATAGAGATAGTGCAAAGGTTGTTCAAGCTTGAGAAAAGCATTGTGATCTTCTCATATTTTTTTACTAATGCAATATACAAATAGCATGGGATTTTAACTATGGCTTTTCCTAGGAAATAGTTGTGTAATGCGTTGATTGAATTCTTTCTCTTGTATGCTTCGTGATTTAGTGATCATTTAATTGTTTCCACTGATGAGTAGAGTAGATTCAAGTTTATTGTTTTAGTAAATTACAATTAGCAGTTTGAATCTATAAAGAATTTCTACAAAACGTGTTACATGTTTCCATCGTGTTTCTAACTAGTATTTATGTGTAGGTCACATTAGAGAATATTGGGCCATTGGTTTCCATAATATATGTCTTTACATTATAGTGGGTCATTGATTGGTATATTATGTGTCTTGCAACTATAGAAGTAGCTGTACAAGGTACATAAACAAAGTTCATAAATAAAATTCTATAAAATATCCATGTTGGTGTATCAAGTGGGCTATAAATCATTCATTTATAAATAAATAAGAAGCATAGTTACATGTAATATAATTAGCTTGGCCTCATTAAAAAGAGGCATAGTTACATGTAAGATAATTGTACCTATGTAAATGATTCAAGGTCAAGAATAAAGATAGAGAAACATTGAGAATGTCACCTTCAAAGATTTTGATACCCATCTATCTTAGCATGAACTCATTGAAGGTTAAGCATCGAGAAAGATAGTGATATTACGAATCAAGATAGATAAATATATGTTAAGATTTATATGTGCTTGGATCCTTGAATATGGATGATGTTTATCACAAAAAAATTATTTGTGTGGTAAATAGCATGGAGATGGGTGAGTGTCTAGCATTAAAAATTTGTTTAGTTTGATATCACTTAGGTTGTTTTCTATGAGTTTGATATTGTTTGATTTGTTTTGTGGGGTTGAATTGTGTCACATTTTTTTAATTTCTTACATTTCGAATTTGATATGTACAATTTTTAAGCAAGAAGCCTTAATTTTCATATGATTTTCATGGACCTATGAAGAATACTTCTTAACATGGATCTATATTTTGAATGGCCTAGATTGCTAGTATCTCCTTATAATGGAAATTGGAGATATAGATATAGATATATATATATATATATATATATATATATATGCTCCCTTCATGTAGATGATACATCTATTGGTTTATGTATCTGCATTGTAAGCCACAGATTGGTTTATGTATCACGTATACAAAAGTTTCACATATACTAAAGATATATGCATATACGAAAAATGCGCACATATACAGAAGTTATGCGTATTTATAGAAAATTTGAACATATATAAGAAAGTTATTCATATACGGAAGATATGCGAATATACGGAAGTTGCGCATATACGGTAGATGCACATGTACAATATATTGAAGTTGCGCATATACGAATGATATGCGCATATATTGCGTATATGCACAATTTCCATATATGCGTAATTTTTGTATATGGAATTTGCGCATATATGAAAGTTATTTATATATGGAAGATATGCGAAAATATCTTTCGTATATCCCTAACTTTCTTATATGTGCATATCTATTGTATATGCAAGTTTATGTATCTGTATCGTATATGCACAAATTCCATATACAAAAATTACGCATACACGGAAGATATACGCATATCTTCCGTATATGCATAATTTTCGTATATAGAATTTGTACATATACGATGCAGATACATAAACGGCGTGCATATACGGAAGATATGCACATATAGGAAAGTTAAGAATATACGGAAGATATGCACATATCTTCCGTATATGCACAATTTCTGTATATGCGAATATATTCCGTATATGCACATATCTTCGTTCATATATCTGCATCGTATATACGAAAATTCCATATATAGAATTGCGCTTATACGAAAATTGTGCATATACAAAAGATATGCGCATATCTTCCGTATATGCACAATTTCCATATATGCGCAATTTCTATATATGGAATTTGCACATATACGATACAGATACATAAATGATGTGCATATACGAAAGATATGCACATATAAGAAATTTAGGGTTATACGGAAGATATGCGCATATCTTTCGTATATATATAATTTCCGTATATACGCATATCTTCCGTATATGCATAATTTCTGTATATGTGCAATTTTTCTATATGGAATTTGCACATATATGATGCAGATACATAAACAACGTACACATATGGAATATATGCACATATAGGAAAGTTAGAGATATATGGAAGATATGCGCATATCTTCCGTATATGCAAAATTTCTGTATATGCACATACTTTCTGTATATGCGAAATTTCTGTATATGAAATTTGTGCATATACGATATAGATACATGAACGAAGATATGTAAAATTTCCATATAAAGAAATTGCGCATATACAGAAATTGTACATATACGAAAGATATGCGCATATACGGAAATTGTGCATATACAGAAGATATGCGCATATCTTCCGTATATCCCTAACTTTCTTATATGTGTATATCTTCCGTATATGCACGTCATTTATGTATCTGCATCGTATATGTGCGAATTCCATATACAAAAATAGCACATATACGGAAATTATGCATATACGAAAGATATGCGCATATTTTTCATATATATGCGCATATCTTCCGTATATGCATAATTTCCGTATATGTGCAATTTCTGTATATATGTGTATATATTCCGTATATGCACAATTTCTATATATGAAATTTGCACATATACGATGCAGATATATAAATGACGTGCATATACGGAAGATATGCATATATAAGAAAGTTAGGGATATATATCTTCTGTATATGCACAATTTCCATATATGTGCAATTTTTGTATATGGAATTTGCGCGTATACGATGCAGATACATAAAGGACGTGCATATATAGAAGCTCTGCACATATAAGAAAGTTAGAGATATACGGAAGCTATGCGCATGTCTTTCGTATATGCACAATTTCTGTATATGTTCATAGAAGATAAAGAAAGTTAGATATATACGGAAGACATGCACATATTTTCCGTATATACATACACGGAAGATATGCACATATAAGAAATTTACGCATTTAGTGGATATCTTCCATATATGCACAATTTCTGTATATGCGCATATCTTACGTATATACGCAACTTCCGTATATTCTCATATCTTCCGTATATGCGTAAATTTCTTATATATGCATATCTTCCATGTATGCATATACGAAAGATGCACATATACAAAAATTGTGCATATATGGAAGATATGCGCATATCTTCCGTATATCCCTAACTTTTCTATATGTGCATATCTTCTGTATATGCGTGTCGTTTATGTATCTGCATCGTATATATGCAAATTCCATATACAAAAATTGCGCATATACAGGAATTGTGCATATACGATAGATATGCGCATATCTTCCGTATATGCACAATTTCTGTATATGCGCAATTTCTGTATATGGAATTTGCGCATATACGATGCAGATATATAAACGACGTGCATATATGAAAGATATGCACATATAAGAAAGTTAGGGATATACGGAAGATATGCACATATCTTTCGTATATGCACAATTTTCGTATATGCATACACGGAAGATATGCACATAGAAGAAATTTACGAATATACGGAAGATGTGCGAATATACGGAAGTTGCGCATATATAGAACATATGCGCATATAGAGAAATTGTGTATATATGGAATATATCCACATATCTTCCATATATGCATAAATTTCTTATATGTGCATATCTTCCATGTATGCATATACAGAAAATATGCGCATATCTTCCGTATATCTCTAACATTCTTTATCTTCTATACGCATATATGGAAATTATGCATATATGGAAGATATGCGCATATACGCGCATATCTTCCGTATATCCCTAACTTTCCTATATGTACATATCTTTCGTATATGCATGTCGTTTATGTATCTGCATCATATATGCGCAAATTTCATATACAGAAATTGCACATATACGGAAATTATGCATATACGGAAAATATGCGCATATCTTACGTATATGCATATCTTCTGTAGATGCACAATTTCTGTATATGCCAGAAATTGGCATATACGGAAATTGTTATAAAGAAATTGCGCATATATGGAAATTGTGCATATACGGAAGATATGCAATACACAATTTCTGTATATACACAATTTCTGTATATGGAATTTGCGCATATACAATGTAGATACATAAACGGCGTGCATATACAGAAGATATGCACATATAGGAAAGTTAGGGATATATGGAAGATATGTGCATATCTTCCGTATATGCTCAATTTCCGTATATGCGCATATCTTCTGTATATGCACACTTTCTGTATATGAAATTTGTTCATATCTTCGTTCATGTATCTACATCGTATATGTGCAAATTTCATATACAGAAATTTCACATCTACGGAAATTGTGCATATACAAAAATTGCGCATATACAGAAGATATGCGTATATCTTCTGTATATCTCTAACTTTCCTATATGTGCATATCGTCCGTATATGCAGGTCGTTTATGTATCTGCATCGTATATGCGCAAATTCTATATACAAACATTGCGCATATACGGAAATTGTGCAATTTCTGTATATGGAATTTGTGCATATACGATGCAGATACATAAACAACGTGCATATACATATACGGAAATTGACACTATACGGAAATTGCGCATATACAAAAATTGACACTATATGCACGTCGTTTATGTATCTGCATCGTATATGCACAAATTTCATATACAGAAATTGCGCATATACGGAAATTGTGCATATACGGAATATATGTGCATATCTTTTGTCTATGCACAATTTTCGTATATGCGCAATTTCTGTATATGGAATTTGTGCATATATGATGCAGATACATAAACGATGTGCATGTATGGAAGATATGTACATATAGGAAAGTTAGGGATATACGGAAGATATGCGCATATCCTCTGTATATGCATAATTTCCATATATGCACATATCTTCGTTCATGTATCTACATCGTATGTATGCAAATTCCATATACATAAATTGTGCAGTTTAAATCTACACAATTTCTGTATATGGAATTTGTGCATATACGATGTAGATACATGAACGAAGATATGTGCATATACGAAAGATATGCGCATATACGGAAATTGTGCATATACAGAAGATATGCGCATATCTTCCGTATATTCCTAATTTTCCTATATGTGCATATATTCCGTATATGCATGTCGTTTATGTATCTGCGTTGTATATGCGCAAATTCCATATACATAAACTGCGCATATACAAAAATTGTGCATATCTGGAAGATATGCGCATATCTTCTGTATATGCACAATTTCTGTATATGTGCAATTTCTGTATATGGAATTTGCATATATACGATGCAGATACATAAACGATGTGCATATAGTGTCAATTTCCGTATATGTGTATATGCACGTCGTTTATGTATCTGCATCGTATATGCACAAATTCCATATACAGAAATTGCACAATTTCCATATATGCGCAATTTCTGTATATGGAATTTGCGCATATACGATGCAGATACATAAACGACGTGCATATACGGAAGATATGTACATGTAGGGAAGTTAAGGATATACGGAAGATATGCGCATATCTTCCTTATACGCACAACTTCTGTATATGCGCATATCTTCCGTATATGCACAATTTTCGTATATGCGAAATTTCTGTATATGGAATTTGCGCATATACGATGTAGATACATAAACGAAAATATATGCGCATATCTTCTGTATATCCCTAACTTTCTTATATGTGCATATTTTCCCCATATGCATGTCATTTATATATCTGCATTGTATATGCGCAAATTCTATATACAGAAATTTTGCATGTCTTCTGTATATGCATAATTTCAATTTTGAAATTGTGCATATACAGAAGACATGCGCAATTTCCCTGTATATGGAATTTGCGATATACGGAAATTGTGCATATACCAAAGACGTGCACAATTTCTGTATATGGAATTTGCACATACACGATGCAGATACATAAATAACGTGCATATACGAAAGATATGCACATATAAGAAAGCTAGGGATATACATAAGATATGTGCATATCTTCTGTATATGTACAATTTCCGTATATGTGCATAGAAGATAAAGAAAGTTAGAGATATAGGGAAGATATGCGCATATTTTCCATATATGCATATACGGAAGATATGCACATATAAGAAATTTACGCATATATGGAAGATATGTGGATATAGATATGTGGATATCTTCTGTATATACACAATTTCCTTATATGCGCATATACAGATATGGAAGATATGTGGATATCTTTCGTATATACACAATTTCCTTATATGCGCATATATTCTGTATATGCGCAACTTCCGTATATTCGCATATTTTCCGTATATACGTAAATTTCTTATATCTGCATATCTTCTGTGTATGCATATATGGATGATATACGCATATATAGAAATTGTGCATATACGAAAGATATGCACGGAAATTGTGCATATACGAAAGATATGCGCATATTTTTTGTATATGCACAATTTCCGTATATGCGTAATTTTTGTATATGGAATTTACGCATATACGATGCAGATACATAAACGACATGCATGCGCATATCTTCCATATATGCACAATTTCTGTATATGCGCAATTTCTATATATGGAATTTGCGCATATATGATGAAGATACATAAACGACATGCATATATGGAAGATATTCATATATAGAAAATTTAGGGATATACAAAAGATATGCGTATATCTTCCGTATATGCACAATTTCTGTATATGTGCATATCTTCCATATATGTACATATCTTCGTTCATGTATCTACATCGTATATGAGCAAATTCTATATACAGAAATTGCGCATATTCCGTATATGCGCAATTTTTATATATAAAATTTATATGCGCAATTTCTGTATATAGAATTTGCGCATACACGATGTAGATACATCAACGAAGATATGTGCATATACAGAAGATATGCGCATATACAGAAAATATGCGCATATTTTCCGTATATCCCTAACTTTCCTAGATGTGCATATCTTCCGTATAAGCACGTCTTTTATGTATCTGCATCATATATGGGCAAATTCCATATACAGAAATTGCACATATACGAAAATTGTGAATTTACGGAAGATATGCGCATAACTGCCGTATATGCACAATTTCCGTATATGCGCAATTTTTATATATGGAATTTGCGCATATGCGATGCAGATACATAAACAACATGCATATACAGAAGATATGCACATATAGAAAGGTTAGGGATATACAGAAGATATGCGCATATACGGAAATTGTGCATATACGGAAGATATCCACATATCTTTTGTATATGCATAAATTTCTTATATGTGCATCTCTTCCATGTATACATATACGGAGGATATGCACATATCTTCCGTATATCTTTAACTTTCTTTATCTTCTATGCACATATACGGAAATTGTGCATATCTTCCGTATATGCACAATTTCTGTATATGTGCATACTTTCTGTATATGCACATATATTCGTTCATGTATCTATATCGTATATGCGCAAATTCCATATACAGAAATTGCACATATCTTTCGTATATGTACAATTTCTATATATGTGCAATTTCTATATATGGAATTTGCGCATATATGGAAGATATGCACATATAAGAAAGTTAGGGATATACGAAAGATATGCGTATATCTTCTGTATATGCACATTTTTCGTATATGCGCATATCTTCCGTATATGCATATCTTGTATATATGCATATACAGAATAAGGAGGGGGTAGCAATATGCACAGGCTTCAACTTTTAAACATGGTTTGTTGTTGGGGGCAGGAATAAGGAGCTTAAGAATTAAATGAACTTTCTAGAGGATAACACTTGGGCCTTAGCCCCTAAATTCCAATTCTCGAGCACAATCATCATCAACAACTACAAATCATGACACACACCCTTTTTAGGGCCTTTTAGCATCAAAGTTGGATCTAGATGCTTTTGGGAGCCTTTACACATTAAGGATGGGTCACAATGCCTTAAACATGGGTAAGGAAGGAAAACAAGTTCCTTAAGATATTATTGAATCTTCTCAAGCTCAAGAGCCTTGAATGAGTCCTTGAACCACTATATGAATTATCTTTAGGCATTTTTTGTAAGCCTTTGAGTGGGATAGAAGGGCCATGAGTTGGTTTTGTGAATTGAAAATAGGTATGGATGTCTAAACATGGTCAGGGGGGTAAATAAGGGATTTTATCCCTAATTGAACATTCTCTTACTTGAGAACCATGAACAATCCTTTTACATAACAACATAAGTAACATTTACATTGGTTGGGGAGTAAAAAAGAAACATTAATCCCTATACATAACTTCTCTCACTCAAGCACCATGAACACATTCTCATACCACCACATAAGAGAAATATGGTTTGCAAGGCCT
This sequence comes from Pinus tabuliformis, assembly GCA_031772625.1. NCBI lineage: Eukaryota > Viridiplantae > Streptophyta > Pinopsida > Pinales > Pinaceae > Pinus > Pinus tabuliformis. Next base: position 655,932,716 of record CM062815.1, on the reverse strand, counting down.
TGACTCAAGCACCATGAACATGTTTTTAGAGCACCACATAGGATAGTGGATGGTTATTAATGCCTTACTGAACATTTTAAATCTTAAGACCATGAAAAACACTTAGAAACCATGAATTGATCCCTCTATAGGGAGTCCTTGACATTTGAGTTGAATATGGGCACCATTATGAGGTCTTAGACATCATGGATGGTCTCTAGTTGGTGACCATAACTAGAGGAGGGAAAGAAGATCCTTTATCCCTATACCTTGGTTCTTAGGCTCAAGCGCCATGGATAATTCCTCAAACCTCCACATCTAACATCTGTTGGTTATAAATGTGCTCTATGGGTGCTATGAATACCATGACTAGATTATTTATGCACTAAGAACATATTTAGATGTCTAAACAAGGTCACGGGAGACAAATAATGGGCCTTATACCTTAAGGGATTCTTTTCAATCTCAAACACCATGAAAAAAACATAATACCCATGGAGCTTCTAAGGCTATAATGATGAACATGTTCTTAAACAACCTCATGAGATCCTTGTATGACATCTTTGGGTTACTGGAGAGATATGGATGCCATGAACCATAAAACATGCCTTGAATGAGAATTTGTGTTGGGCCCACCCGATGAACCATTCTTAGGTCCATGGTTGGGGTTCTTTAACATCTAAGTAGGACATGGCTGCCTTAGGTAGCTTTTATTTACTATAAATATGTCGCAAGATCTAAATATGGTTAGTGGAAAACAAGGGAATTAAGCCATAAATGAGCCTTCTAGAGCTTAAGTTCTATGGTTAGGGGAGGAAAAAATTTCTTCCTTAGGCTATAAAAACCACTTCTTCATCTCAATTATAATGAAAAACACTTGTAAGCTAGAACACCAATAATATCTAGGGAAGTTTTGGGATCAATGTTGGATATAGATGCCAATAGGAGTTTTTGTGCATCGAGGTTTTGTTGCAAGACTATGAACATGGTAAAGGGAAAACTTCCATAAGATATTATTGAATCTTCTTGGGATCAAGAGCCTTAGATGATTCATAGAACCAACACATCAATCTTTGATATGGGTTTTTGGTAGGCCTTTGAGCGCAATATGGGTGCCATGAATAGGTTTTATGCAATGGAAATGGGTTTGGATTCCTAAACATGATTAAGTGGGTAAAAAAGGGTCTTGACCCATAATTGAACCATGTGAAGCTCCAGTATTATGAATATACCCTACACATAATGACACGAGATGTCACTAAGGGGTCTTTGCCCTAAGAGTTGGATATGGGTGGCACTAAGATGTTTCATGCATTATGGTTGGGTATTGATGCTTTGAACATATATTTGGTAAAGAAAAAAAACTCACAACCTTGATATTAGTCGAGGGAGGGAAATAACAACCTCATTCCATAAATAACCACTACATGAGGGCCCAAATCGTTTGTGGGTCCTTATCATCATCAAACATTGAAAATAATTATCTTCAAATGTTATTGAAGCTTGTCATGATCAAGAGCCTTGAACAAATACTCAAATGAACAAACATGAACTTTGTAGGAGTTCTTTGACCTCTTAGTAGGATACATGTACCATGGGTTTGTTTTGGCATATGAAATGTGTGTCAAGGAATAAACATGGTCAAGGGGTAAACAATGAAATGAATCCCTAACTGAACCTTCTCAAACATAAGCACCATGAACGAAACCAATAAGCAATGACAAATGCCCTCTCTAAGGGGTTTTGCACATGTAAGTTGAATATTGGTGGAATTATTTTGTCTTAGGTATCATAGATGAATCTTAGGTTCATGCCATAGTTGAGGGAGGGAAAGAAGAGACTCTAGCCCTAAATTTTCTTCTCATGCTAAAGGGTGAATCCATAAATATATGAACAACTTTTTAGTGAAATGTGGGAATGAAAAATTGATGTTTCACATTTTTTTTTTTAAATGAAACCTTCAAACTCATATATTTAAATGAATAAGTAATCCTTGATATTTAAATAAAAACAATTGAAAACATATATATATATATATATTTTGAAGTGAACAAATTAAAGACAGATTTTTGTTCCCAAAATTGCATTTCACCTTTTACCTAAAATGTAAAACCGATAACACTCCTCTTTTGAATGAGAAAACATCTATAGAGTGCACACACATATTTTTAAATGTTTTACTTGTGTAGTTTTAGAGATATCTTTTTGTCTTTGGGGGGCTTGACTATTCGATAAAATTATATGTAGAAGTTTTAGAATGATAAAACTTAGAAAATGAGAAAGTTTTGTCATTGGATAGAGAATTCAATGATGAATATATATGCATCAAGTCCACCACTTTCCATAAAAGACATGAAAGAATTTCACCCATTGAAAAGGATGAAGTTCCATGAAAACTCACAAAAATGGCGAAGGATTATCAATTTTGAAGCCTTTTATCGATGTCTAAGTCCCAATCACATTTTTTAAAGTTCCTTAAAAGCTCTCAACTGTGGTATTTTAAAACCCTTAATCAAGGTTATTTTCAAATATATAATTGTTTTTAGTTTAAAAGTCTTGATTGATGTTTTAAGCCCTTGATTAAGGTTTCAAAACTTGTTCAAGCGTTAAAAACTTGAATAAGATAAAATCTCGATTGAGGGTCCAAATAAGCCATTTTCATGTGCATGGCTTGCCAAAAAGTTGGATTGATATTCTTAAGTTCACAGTGAAGTGCCATGGAAATCCTCAAACATGCAGATTAGATCTTTGCTGGTTATCATTTGCTTCCAAGGGTGATGTGGGCACCATTAATAAGTTGGTCACTAGGAATGTATCTAGATATATAACAAAGATTGTGAGAAACAAGAACAACCTTATGCTCTAAATGATTCTTATCTCCATTGCTACAAAAAAAACCTAAAATGGACCAAATATTGCATACCATGTGCACATTTTCAATATGAGTTATTTACCAAGGGACACTGTGTTTTCAATGATATTAACGGGTCTTTCCATCTTGATATTGGTTAATAAAGTATAATAAGGGCCTTTTGCATTTAACAAAGGCTATTGGGCTTGAGCATGGTGAAATATGCATTGACACACCACATAGGACCTTTCTATGGGATGCTTTCTCTCTAAGTGAGATATGGTTGTCATTATTTGGTTTTGGGAATCAATGTTGGATCTAAAAGCCTAGACCATGGTCAAAAAGGAATACAAGGTCCTTATGTGGGAAAATAAACCTTCTAGGTTGCAAGTATTATTAACATGGTATTCAACCATGACACATGTCCTCTCTATAGAATCTCTAACACCCATGTAGTATTCCTTTTGTCATTAGGCATAGAAGGGATGGGCCTAAGCTCTTGACTATGCCTAGGAGAGAAAAGTAGGTCCTAATGCTAATGTTTTGAAACATAAGTCCTAATAATAAAGGAAACAAAGACTCACATAGTTATGAATTTATGTAATAAAACACATGAGTATTACTATTAGTGCATGTGCATTCTTGTATATTCCAAAAATGGCGTGCTTGCCTCTTTTCCTATATATGTTAGATGAGTCAGCTACTTTGTTTTTAGCTTCAAATTAACAAACCTTGTTGTTCAATCTGCATAATAAAAAACAAATCCATTTTTTAACACCCTATTCTTATCGCTAATTTCAACCATATATTTTAGATATAATCTACATGTTCATCAATGATGAAATTGTGCACTCATTAAATATTTGTATGAAGATACACGATATTTTCTCATTTCAATACAAAATACATGAGCATATACAATAAAAAGTAACATACCACAAATAGAAGAATGCAATTTTTTTAATTTATCAAATTTCCATAAATGAAAGTGATATATATTCCCAAAAACCAAACTACTTTTCATTTCATATCCTAATAAGTTTTGCAAGTACATATAATAAATCCTAGTCAATAGATTGTTTTTTTTCTAGATTTCTATTACAACTAAACTGTCATGATGGGGAAGCATTAGCTTGCATCATGCCAACCAAATACATAAAATGACATAAGAGATAATAGCATAAACAATGTAATACAAATATGAGTTCAAAAGTTAATTCTAGAAGAGGAGTGGTTCAAGTTTAATGCACAAAGTCCAAGTGGAGCCATTAGAGAATTTTTTAGTTTTAAAATGAGCCTCAAAACAAAAATGTACAACGAAAATCAAATTTATAAGAACTAATATGATTCAAGATGGTGATGATGATGTCAATGGGGGATGGTTCACCATTTTTGGAGTAAAAAAAAAAAAAAACACTTTTTCAATTCATATTTTCAACTTATCTCCCTACAATTTTACTCAAATTTAGAGCTATATCACTCATTGGATGTGGAATTTAATTCATCTTCTAAGGAGTACCCACTCTTTCATGTATTTCTCATTTTTCATATAGCAGGGTCCATCAAAAGTATGCAACATAGGCATTCTTTGGATGAAGAATTAAATTCCACATCTAATGAGTGCTTCTGTTGGAAATTTTAATAAAACTATATGGAGATAAGTTGAAAATACAAGTTGAAAAAACAGTTTTTTTCCCTCTAAAGTTTGATGATGTAATATAATCTTATTTTATTATTTCCACTATTATTATATTAACATTATTTAATAGGCCCATTTTAAACCTCAAAATTTCTCTAATGCTTGAGAGATAAGTTATGGAAATATGCTAAACTTGTTTAGATTTAAAGGTCGAAATGCTTATATCAATTGCCTATAGTCCCGACTCCCTTTCTCATTTTAGGAGAAGCAACAGGGCCTTATTGGCCCTATAACAAAATGGAAAATAATTTTTTCTTTATATGATATTACAAACACTAATTTAATATGAATGTTTTTTATTAGATTAGCATTTACTATGTATAAGTTTCACAAAAGAAGCATGTCCTTCTTGTCGCCAACCAGAGATCATTGGAAATTTATTTTGGAATCATCATTATGCCTATTGGTATTGCAATTTTATTTAGAACAAGTTGAAGTACACTTTCCTGAGTAAGATCCACTAGAAAGGAACTCTATTAGGGAATGAGGATTCCATTGAAGTGAAATATAATAACATAATATACTTCCCTAATGGAAACATATATGATCTTCGCTTAAAACAAGGTTATATTTTCTAGAATTAAGATGGTTATCTTGACCATATACATGAGATTGCCTTTCACTATTAGTGATGCTTTTTATATATTGTCTCAAATCAAAAGATAAGTATCTTGCCAATAGATATTCAAGAATGACTACCTTTAATGCCATGGATGTCCAAAAGATAAGTATCTTGACAATAGACATTAAAGAATGACTACCTTTAATGCCATGGATGTCCCTTCTACCTGTAATGCTAAATTTCATGTTTAAAATCTATAAATTGTATATGAAAACTAAAACTAAAACTAGAAATTAAATTCCACTAACAATTTATCTATTCATGATTAAATTTGTAAATTAACAATTAATTTCTAGAAATAAACATTACAAATATGATCTTTATGAGATGTAAAGCGACTACTTCTTAATACAAAACTATGTTTTGCACATTAAATTTGAAGCACTACATATATGTCATTTCTTAACTCTACTTGTCTCAACCTTATATCCAATATGTTAACTTCTATTATATGTCAACAACATATATAAATGAACATAAAACATCATAATGTTTTAAGGCTTTAACTATAATAATAAATGTATCTAAAAATTCAATATATTTGAGATAGGATGTATTCTCATTTAGATTTTAGTACTTGAATTATTTTAATTAGTTAAATGTTTTTAAAAAATGAAAATGTATGATTTTGAAATTTATTTTTATAACAAAAATTAATTCATACAATTTAACTTATTAATGTTTAATTATATATTTTATGAATTTTAATTATTTTAAATTCAATTTATTAATATGAAATTCACACTAATTTATTTTACTATGCCATTATTTTTTAACATTTTCTAATTATTATTAATTTTATTTAAAATTTTAAAAACAATTTAAAATTATAAATATAAGATTGCAATATTTTGATGGAATAAGAATTTTTATCTCAAAATAATGAATATTATAATTTCATTGATAATTACATCACTCTATTCCTAAAATCCTAAAATTAACATTTTAAGTGGTTAAAAATATTATGTTTTACAAATGTGAATTGTTTTTCAATTTAATTTATTACTTTTACATAAACAACAATACAACTCTATTTAATTGGGAAAAAAAAAAACGAAAACAAAAACAAAAAAACACAAAACAAAATTAAAGAGATCTATAAATATAGAAAAAGGCCATATAACATATGCAAATTTATTTAAAACACTTCTAATACAAACCTACCTTAAACATTTTTTAAAAGAGACTAAAAATAGTTGAAAATCCCAAGTTGATTTACACTAACACTAAATTATCTCTTAACATTAATAATGCAATTTCATGTATATATACTTTAATTTAAAAACAAATTAACAAATTTATGAATGAAAATTCAGAAATTAACACATTTATAAATGTCATTTCAAAAGCCCATATACATATTCCTATAAAAAAAATTTGGAAAAAAAAATCAGAGATAGCTTACCCTGAGCGGAATAATAATTAGCTTTTCATGAACAATACAAGTCGCACCGAAAATCCCAAATATATGTAAACTAAGTCTTTATTTAAAATTCATGGTACAGTGACATAGATGTCACTGCACAACTATCCATCATGTCTGGTGGAACATATTGGACTTATTACACACCAATTGGAGAGACGACCACTATATAAGAGAATCTATTGATTCAGGTGTGGCAGTTTCTCGTCCCGCACTGGTAGTTTGGGCAACACTTGCAGTCGTTCTCTAAATATACAACTGCAGCATGCCTCTTTACACCAAACCAAAATAAATTCAAATATCATGTCATTCTGAAACCATAGAAATGAAACTTATAACAACTACATATAACGCAATACCCCATTTCATAAGTGGTCTCCACAATACGGTCCATCTGGAAGCCCTTTTTACTGTGAAACAAAACAACCCAAAATCGAACGAGCTCAGACGTAGCTAGATTCGAACTCGTGACAAACGACATGAAAGTTGAAAAGGGAAAGGAAGAGAGATTGATAGAAATTGATATTAAAATAAAACTGTAAAGAGAGGAGTAGACAACATAAGTACAATGGCTCTTGTCAGTGTAGTCACAATTTGCGCAGTCGCTCGACATGTTCGCAACAACAATTATCGCAGAAACCAATTCCTTCACATGTAACTTCTCAAGTGCCCGCTTACCTTCTCAAGCTTTGCTCACCCACCAATATACGGTAGAACATCAATAAAATCATATTGATCAGCAGTTTCCCTACGCTGCTGTACATGACGGTGCTCTTCGATGATATTGCTAATGAAAGATCTCACACATGGCACCAGGCGGGCACAACGAGCATTGATTCGAACCTGCATCCAAAGTTGCAGCTGCCCATGATATTGTTCAGCGGTATCAGGGGATGTTTAGATAAAAGAAACTCCAAATGAAAGAGCATGCATCAAAACAATTATATGATAAAAAGGCAGGACAACTGATTTCAAAACAAGGCGGGACAACGAATTTAAAATTCAAATGATAGGAAGCGCGACTGCATCAGACACTAATATATCATGAAGATCACCTCAAAGCTCTGACCCTGTCACAAAGTTCAACCATTTCTTACCCTTCACAAATTCAAGACAAGGCCACAATACAAACCGAATTAAAACAGTGTTGATGCTAGCAGCCATGAATTTAAAAGAAGCAACTGCTACCACCAGAACCAGTAACAACGAAGGTATTCGATAGAGGAGAATAACTGCAACAGTCGCAAGAGGAACTTTATAGGGCCGAGAAAGTCTTGGCTTCTTGATTCTTAAACATATAAAGGCAGTAAACTCTGCAAACATACCAAATCAATAGAGATAATTCTGAGCTGCTGCAATTTCTTGAAAACTCAATCAAATTCTAGAAGCAGAAAACATATTGGCGAGAAGAGGAGTTCCATATCTTGATCTGACAGCAAATAGAGCAGGAAGCATGACTAATTGTCCCATGCCAAGAAGCTAAAAAGAATCAATGCTCATTTCAATTTAAAAAATTTACATGGCACAGCCCACCCTCTCACATTTCATTTCAATCGGGACTGTGAGTTTGAAATTTCGAGCAGGACTGCAAGTTTGAAATCTTGCGCGTGGAGGTTTAGTTGAATGTGTGTAGGTGGACAGTGCATTTTCATTAACTACATCCACTTGCATTAAGTACATCCAAGTGATTAAGTCAGAGCGGAGGACCCTGTCAGAGCGGGAGCAGTGGTGGAGCCTAAGTCGGAGCGGAGGAGCTTGTTAGAGTGGGAGCGGTGGTGGAGCCTGTCGCAGTCAGAGCTATGGAAAGAGCCAGAAAATAAATCATGATGTATGGGCATGCATGTTACCATGCATGCACGGAATCAGAATCTATTAGCCAGAGAAATGATGCACACTGGTTGACAGCCAAGGGAACATGCAATGACATAAGGAGGGTTGTAAGGACATAGCATTTATGTTTCTATGGAGGTGGAAATAGCACTCGTCGGGGAGGAATGCTCCATCAAAATAAAATAAGTTGTTTGTCGAGTACGGACTATTTGTTTTCTGTAAAATGGATATCTATCATTACACAGCGAACTATATAGAAAAAAATAAATTCACAATTTGGACTCCGCGCTGCTATTCACATGAATAAGCCAAAATATAACCAGGAGGCAGCTGGCTTCCTCGCTTGTGGACAAAACAAAAGACTGATAGCGATGCACATGGCTGTAAACAAAACACTGATAGCGATGTGCATGGAAAGATGATGAATCCATTGCTTACATGAGTTAACATTCCATGTGGAAACGGCTATAGAAGGCCACTGAACTTAAGTTCAAGATTCGGGAACATTCTAAATTAAACTGTTTGACTTTGTTGTTTTCTATTGGATTTTGAAGTATATTCTCCGAATCTATAATTAAGAGAAAAATGTCCGTATAAAATTTTTGTCTGGGACATTGGGTGTACGTTGTACTTTGTATTTTTAATTGGTGAGCGAAGGATCAAACCAAATAAGGATGCATTCTTGTATCACAGAAATAATACCACACGGAAAAAGTGCAAGAATTAAAAGAGAGGGACCATATCACACCACTAATACCTCAAGGTAAAATGAGCAAGAATTAAAGTAGAGAGATTAGAAAAGAACCTCTAGGCAAAACCAAAAATTTTGGGCAAATCATTTCTCCATTATTGTTTGAGCTATTCAGTTGATGCGAGAACGCTTCGTCACACATTTAGGTTTCTAGAAACGACTCTCCTAAGAGAGTGTAAGAGTTTATTTGCTCCGACTATTCTTTTTGGACGTGTATGTCTAAGTCTAAATCTTAGACTATAAAATCTGAAGTATATAAGAATGCTATTGATTTTCAATATTTTAATTTATTTGAAGTATATAAGAATGCTATTGATTTTCAATATTTTAATTTATTTTAATTTTAGGATTTTAGGCATTTTTTATTATCTTTGGGAGAGTGTGAGAGTTCATTTTAATTTAAATTAGTGATCCTGGTCTACTCTAATCTAAAGAGTTTGTTCAGCCAAAATACCAGGAGCCTTTGAATCGACCGACCAAAAGAAAGTAAAGGGTAAAGGTCAAAAAGTAATAAGGCCAAGTCAAAGTAATAGGTTGGGCAGCGCTCCATCAACTAGGAGAGTAGCCAAGTGAAATATCTGGTAGAACAGGTGGCATGCACTTAAGTAAGAGTAATATAAAGGGTAAATAGTGCATGCCATAGTCTACTGCTATTCCTGGTTGAAACAATAATAGGTTATAAGTAAGGGTGTGTCATGCCATCCTGAAAAGAGGTAAATAGCAGTCCCAACTAAGCAATGAATGAAAGAAGTGGTCTAGGGAAATCAATAATAGTTGTTTAGGCGGTAGAAGAGGTGGGGTAGCAGGCAGTATAAGTAAAATAGAGGCAGTTAGGTTTATTCTATTCCTATAATGAGCGGGTTCTCTGAGTGTTGAAATTGATTTGTTGATTCAAGGTATTGGCACTCGGCCGGAAGAGTAAGCCTGGTACCCAGAAGGTAATAGCAGTACTCAGTAGAATCATTAAGTAAGTGTTCTTTAAGTTGCTGCATTGGTAATCTATCTAAGGCGTCGTATAGGAGGAGTTGAGGCTATTTCATCTTCGTACCCTTGACAAGAGAAATAGTGCTGTTTTGTTGCTACCACGAAGATGACTCAAGGCACAGTGTGGCATCTATAACTAAGTGGGGTAAGGGGATAAATAGAGGTTGGTAAATACAAAAGGTGGGTTGCTCAAGAAGAAAAACCAAAAGGCACGGAGTGGAAAGAATCTAATTCATTTTAGAAATATGCTATTGGGGGTGGTTCCGGTCGATCCTAAAGAAACTTTGCTAAGCGCGTATTTGATAAAGATCTAAAAGCCATGCATGCCAGTTTCTCCATCCGGCCCTCATAAGATAAGGTCTAAGCAGTGCCTCCCTCCTATGCCTCCTAAGCAATTAATTGATCCAAGTGGTGCTAACAACATGTCTAGCTCTTAAGGTAAGCAGGTAGTAGGTAAACACTTCAGTAAGGGGTAAGGGTTGTATCATGCTATGCTATGCCATCAGGCCCGGAGAATAGAAGGGTTAATAGCAGTCGTCCCGACTCACTAAGTGCATTCATGGTATTAGGCTACAGGTCTTAAGGTGGACAGGTAGTTAAGAAACACTTCAGTAAGGTAATACAACTTGCTGTAAGTGAGCATATTAAAGCAAGTGTGATCAAACTGGGCATCTCCTATAATGTTGTATGAAGCCCGTCTATCCAATGAGGCTCTCTGATTTACAATCATCCAGAGCTCGTCGTGCCATCCAGAATCGGAGTAGCAAGGGGAGCAGTTCTCAGCTAATCGACCATCCATCCAACCATGTCATCTAGCAATAGTGCATGGGTAGCAAGGGAAGCTATGAAAGGTTCAATTTACTTATTGGGTGGGGGGGCTTATGGTCGAGCCTGCTTACGCATCCTCGTTGAATCGATCATTCAGCCGTGTAGATTACAATAATTGCCCTGATCGGTACTTATGGTTATTTGTTAAGGAATCAGCGAAATTTCAATTTACTTATTGGGTGGGGGGCTTATGGTCGAGCCTGCTTACGCATCCTCATACATCCGTAAACTCAGAGGTGTATACTAATATGTGCCCAAGCAACACATCCAAAGGTTTTGAGGGGCCCAACTGAAGGTTTCCTTCCTCACCATTTCTCGACTGGAGTTATGTCACTAACAGATCTAGTCGGAAACAAATTCAGGATATAGTTTGAGCAGCAAGCAACTTCTGCCCAAAATTGAGTCGGTAGGTCTTTGGCATGCAGTAGACATCCAGCCATTTCCACCAAAGTCCTATTCTTCCTCTCTACCATTCCATTTTGTTTAGGGGTTTTTCTTTTTCCCGAATGAGGGAGAAAAGGACCCACTCTTACCTTTCTTATTCCGTCATAGATATTGATCCATTCGAGAGAGATTACCCCTACCTACCTAATCTAGTTAGTAACCATTAGCGCGCGGCTATAACTGAATGGAGGGAGGCCAGTTGTGACTATTTTCCCCTTTCCCCATCCATTATTTACTTACTTACGTTAATTCCATCCGCATTCATTTTGGGCATGGGGTTCCGGTTTCAACCAGGCAGGCCTTTGGGAGAGGAGGGAGCAGTAGTGGTTTCTTTTTCCGAACATGGGATTGGGAGCAAGAGGATGCGTAAGCAGGCTCGACCATAAGCCCCCCCACCCAATAAGTAAATTGAAATTCCCTCGCTGCTGCAGCGTTCCTGCGCTAGATTGCTTGTTTAGAATCGGGCAGCACAACATGCGTCTTTATCTCTCTTTCTTTCAGGCAGCATTTGCCTCATCGCCGAAGCTTAGCTCATTAGAGTGAAAGGCAAAAATTCTTATGCTCTTTATAAAATGAACTTATCGGGTTGAAAACCTCGGCGAATAAGGAATGTCAAAAAGTGTATCCCCAGGCCCAGGATTTTGGAATCGATCAAGTAAGATGAGAACAACCTAGATATTGGTAGCAGTATTAGGTGTAGCAATCAAGGTTGTTGGTATTCTGATCAGAGTGGTAATCAAGCCTGGAAAACTGTACATTGGCTATTGGGATAATGAATCAGTTAGTCCTGGCATTGGCGGTAAGCGGCAAGATATATTAGGACCTGGCCGAGCAACTAGGGCATGGCAAGTGGAAAACTGGCAAGAGACAGATAGAAACCCACCCATTTGGTTAGCTGTCTGGATCCCTCCCCCAGCAATCAACGTCTTACGTACGAGGGAGAGAAGGGTAAGGGTGTTTTTTCGTGTCCTCGGTGACCTACCTCAAACAACTGGGCTTCGATCCCCATTCCTTTCCTTTGTCGGCTCCATCCCTTCCAACGAGCAGCATAAGTGTAAGAATCGAATCATAATTGTTGTAACTCTCCTCTCCCTCTCCCTTATGGTCGAGCACCTAAAGGTCCTCTCCTTAACAGTCGAGCCTGCTTACGCATCCTTATGGTCGAGCAACTAAAGTTCCTCTCCCTCGTAACCTTGGCCGAGTCGATGGCGGCCTTATGTCGAGAGTTCGGCAAACTCACCCTACGGGCCTGTTGTCAAGAGTTCGGCAAGCTCACCCTCACTGACACACTCAGGTTCTGGCTAAGCTTCCTATGGCGGAAAGCGGACTTCAAGCATAAGGCAAGGGTCCTAAGGCAAGGCTCGTTCATAGGTCCTAGGGCAGAGGCATTATGTAAGAGTAGTGTAAGTCAGGTCCCAAGGAGTAATTCCAAAGGCTATTTCCCCAAGGCTGTAGGGAGTTAACCAAGAAGAGTTTCAGGAAGGTATCCCAAGGCTGAATCAGTAAGGCAGAGTTTCAGTTCCCAAGGCGTCTGATGATAGGTTCCAAAGGCTGAGTGTCAGGATCCCAAGGAGTAGTTATATGAGGCGGCCCCGTAGGTATGAGGCAGAGGGTCCCAAGATAGATAGGGATGTTTCCCAAGGAGTAGTTCTGATGCGTTACCAGGGCTAGTCCACCACCACAAAAGGCAGTAGGTATTAGGTTACCATATTCCACCCAAGGCATAGGTAATAGGCAGAGGTTCCAAAGGCGGAGTTTAAGGCATTTCCAAAGGCTGTTCCAAAGGCTGAGTGAAAGTTTCCAGGGATGAGGGCATAGGGTGTTACCAAGGCAAGTCCCGCGCAAGGCTGTATGTATGACCCAAGTAAGGCTGATAAGTATGTTCCCAAGGCTGAGTTTGATGAGGGTTCCAAGGATGAGTTTAAATCGAGAGTGTATACGTCCAGGTCCGGTCAGTGGTAACACGTCATGCCTGGTAGGGTTGTAAGGGTAATCACTTTTCCCCTTTCATTTCGTGGCTCACCCCACTCTTTATTCTGAAGATGTTGGCAATCCAATCTCTTTCTATCTCTATATATCCAGCAGCTTCCACCAAACTAAGATTTCTGTTGGTGAAAACCCGCCAGTGTCTTTATTTCCCCTTTGATTCAATCAAATTCCTTCTGCCCCTGGTACTTTCCCCGTACCGTGTGTTGTACTGTCCCGTGCTGTATGTGAAAATACGCCACTAACATAATCCATTCATTCAATCAAAGCATGCCCCTAGTTAGCTAGTTTCGTTTAATTAAGCACAAGCCATCCATGCATTATATATGTGCATATCCCAAACAAAAATAAGCTAAGCACAACCTGACACTCCTTAACTTCTTCCGTCCCCTTTGGCCGGCCACTCCTCTGGGCCAGCAAGCATCATTGTAAGAATCCAATAAGTATTGGTGCCCCCACCTAATTCACACACTTGGTTTCTGTCTGTGAACTTCCTATGGCGAACAGAAAACGGACCTCATACTGACTTATCATACGGGCTCCAGAAAGCTAGACAGACAGATGACCGTAGACCGGTTCTTCCGTTGGATAACTGGTATTGGGATGTAGCACCTGGTGAATAAGGATCGGAATGTATTATTGGAATTGGTCCAACATCGGAACGTCTTATTAGTGAATCGGACTTGATTGATCTCATTGATTGGTAGATCGTTTCGGTGCATGGTATATAACTGAGCTCGTTGGTTTGCAGCATGGGCGGCCCAGTGGGTGGTGCGCGGGAGCAATGCGCGATCTACTTACTGGCATTAGGACCCCGCCCAGTGAAGCTCGGTAATAACCTTAGTAGGATTAGGCCTAGGTTGCGCACAGTAAGCTGATGATGGGATCCGTAGCGAAACTCTATTGTCGCGGGAATGGGTGGAGGAACCTAACTTGCCCTGTTACGAGCCATTGGACGGTCGGTTTGGAACACATCGGAATCCTGCCTGTGTCTCCGGAGCAAATGCGCTTGGCGATCGGGAATGCTCGCCTTGGTGAATCGGCGATTGGTATCTCGCTCAGGGTCGATAGCTATGCAACTGGTGTTGGATCGATCGACATCAACTGGGACTGGATATAGATCTGCGGGATCCACTTTTGGCCTTGGATCTCCAATGAATTAAACCGGAGAATCTGCTACGTGGTAAACTTGATCCGCATCTATATATGATGCTGGTGGTTCGGAATTTAGAACCGTGCGAAGCAAACCTGGGACTGTAACTGGCGATTCGTGCTGCTACCTATGGCCTATGCCTATGTGTGCTTTAGTTCTTATGGCTCTCGAACTGCGACTGACACATTCACTGGTATTAAGTCTAATTGGTCCAATTCAAGCTTTCATTCCCTTTCTGCCCGGGTTCGAGGGGAGAATCAAATGAAAAGAGGGGTAAACGCAAAAACTATATAATGAATTCATTGGTTAGCCGGTTTCATTCCTTCCTTATTCCCCCTGCCCATTGGTGGTGGTTGGTCTCCTTCCTTTCCTCTCCTCCCGGGCAAGTAGAGCTATGTATCTGGAGCGGGCTGAAGGGAATATCCTACCGAAGAGCATATATCCCTTGTTTTAACGTATGATACTTGCATATCTAATTTTGTTTCGACATATGATGATACTGGCATATATTTCTTTCCACCGATAGTAAGTAAGTGCAGAGGTCTTTGCTAGCTGGTAAGCCACCAATAAGTCTCCTCCATTGGAGCTATATGTTCTCATAGGAGGTGGTTGTTACTGCTTTTCTTTCCACCCTGCCCAAGAGGAGGTGTTACAAGTTGTGGTGACCTACCATATCAACGTGAACTGTTATAAATACTCCCCTTTGGATGGAAATTGATCGCTTGCTTTTTTCCACTTTAAACCCCCGGTGTTTAGGGTTGTCGGGGGTTACTGCCACGATTTACCGGACGGCTAGTGGCGGGGACACAGGTGAGTGAATTTGTACCATTCAAGTTAACTTACCCGAAAGAGGTTACCCATAGACCTCATGAAACTTACATGGTTCACAGACAGGGTTACACCTCGATTGGTACATGCAATTACGATGCTTACATACGTTGATTATCCATTTGAGAGTCATAGCCCAATTATAGCCATACAACCTTACCCAATAGAGATTTTCCCATTCATCCTACATACCCGAGTAGAGAAGTCCTTATCATTACTAGATAGAAGTTACCCATCAATGTCGAGAGGAGAAGTGAAGTAGTCCCCTTTCAATCCTTACCCAACTGAGATGGACCCTACGGGGTTGTACGTACGGAACATAGGTTCCTACCTGCAACACACTTACCGATACAGAAACAGAAGAGTTACTACTGCACCTCAAATAGAGCACTTCACATAGCCGCTC
Source organism: Pinus tabuliformis (assembly GCA_031772625.1). Classification (NCBI taxonomy): domain Eukaryota; kingdom Viridiplantae; phylum Streptophyta; class Pinopsida; order Pinales; family Pinaceae; genus Pinus; species Pinus tabuliformis. Next base: position 655,916,932 of record CM062815.1, on the reverse strand, counting down.
ATAGCCAGGAGTACTTGCCAGGAGTACTAGTTGTTCATAGCCAGAAGTAGCAGCTAGCCTTAAGGTCATAGACAATCTCATAGCTAGAAGCTCTAATCAGTGATAGAAGGTCATTGCTAGAAGGTCAGAGTCATTGCCAGTCATTGCCAGGAAGGAGGTTATTGCTAGCCGATACCCAGTCACATTGCCAGTGGGCATTCCAGCTGGTAATTCCAGAGGGTCATTCCAGAGGGGTTCCAGTTGTCATAGTAAGAAGGTCAGCCGATAGACAAGATTTATGGTCATTCCAGAGGGTCATTGCCGATAGCCCCAGTCAGTGCCAATCATTGCCATCCAAAGATCAGAGTCGATCATTGCTAGAAGGTCAGCCGATGGCTAATCATTTGAAGTCATTGCCAAGAAGGAAGTCATAGCCAGGTCATTCATCGCCGCCGATAGCCGATTATAGCCGATAGTTGTAATCAGAGCCAGCCGGTCAGTGCCCATAGCAGCCATAGCCCTCGAACTCTTCCTCGATTTCTACCCTCGACCCTCGATCTCTACCGATACGGAACCTTGGGAATGTTATTACCTAGGCTAGATGGAAGGAATGAAGATGAATTACATAATTGCTCGGCTACTCGGTTTGGCTCATGGGCTTGGCTATTCGACTGGGATACTACGCTTGGCTTGGATACTTGGATACCCGGATACTTGGATACTCGACTTGGCTTGGTTACTTGGACTGCGCTAATCGACCGCTTGGCTTAAATACATTGATCCTAATTGGCTACTCTACTTGGATCCCGGGCTACTCAACTTAGCTACTCGACTTAGCTACTCGGATACTCGGTTTAGATCATGGGCTGGGTTGCTCGGTTGGGCTGGGATGGATTGTCGGGCTCCTGGGCGGGGCTTCCCGGTTGGGCTGGCCTGGGCTCCTAGGATACTTGGCTTGGATACTCGACTAGAGACAGTCACAGCCTAGAGCAGTCGTACATAGATCTCGACACTTGACCCTCGAACTCGACCTCTTCCTACACCGATATGGAACAATATCCCTCCACCCTCTACCTCGACCCTGGAACTCTTCCTCGAAATAGACCTCGACCCTTGACCCTCCTACGGAGGAACCAGAGCCCTAGAACTTGACCTTAACTTAAACCGAGTCCACCTCCACCAAGGATGCCCAGTCTACCTAAGGAACCTTACAAGTCTCCACGTCTACCAAGGCCAAAAAGACGTATACCCAACACGGTACGGTACGAGACCGAGTGAGTGAGTGAGTCACAGCCATAGGGTCTCCGATAGCTGATCGTAAGCCGTTCATAGTTGATCATAGCCAGCAGGCAGGGCACGTCATCGCCGATAGCCGGGAGTACTTACCAGGAGGCCTAGTGTCGATCCAAGAGGCGATCACTTGATGACAGGTGTTGATTCACTCGATACCAAGAGTCAATGCTGGGCTGGGTTACTCGGGATGGGCTACGAGGGAGAGGAGTGCATGAGAAAATGAGAAGTCAAACTTCCCTAACCTCCACCTCCTCTCCTCTCCTCTCCCTCTCCTTAACAGTCAAGCACCTAAAGGTCCTTATGGTCGAGCACCTAAAGGTCCTCTCCTTAACAGTCGAGCCTGCTTACGCATCCTTATCAGTCGAGCCCCCTAAAGGGTCCTTATCAGTCGAGCCTGCTTGTGCATCCTCTCCCTATGGTCGAGCACTTAAAGGTCCTGAAAATGCTATAATAGGACCTTTAGGTGCTTGACTGTTAAGGAGAGGGAGAGGAGGGGAATCTTGAAAATCCTCCGCCAAGAGAAAATGGCCAAATTCTCAGGGTTATATTCAGCCTACGTAGGACTGAATCTCCAATGAAAAGACCTCCTCAGTTCAAGCACCCTACACATGGTTCTAAGGTGAAGTCTGATAAGAAACTACGAAGGGAGCAGCGTCGTAGGGATAAGCATGCTAAGAAGGCTGATAAGCCACCTTCGTAAGTAGCAATGCCGTAATTACGTATATAATGAATGCCAACCAAGACAATGAGTAAGTGACTGCTGGTCATTATGCAATCGAGATCTCGAACTAATTGGTTCATCAAGACAATGAGTAAGTGACTGCCCCTCCTAATTGATAGCCTTGAGCAGAGAGGCAAGGAGGCCATGATTGAAACGTACGTAGGTTCTGGTGGGCGTTAACGGGGGTGCATGGAAGTCTCTTTATTGGAATCAATGGATGAAACTACTCGAGCAACTCCAACTACTTAGTCCATCGGATCGGATCAACCGCCTACCAATGCTACAGCCTATACCCTACTACTGATAGTGCTGGCCATACAATCTATTTCCCCATGAACTGGCTTTCGCCCCTCTATCCCCACTGGCTTTCAGAACTCTAGCATTGGCTTTCACAGAGAGAATATAAAAGGGGGGGGGCATTGTTTGCTAACTAACCCTTAGCCTTTATGGATAGTAGAGGTAGCTAGTGGAATAATGAGGGTGGGACAATACAAGTTAGAATGAGTGGTTACCCGGCTCAATATTCCGCCGCACCCATTTGTGCTCACCCGCCGCTAATGACTCTGTTGCTCACCTGAAGACTGTACCTTGAGAATGCAGATTGTACCTTGAAAAGGAAGACTGTACCTTGAAAAAAGAAGATTGTACCTTGATCCATCCAAGCCAAGTGAACCTGTCACTTAGCATATTACCAGGCTCTACCATTATCCCTAGTTACTATCCCGAGCATGAGTTCCTATCCCGAGCAGGTATGGGACAGCCCCGACATGAGTTCCTACCCTTGTTCCTACCGCAGTCTGTTCGCCATAGTCAGTTCACATTCAGTTCGCCATCTGCAGTTCGCAGCCACCTCCCTTACCATACTGGCACTACCCTGGAGACTAGCACTCACTATGTGTCTGGTGCATGATCCTCGACAGGTGCATTGTAAGTAAGATCGTCCATCAGTTCCAAAACCTACTATAATGAATCTCCAACACATACAATAAGATCCTCCTTATCCATTCACAGACAGACAAGAAGGCATCGCCACCTGGATTGACTGCATCAACTAGCAGCTATCTGCAATGACCTCCTGTAATGACTGTTTCCATACCAGCCCAGCCTAGCCCATTAGCTAAGCCCAACTGATCCCGGGAGCCCAACACAGGCCATAATACTTCTACATGAATCTGCTCTCTCTCCAACTCTCATAATAGGGAAGCTTACTGGTCAGGAAATAAAGGTCCCTGAGGGGCTTGCGCTTCCTAGTGCAAGGAAGCTTGCTTGACCAAAAGGTTATTGATTACTCACCCGACGTAAAGAGAGCGAAGCCTTACAAAGGAGGGAGGGCGAGGGTGAGCCTGCCGAACTCTCGACAATAGGCCCGAAGGGTGCGTTAGCACACTCGACTAAAAAGCCGCCATCGACTCGGCCGAGGAGGTCGAGGAGAGGTACGTGAAGTGAATAATCTTACTTCTCCATTCATGCCTCCAACTTCCCAAAATGGGTAAGACACCTACCGGCTAGTTACCTGTGGGCTATTATATGAGATGCATTATTACGTATATAAAACAACTTGCTATTTTCGGGAGGAGAACCAATCTACATTTAGTTCTTTTTGCAACGAGAAGAAATCTCTCTTCATTCAACATCAAGGGTGAGCCTGCCGAACTCTCGACTATAAGGCCGCCATCGTCAAATTATTATCGGATCAATCCAGAGGGTTATACACCAGTATCTCATCTCTTTTCGTCGCTAAGCTTAGGGGAACTAATTCGGGCTGTATAGATATCATAAGGCAGGCAGTTTCCACGATATCTGCTAGCTTATAATAGAAAGTCCATGGGATATCCATCACTCCATGCTCCTAGGGTGACGGTATAAGGGTCATTGTCAGGGTTGTTGAATGCCATGCCATCCCGGGTTGTTTATAGTGGTACCTACCTATTAAGGTATTCATAAAGTCAAGTGGCAATGTCTGGTGGATAGATTGTCTAAACTTAATAAAAGGTAAGGCCTATCGATATGGGAATTGAAGTAATCAAAGTGGGCGAGATCATATAGAGCAGGAATGTTTATGTTGATCGCTATCGCCCATCTATTTGAGCTGATCGCTAATCTTTGAAAACCCATTTGATGTTCAGCCGCGTAATTACATATATAATGAATTACCAGCTCCCACTTATGGTAATTTCAGTACAGAAAGTGGGCGTATAAGAAATGAAAATCTGTCGAAAACCGAATCTCAGTTCGTGTTGAAATAGAAGCTAATGGCCTTTTCAAAGAAATTCAAGATATTGCCTCTCCGTTCGGTCGTTTAAAGAAAGCAGTGGGGTATGTTCGTTCGCCACAGAACACTTGTGGTTGTAAAGGTAAGGGGTAAGAAGGTAAGCAGTAAGCGGTGTGAGGTAAGCTCGGGTGTGAATTTCAAGTAAGCAGCTGTGTGGTATGGGCCCAACAGAACAAAGTAGGCGGAGTAAGAAAGGTTAGAAGCGGTAAGGGGCAGTATGCGGTGTTTGGAAGGGAAGTTCCTCCATCCATCCATCCCTCTGGTGTTCTCTTAAAGTAAGCTCTAGCTGTGGGGAAAGAACAAAGTAGGCGTGGTTGGAAAGGTAACCGGGCCTTCAACTGATGACCTTCCTTGACACGGGGATTATTGGGCCTTCAACTGATGACCTTCCTTGACATGGGGATTATTAGGCCTTCAACTGAGGATGCGTAAGCAGGCTCGACTGATAAGGAGAGGACCTTCCACCTGTCGAGTGACTGACCTTATGGGTGACTGAACACGATATGGGAGCTAGAGGTCCATGATATAGGTCCACGATATGGAAGGCTTCATGGGGCGAGTCGATATGGGTCGGGGATACTAATTGATGGTTTGCGATTCGTGGCTTCATGGGCTGGCTTCTCCGCTTCATGGGGAACGGTATTTCATGGGGAACAGAACTGGGCTGTGCAGCTTTCGTTTCAACCCAACGATGGGCTGGCTGTGCTCCTCTCGACCCACCCTACCAATGATTAGCAGTTTGCGCTTCTCTTGACCCACCCTCGTAGCTTAGGACCAGCCTTCCCATTCGCTTTCGTCCTCCTTGACCGTCTTAGGACCAGCCGGTAACCCGATAAGCTGGGTAGGACCAGCCTTTTGAATTGAGGGGAAGAAATCGATCTATCATTCATGGCATAATTACATATATAATATATGCATTCATGCTCTCTCGATCAAATAATGAATTCGATAGCGTAATTACATATATAATATATGCACTGTGTCTGCTCGAGAAAGTGTCGAAATGACGCGTAGATCTAAGAAGAGCGACAATGACGTAGAGAATGGCGGAGATATCGCCAACCAAATAGAATCTCGTCATCTCGCAAATAGAATCTCGTCATCTCGCGCGGTGCATTTCTCGAACCATGTATCCACACATTTAGGAATAGCCAAAAGCGAACGCCGACACGAAAATCTGAGGTGTCTTCCCGGGCGGGCATCATTGTCAGACGGGAAACACACCCGATCCCATACCGACCTCGATATGTGAAATCGTCTTACGCCATATGTACTGATCTTTCTCGGGAGACATGGTCAAAGCCCGCTCTGAGATCTGAAACTCAAAGGATGCGTAAGCAGGCTCGACTGTTAAGGAGAGGACCTTTAGGTACTCGACCCCAAGGACCTTTAGGTACTCGACTGTTAAGGATGCGTAAGCAGGCTCGACTGTTAAGGAGAGGACCTTTAGGTACTCGACCATAGGGAGAGGAGAGGGAGAGGATGCGTAAGCAGGCTCGACTGATAAGGAGAGGTCCGGCAGGGCTCGACTGTTAAGGAGAGGTCCAGCAGGGTGAGGTAACGAACGCTCGACTAAAAGGCCGCCATCGCTCGACCAACCTTTAGTTACTTATTTGAGAGGGGCCACCCAATAAGCATCAAGGAAGTACGCCTATAAGAAAGCGTAATTACCTATCTCATTCAGGCAGGGAGATCGTCATGAATTCGATCATGACCGTAATGACATATATAATATATGAATATTAAGGTTGCCGGCATTCGAAAGGCCCTATATTATTTAGGGGTCGCTCACTCATTCATATGGGTGAGGGGCATTTGATGCTCAAAATAGATCATACTCAAAAAAAGAGTTTGATCCTGGCTCAGAACGAACGCTAGCTATATGCTTAACACATGCAAGTCGAACGTGGCTTGCTTCCCCATCCATCCACGTGGGGGCAGAAGGGAAAGATGAATGGCCCCCTCCTAGTGCATGCTCACTCACTCAAATGATATGCGAGTGGTGCGCTGGGCCTGGGGCATAGCAAGCAAAGTGGCGAACGGGTGCGTAACGCGTGGGAATCTGCCGAATAGTTCACTCCAAATCCTGAATAATTCATAAAGCAAGCTAATTCACGCTATTCGATGAGCCCACGTAGTATCAGGTATTTGGTTAGGTAAAGGCTGACCAAGCCAATGATGCTTAGCTAGTCTTTTCGGATGATCAGCCACACTGGGACTGAGATACAGCCCAGACTCCCTCGGGGGGCAGCAGTGGGGAATATTAGACAATGGGCTCATGCCCGATCCAACAATATCGCGTGGGTGAAGAAGGGCACTGTCGCTTGTCAAGCTCTTTCGTCGAGTTTCGATCATGACAGGACTCGAGGAAGAAGCCCCGGCTAACTCCGTGCCAGCAGCCGCGGTAATACGGGGGGGGGGGGGGGGGCAAGTGTTATTCAGAATGACTGGGCGTAAAGGGCACATAGGCGGTGAAAAGGGTGGAAAGTGAAAGTCGCCAAAACACTGGCGGGGTGCTTTCTTGACCATTTCACTTGAGTGAGATAGGGGAGAGTGGAATTTCGTGTGGAGGGATCAAATCCTAAGATATACGAAGGAACGCCAACCGCGAAGGCAACTCTCTAGGTCCCCACTGACGCTGGTGTGCGAAAGCATGGGGAGCAAACAGGATCAGATACCCTGGTTGTCCATGCCGTAAGCGATGAGTTTTCGTCCTTGGTCTGCTTGCCTACTAGGTAGGATTAGGATCAGGGGCCCAGCTAACACGTGAAACACTCAGCCTGGGGAGTACAGTCGCAAGACTGAAACTCAAAGGAATTGACGGGGGCCTGCACAAGCGGTGGAGCAGGTGGTTTAATTCGATACAACGCGTAGAACCTTACCAGCCCTTGACATATGAACAAGTGTGCCTGTCCTTAACGGGATGGTGCGAAAAATTCATACATGTGCTGCATGGTTGTCGTCAGCTCGTGTCGTGAGATGTTTGGTTAAGTCCTATAATGAGCGAAACCCTCATTTTGTGTTGTTGAGACATGCACTAACGAATCAATGTCATCGCCCCTTCTCAAGGGCAAGGGTGAGTAAGCGAACTCTCGGAGGCAAGCGCCTCTTTTTGATTGATGACACTCCTATGAAGGCAGGTGCGTGCTGCACTCACAAGAGACTGCCAGTGATATGCTGGAGGAAGGTGGGGATGACGACAAGTCTGCATGGCCCTTATGGGATGGGCCACACACGTGCTACAATGGCAATGACAATGGGAAGCAAGGCCGTAAGGCAGAGCGAATCTGGAAAGATTGCCTCAGTTCAGATTGTTCTCTGCAACTCGAGAACATGAAGTTGGAATCGCTAGTAATTGCAGATCAGCATGCCGCGGTGAATATGTACCCGGGCCCTGTACACACCGCCTGTCACACCCTGGGAGTTGATTTCACCCGAAGCATCAAACCAATGATCACCCTATCTATATATGTTCCACTAGTGTGGCCCACTATGGTTGGGGTGGTCTTATTGGCGCATACCACGGTGGGGTCTTCGACTGGGGTGAAGTCGTAACAAGGTAGCCGTAGGGGAACCTGCGGCTGGATCGAATCCCTCTCCTCTCCTCTCCCTAATGGTCGAGCCTGCTTACGCATCCTCTCCCTTGGGGTCGAGTACCTAAAGGTCCTTAACAGTCGAGCACCTAAAGGTCCTCTCCTTAACAGTCGAGCCTGCTTACGCATCCTCTCCTTATCAGTCGAGCACCTAAAGGTCCTTATGGTCGAGCACCTAAAGGTCCTTATGGTCGAGCACCTAAAGGTCCTGGACAGTCGAGTGTGCTAACGCACCCTCACCATATGAATAGTGAGTGACTCTGTCGATGGCGGCCCAGGGGTCGAGAGTTCGGCAGGCTCACCCTCACCATATGAATAGTGAGTGACTCCGTCGATGGCGGCCCCCCTCTCAAATAAGTAACTAAAGGCAGTCGAGTGTGCTAACGCACCCTCACCATATGAATAGTGAGTGACTCCGTCATCAATAAAAAAAAAAATGTTCCATATTGGGTCGATCAGACCAGTAAATAATAAATGGAAGTTACCACCTTGGTAAAATCCAACTTTATTGAAAAGTTTAAATTCATCCATATTTGGAATATGAAGTAGGTAGATGGATATGAATAAGGATCATGAGGTGTAAGTGGATTTCATTTTCACTTCATTAACCTGGCCTCAATAACTCCAATAGTTAGGGGGATCTGAAGTCCGATAGTGAAGTGGGAAATAACTGCGAGATGGACGTCAATCCCCTTTCAGATAGGAAAGTGGGCATGAACTACGAGAGGTAGGTAGGAAGGGCTGGTCTGTCTCCTCTCTACACGTTTGTGAAAGATGAGCCAAGTAATAGCATAATTACATATATAATATTGCATTAAGGAAGAAGGGCGCATATATTCCCGAACTCGAACGACTTCGTTATGGTGGGCTGCGATAGCTTTCTTTTCGGCCTGGGAATATCAGGTAATGGGAAGTCGATTAGGAAGGAAAGGCAATGTCAGGAGCGGAAAGCAACTAGGGGGGGAGGAAGGGGATCAGAGCCCTGTTCCAGAATGGCTCTCTGGCGGCAAGCCTTTAAGCCAGCATGCCTTTAAGCCGGTCTATTGCTCTTTCCTTGTGCCTATTTTGCCTTAGGTGGATGGTTCACGGGTACAACCTTTGTGACTTCATGGTATACTCACGGATTGGCCAGTTCCTATCTGGAAGGTTGTAATTTCCTAACTGCCGCAGTTTCTACTCCTGCTAATAGTTTAGCACATTCTTTGCTGCTATTATGGGGTCCCAAAGCACAAGGAGATTTGACTCGTTGGTGTAAAGGTCCAAAGAAGTTTCCAAGGCAGAAGTTTCCAAGGCAGAGTGTCAGGATGTTCCCAAAGCGGAGGTATAAAGCATAGGTTTCAAAGTCTATTTCAACCCCACCAAAGGCAGTAGGGCATAGGTTCCCAAGTAAGAGTGTTAGTAGGGTCCCAAGGAGGTATGAGTATGGCAAGGTTCGTTCCTAGGGTAGGTGTAGTAAAGCAAGGAGGTCCTGTCCTGATCAACCCTTCTAACTCTTTGAGGGGAAGAAATCATAGTACCTTTCCCTTCTCAAGAAGGGTAGGATACTACTTTCTTCCCCTCAAACGGGACCCTTCGCTATGCTCTTTGAGGGGAAAAATGGAGGAATCAATCACTCAGTAGACACCATGAGCAGAGGAAAACACAAGAAACAGGGAAGATCTTACTCTCTTAATTACAACAAATCCTAGAACAAATGCCATGTTATGAATCAAACCAGTAGATTTATAGCCCTGCCTTATTTCATATCTTTTTTTGTACTGCCCCATAAGAAGAATCAGTAGGCTCAAGTAGCCTTTTTGATGCATAAGATATGGAGGGCTTATGCGCCCCAATCATTCTATTTTCGTTTGTGGGGGGAACCCCCTTTGAAAGCTTCTTTCGTTGAATTCAAAGATCTTACCCGAGCCCGAGAATAGCATTGAGGATATTCATTGTCACAGTGTACAAGATATGAATCATCAACGTAGAAGATGTTAATAAGAAACTCACGGGACCAAACCCATAGGCCTAAGTAGATTGTTATCAAGGAAACTACAGGCAGGCGATAGTCAGCTTTCAACACGCTATCTCTATAACTATGAGAGATAAAGCATAGAGGAAGGATGGAGATAAGGTGAGGCAGACTCGGATGAGACGAGTTCGGGTCAGGCAAACCCAAGCTTGGAAAGGGCCACGGTGCTAGGACGGTTTAGTTTGTTTAAGGCGGGACGAAAGGTGGAGGTGATTGAGAATAGTGGTATCGGTTACCTCTGCAAGGTAGGCAAGGTTCTTTTTTCATTGATTCTCTTAATTGATTAGTCTTATGTTTAGGCTGGACGGGAAGAAAGGACTCACATATGGGCGTTATGCCGATGACTGCACGATAGGAACGGGAGTCAATTCGGATAGCCTTGCGCGAGATACACTCAACCCACTTAGCCAGTTTATGAAAACTCTCCTAATCGAGTCATTTGGGATTCAGAAGTTAAAGAAATAATTCTATCTACTAATAGTGGTCAAATTGGTGTATTACCCAATCATGCTTCACTTGTGGCAATTGTAGATATAAGAGTTATGAAAATACGTCTCAATGGGCAGTGGTCCACTATGGCTATGATGGGCGGTTTCGCCAAGATAGACAGTGATAGAATAACTATATTGGTAAATAATGCAGAGAGAGATGTTGACATCGATCCCCAAGAAGCCCAGGAAAATTTTCGAATAGCTAAAGCTGACTTAGTTCTGGCTGCTTCTGACAAAAGGGAAAAGGTTCTATTAAAAGGTTACAGGCATCTTTCTGTTGGGCCTGTTTATTAGGCTTTTGGGACTTGGATTACGGGAGATACCATTCAGGTGCACGCGTTGTTACTCATATGGACATCTTGCCAGTGATTGCCTTCTGAAATTCGCAAAACTCCTTCCTATTAGGGCTAACCTAACCGATTAGGGACTTGATAAGAGGCGGATCCGATCCCTATTCGTGTTGGCTGCTGTCCCCTTTCCAACCCACATTCATTTTCGGAAATTTGTCTAGCCACTCTTTTTGGTTCCCCTACTTAAATAATAGTAGGCCCGCCAAGCAAGCAAAGGTAGGGGCAAGCCTCCCCACCAGCGGAGACTAAAAAACAAAGGTAGCAAACAGCATAGTATTAGGGGCAAAGAAAGCTAGGACGGGGCCAGCGAAGGCAGAGCCCACATCCCTTCCTGTTCCTTATATAGTTTCATCTCCCTAGCCATATCCAATCGGAGACCGAGTCTAACCTTGAATAGCATCAGAATCAAAGCCAGCATTCGAACCATTTCTAGCCCAAGATTGATGCAATGCAAAAAAAGGTAGGTAGTAAAAAGGTAGAGGTAGCATAAAATGCGGATCAAGATGCCCCGTTGTTCCTTCTGTGCTCAATTCAGATAACTAGTCGGTTGTAACGCGGGTATCTTTCTATGTTTGTCCTTGTAGCTGTTGAATGTAGGTTTCTTTCTATTTATAAGCTAGGAAGCAGTGATGTGTCGCGCTGTAGCTAGCCACCGGTTATAAGAAACAAAAGGTGCATTTTGACGCCAAAAAGCCCAGGAGCTAGGGTAGGGACAAAGGCATACAAAAAAGGTTAATAGAGCATGCACGTAAGTAAAAGGTGAATATCTGCCTCCCCCCTCCCTCGTCTTCCTGCCTGAAGCAATAGGTTCTAATCAAGGTAAGGGTAAGGTTGTTTCATGCCGCAGTCATTGTCAGAGGGTCCATAGCCAATAGTCGATCAGTACCAGGAGGTGGTATTCGCCAGTGGTCGTCGATAGACAGTCTCACCCACAGGAGGTGCTCATTGCTAGTGGTCGCCAAGTGGGAGGACAAGGGGATGTCGAAGAAGGACAAGTAGAAAGACAAGACAATTGCTTTATTTTATAAACTTTCCACCCCGGGAAGTAAGGCAGCCAGCCGAGCAGTACCAAGAGCATAAGCACAGGGATTTATTCCTCAACCTAATCTTACTAAGCTAGTATAATATGGAAATCATCTTATATAAGATTATGAAATAACTAATCTAGTATCATAATCCTAAGTGAAAGATTACTACTATTCCTGATCCCATTCTTGCTTTTAGGCATTTTTTACTATCTTTGGGAGAGTGTGAGAGTTCATTTGCCATTATGGTTGGATGAGTATCGATCATATTTGGATTTTGGATTTGTTAACTTTCTCCAAGAGAGTGTGAGAGACTATTTTTTTTTTATGCTTATTTTAAAGATTATATTTTAAATTATTAAGAATCTGAGGATGTTATTGCTTTTCAATATTTTAGTTTATTTAATTTTTAGAATTTTATGATTTTTTTATCAATTTATTTAGATTTCTTAGATTAAATATTTCAAATTACATATAATGAAAATTTTTATTTATTTAAAAAAAAAATATTCTCAACAATTAGTATCATATATGAGTATTCATTTATCGTAGTGAAATGTAGGCATAGGTTTAAGTATCATTTTCTTTCTTAATTTTAATTCTAATTTTAGTCTATTTTTGGAATTCATGTATTCATGGTGGCTTTTTCCTTTCAATATCTATGTTAGTTTGTCTTAGTTTTGCCTTCTTAATCTCAATTCTAGTTTGTTCTTCAAATCCATGTATTAGTTGTGCTACTTTGATATCTCCATCAGTTGCATGTTTTATTTTTGAACTATCTAGGAGAATCTTAGTTTGGGGATAATTACGAGAATAGGATAAGGTTACTTCCATCCTCAAACCTCTCCCTATGATATTTGAGCTCAAGACATAATAAGAACTTAAACCCATACGATCCAATTAGTTTACAATTTATGAACTTAATCTTGATCCTATCACTCTTAAATTCATTAGGAGTTTTAGAACCAAGTAAATTAAAAAGTTAAACATATCAAATATGCATGAAATTTAGTAAAACTAGCACATCCATATAAATTGAATTGCTAGTAAATGCATATAGCCAACAAAAAATTTAGCTTGTTATAAATCTCACAACATAGAAGATTTAAAATATATTACTTTTTTTTTTAACTTATTATTATTAATAGTCCCGAGGGTTCGCTAAAGATCCTTGCTAATGGGTGGTCACTAGGTCAAATCTCCTCAACCCTCTCAATGCTAGGCTCTACTAATGAGCTTGCAGAAAGTGAAAGTGATCCCTTCAAGTGGATTCACCCAGATTTTGTGAAACGAAACACCCATTATTATTATTATTATTGTTATTATTATTATTAAAAGAATTAATATATAACTTAAATATATACATTTAAACATCTAACAAGATTTTTATCGATAGATATATAGATATTCTTCATTGCAAACTATAATAAAGGCACCATGTTATCATCATCTAGACATTTTCCTTGTCACTATATCTCCTTCTTTTTCACTATTTTCACTTCATAAATTATAATTAGCTTATTAATGCATCCTAATGGGAAGCACTAAAGACTATCATTTTTTAAAATTGCATGTCATTGCATTATTAGTAACTTTTATTATAAAAAATTAAATATGGTTTCCAAGTTGCATCCTTAGTATTGTTACTCTTGTGGAAGATTGGAAAATTTTTCCTTTTTATTATGGACTTTACAATGTATGCTAGTGATGATAACATGTCTATACCTTCTTAGTGTGAGTATGTTTAGGAATTTCTTTACTTCAAACACATTCTCATATCTTTTGTGTTGCAAAAAAAAATCAATCAAAATCACAATGATAAACACACATAAAATTGGTGAGAACAATCCAAACCCATCAACTCTAATTTTAATGTGTGCCCAATTCAAATTACTCAATTCATTCTTCTCAAATAGCAAAATAAAATGCACTAATTTGAAATATTTGAAACTCTTGTAAGGAAAAATACCTCCAAAACTTACCAACCATATCGTAAGAAAAGAAACAAGAACACTCTCTCTATACATATAAGCTCACATTTACTCTATCATCCATTTATGTTACCATAATAAATTTATTACAGGTGGAATAAGGAATGAATGTACTCCTACTTATGGGACTTTATTTCTATAGTGTATTTCTTATCTTTAATTTTCCCAATTAAGTAATTAGTTCTATGGAAGTTTAAGTAGTGCATTTAGTGGTCTAGTGGATGGACAATGATTTCCCACTGTGTATTTTTATCTTTAATTTTAATGGTTTCTTCCATGGAAATTTAACTGTTGCTTCCATAGAAATTTAAGTAATGTATACGAAATGAATGATGATTATAAAATTTTCAAATATTGTAATATTATGTATGCCTTTGTTTTGTAATAATTTTATTAGTGGCAACCCCAATCACCAAGTGATAATCTTAAATAAAAAAAATAAACTCTTTACTTTAATATTGGATAAAAATAGTAACCAGGTACACCATTTTTTTCTAAACTCTATAATTTATCTTACCAATTTAAATTTTAAATAATACAATAAATGATCGTTATTAACTTTTAATTAAAAAAATAAAAACTTGTTTATGGCAAGGACCTTATTCTTATATAAATTTTAATATATTTTTTTCTTGATTATCAATGATAATTTCATATAAACTTTAAATAATACAATAAATGATTGTTATTAACTTTGTTATTAACTTTTATTAAAAAAAATAAAAATTTCTTTATGGCAAAGACCTTATTCTTATATAAATTTTAATATATTTTTTTCTTGATTATGAATGATAATTTCGTATAAACTTTGATAGTCGTACGGATCTAAATTTTATTAATATTCTTAAAAAAATCACCGATAACAAACACAAAATCTAATTGAGATAAATCAAACCTATTATTTAAAAAAATAATAACATATCTTTTTTATTAAATATTTAATTTAATAGCCGTTTTCAGTGTTATAACATATTAAGAAAGATTCTTCGGCGAAAATCACATGGAATATCATTTGTCGACGCGTTTCGAACCAACCAGTGTGGTTCATCGTATGAACCACACTGGTTGGTTCGAAACGCGTCGACAAATGATATTCCATGTGATTTTCGCCAAAGAATCTTTCTTAACTTGATATGGATCACAGAAGCCTAAACTCTACTATTGTTATAACATATATTTCTTTATTTAATATTTATTTTAATCAAACATGTTTGTTTATTTAATATTTATTTTAATCAAACATGTTTGTTCGGGGTTTATTTTAATTAATTAGAGAAATTATTCATTTAAAATTAGTTTTAATAACCATTCAGTGTTATAACATATCTATCTTTAATCTTTATTTTAATCAACATGTTTGTTGGGTGTTTATTTTAATTTATTTTAATCAACATATGTTTATTTTAATCAATATATTTGTTGACTTTTTATTTTAATTAATTAAGGAAGCTAATTATTTAAGAGAGTTATTTATGTTATTAGTTTCAATGGGTGCTTTTTTATAATTTTTTAAATTTTCTAATGTAATGCCCCCAGTTAATTGTTAATTGTTAGTGTTTAAATTAAAAATGGTAAATTTAACTATTGGTTATGGTTATGTTTGGTAAAACTGAGTAATTATTATTGCTGTTACTGTTTCAATTAATTATGTTGATAATTGTTATTGGTTGCCATCAAGTGTGGTTTGGAAATAAAAACAACTGTTAATGATTATAGAGCTTCCTCATCAGAGGGGTATTAGAATTAAAATATGACATCTGTCAGAAAGGGAAAAACCCTAACTACTTTCAGATGGCGGTTGAGCCCTCATAGAGGGAGGATACTTAATGTCAAAAAGAAAAGAAAAAGAGGTTGCTACGTCTGGTAAGGACCAGATAGCAAGGCTCAGGAAAAGTTGCAATTTGGCAGCGAACGCTACGTCTGGTAAGGACCAGATAGCGTATGTTGGGAGCAGAGAACTCCCTGAAATTGCTATGTCTGGTAAGGACCAGATAGCGTAACTCTGGTAGTGCCAGAGAGTTTGCAGATAGCAAGAATCTTGCAGGAGTGCTTGGGGGTGGAAGGTCGAGGAGGACCCTCCTAAGGTCGGGAGGTTGGACAAGCGCACTAAGAGGTTTGCCTCTGAACAGGTATGTATGACTGAGAACTTGGTAGTCTGCGTATATGCTGTTAGATTAATTAAAAGTTATGACAGAGCAGAGAACTGAAAAGGGTACAAAGGAAGTATCTTCTGATAGATGCAAGTAGTAAAAGACTTGAGCTATGTTTAAACATTAATCTTTAAAAAGAATGAAACCCCTGTACGACTGCCATATAGAAAGAACAGTCCAACAGGGAAAGAACGAAACCCAGAAAAGAGTAGGATCATCGATTTTTCCTCTGGAAATGATTCCTGGGTAAACTGCGTAAATGCTAAAAGGAAAAGAATTCCGTAAACATCTATCACGGGATGTGAATCCAACCAAAACGATAATACGTTAAATGATAAAATGGAAGCCTAGATTTATATGATTCCACAGAGCGATTCCTACGAAACTAAGAAAGCAAAATCAGGTCGACAAAAATAAACAGACCATGTGCTCATAGAATAATTTTCCGAACAGTGACTGTAGGTCTCTTCCGCTGAATACAGAAATTAGAAAAATTAAAATGTCATGCATTAACGAGATAAGGGAGTTAAACTTGTACTCACGCCAGGAACTTGTCTACCCCTGTGCCAACGTTCCAAATCAACTGTGGAACACCATTGTGAAATGGGCGGCCGTGACCGGTATGAACAGGGTAGAGAAGTCGGCGAATAGTCATCAAAGTGAAACAATAAACCACTTATAACAAGTAAACATAGCATGCACATGTTGGAGTTAATATTTCTAACCGAGAAATAGGAATTTACAAGAATCCTACAGAATAAACAAATGCAGCGAAAGTCTTCCAGTGAACAACAGTATTCATAAACCAAAGTAAAAGGTCGGCATTAACCCGACAGAAGCCCCAAAATCCATTATAAACCGTAACACCTTGTTATGAAATGTACATATATATGCATTAATCAGTTAAGAGAAACTACAATAGCTGTAACCGCGAATGAAAACATGAATGTTCAGGGTAAACCCTCGGCCCTGTATCAGATACATAGTATAAAAAAATGTAGCGAGCGCAGTCCGGATTGGGCAACGCCGCTATACCAGTTCTGGGCAGAACCCAAGTTTGCCATGGAGAAACTAGAGTGGGGTTCTGTTTCAACCACATTCAAGGGGTGACTCAGAAATAATAAAAAAAAACGCCATAGCTCGAACATAGATTCGGCAATTTGCCAAGAAGAAAGTCGGCCGAAAACTATTTTTAGAATCTTTCCACAATTTTTACATATATGACGTCAGTTCCTATTACCAGGAAGCGGAAGAGGATGGACGGAGCTGTTTCCACAATGCGCTGGCCACGGCACCCGTATTCTGCATCTGTAAGGAGAGGGAAGCCAGAAAACAAGACAAGTGAGTATCAGAATCATAGTAAAACAAAAGAATGCAAAACCGTAAATGAAGAAGCATTTACTGTGAATAACGAAGTGCATGTTTACTGTGGCCATGGCTGGCGGGCGAAACCCCTATCTCCTCCTTGGCTGGATATGTAGGTGGTCTGTACTGTGTGAAATTCCAATCGCCAGAGACCTGCCAAGGGTGAGAGTCAATGTGGAAATGAACTGCAATGGGCCAAGTGCGACATAGGAAACCCTTAAGACTTTTACCCATACCTGGTAAGATATCAACCGTCGATCTGGGGGATCCCATCTCCACCGTAGAAACGGCGCGGGATTTTTCCAAAGAACGCTGTCACATGGGTCATCCGTGCCATGTACCAAGCACATTAAAGATCCGCCTTCAGCGTTGGTAATTGGAGTAGCCCCGGCTTGTTGCAGCTTAAGCTAGCTGGCTGGTTACACGCCAGGTGGACATCATAAGAAAGCCCAGGTCTCAGAGCACCAAAAATGGTGGTCGGAAAACGTTAACCGGAGTGAGCTCTCGAGCAAACTCGAAAACCCAGACCTGACTGATGGAATGCTGGCACGGGTAACCTTGTTTACGATTGGAGATTATTAATGGCAATTGCAGAATCCGCAGGACGAGGACTTAAGTAACATATCAAATCATTCAACCATAATGGTAAGTATATTCAAGCTACCATCGAATACTTCTCGAGACTCCGGTAAGGGTTAAGATTAATTATTAACCAAGCATCATATTATTACCATAGTCAACGATACATACATATGCCTAACGCCAACATTGCACACGTTTAATGTTACCATGGACAAACATTTATAAAGTGCTAAGACTAGGTGTTATAATGTCGTGGGTGTAATGCATGTGAAACGCTGATATTAACATTGTGACTAAGAATAATGTACCTTAAGCAAAGTATATGTAAGTGTTAATGTCAATAGGGGTAAATAATTTTATTTTTTTTAGCAGGTAGAAGTCTTACAAGTGGTATCAGAGCGAGGTTGCAACTCTGTGACCTCGGGTTAACCATAACTGAGAAACTGATATGATTAATTGAATTAATGAGCAAGTAGGGATTATCCCATGATATATTGCATGTAACATCTGTGGAAAAGAAACTAATCTTCTGAACAGGTGACAGCAAAATGAGGAGAACGAGCAGTGCTCCTCATGGAAATGTGGACAGACCAGACAGCGTCACCCACCCTCAGGGAAATCCTGAGATTTGGGTGCAGCTAGGGGAGGAGGCACGCAACACCAACTTGACCATATTGGAGACGGTCCAGGAATTGAAGAACGAGATGGCTCGTTTGCGAGAGGACAACACCAGATTGACCATGGAACAGGAAAGGATCCTGAAAAGTTTATCAGATAAACAAAACCAGCACCAGCCTAACCCCAGTCCGGAGCAAAAGCATGTATCAGAAGAACAAGATTACCATACTGATCAGGACGAAACAGAGGGAAGGGCGGAGGCTCGAGGTGAGAAATCTGACAACGCTTCTGAACATCAAACCTCAAAAAGACAGCGGATAGAACTACAAGGAGAGTTTCGGAAGATTAAGCCGCCGCATTTTGATGGGGAGTCCGAGGAGGCTGCGGAAGCCTGGCTAATAAACATGAACAAATATTTCCAAGTTTACGAATATGACCACCATCTTAAGGCACGGCTGGCTATTTTCCAGCTGCAGGCCAAAGCTACATTATGGTGGGAGGAAGTTAAGATGGTGCGGGGAGTGAGCGAACAGGATATAACTTGGGAAATTTTTCAGAAGTACTTCAAGGAGAAATACTTGACTGAACGCTTTTACGATGAAAAAGCACGGGAATTCCATGATCTGCGGCTTGGGCAGCAGACCATGGATGAATTCATTACCAAATTTACATCCCTGCTCCGCTATGTACCATATATTCGGGAGGAAAAGGCAAAAGTGCAGCGGTTTGTTAGCAGTCTACCCCAAACAATGCGGGAAAGGATTGAATTTGATAACCCGAAGACCATGGATGAAGCGATTCGGAAAGCTAGAATATGCTATCAGCAGAATAAACAAAGGGGAGATAGCTTTGGAAAGCGTTGGGTGGATAGAAAGGGCAGCAGAACCACTATGGGAATTAAGGGAGCTCGTGGCAGTTTCAGCAAAGGAGGTTCAAAAGGGCCCAGCAGTAGGAGTCAGTCTAGAAATCAGCTCAGAATGAAACCACCTAATGAGCCCAAATATAGCGAGCAGCCGGGCAGAGTTGATAATGAGGGGACAGTTAGACCGCCAGTACAGTGCTGGGGTTGTGGTGGGCCACATTATATCAAGAACTGTCCTCACCGAAAGGGTAGTGATCAGGTGTCCCAGGTTTATGAAGCTTCTACAGTGGGTGATGTGGCTCGGTCCATACCAAGAATAAATGCTGCTCTCGAGGACCGTCAAGCTGATTACCAGCCAACGATGGTAGAGTTCGAAGGTAAGATTTTTGATCGAACTGTTTCTGTTTTAGTAGACCCAGGAGCTACATTAAGTTATGTTAGCCCCAAAATAGTGGAAAGCTGTAATTTACAATCTGTTAAGTTTAAGAGTCCATGGTTGGTTCAGCTAGCTACCGGGGCCAAAAGGCGGGTGCTGGCCAAGGTCAGCAACTGTCCATTAAAGATAGCTGGACAGACAGTGACAGCGGAATTAAATGTACTTCCTCTCGGCTCTTATGATGTGTTAATTGGAATGGACTGGCTGGAAAGGCGGTGGTCCATAATAAACTGCAAAACCAAGACAATCTCCTACCGGGATGAAATGGGAAATGAACAGGAAATTCAAGGTATTCTGAAGCCAGTTCAGATTCGACCAATTACTGCCTCACAACTGGCTAAATGCATCCGGAAAAAGTGTCAAGTATATGCAGTTCAAGTGGGTCATGCAAAATCTGAAGATAAAGATAATGCACTGGAAAACATACCGGTAGTGCAGGAATTCGCAGATGTGTTTCCTGAGGAAATACCAGGATTGCCCCCTAAAAGAGATTTGGATTTTACCATAGAGCTGGTGCCTGGTGCAGCCCCAGTGTCTCGAGCACCGTACCGGATGAGTGTGCCGGAATTAACCGAATTAAAGATGCAGCTGCAGGAGCTGTTGGACAAGAAATACATCCGTCCCAGTGTATCTCCCTGGGGAGCCCCAGTACTGTTTGTTAGGAAGAAGGATGGAACACTCCGTATGTGCATAGATTATCGCCAGCTGAATAAATTGACAGTGAAAAACAAATACCCACTACCCCGTATCGATGAACTGTTCGATCAGGTGAAAGGGGCGACGATATTTTCAAAGATCGATTTGAGATCTGGTTATCATCAAATCAGAATTAAGGAAGAGGATGTAGCCAAAACTGCTTTTCGAACCCGTTATGGACACTATGAGTTCGTGGTACTACCTTTCGGGTTGACCAACGCACCTGCAACGTTTATGTGCCTGATGAATAGTGTTTTCCATCAGTATTTGGATAAATTCGTTTTAATTTTTATTGATGATATACTGATATACTCTCGGAATATTAAAGAACATGAAGAGCATCTCAGACTTGTGCTACAGACTCTACGGGAACATCAGTTATATGGAAAATTTAGCAAATGCGACTTTTATAAAAAGCAGATCCAGTATTTGGGGCACATCATCACCAAGGAAGGCATTGCTGTAGACCCTGAAAAGATTAAAACCATAATGGAATGGCCAACACCAAAAGACGTGGCTGATATCAGGTCTTTCATGGGGCTGGCTGGATATTATAGGCGGTTCGTGGAAAATTTTTCCAGGGTTGCATACCCCATCACCTCCTTGCAAAAGAAAGGGAAAATCTTTAAGTGGACAGCAGAGTGTCAGCAGAGCTTTGAGCAACTCAAACACTTGCTCACTACTGCACCTGTGCTGAGCATTGCAGACCCGGGAAAAGATTACGTAGTCTGCACAGATGCCAGCAAAGAAGGTGTAGGAGGGGTGCTGATGCAAGAGGGGAGGGTGATCGCGTATGAATCCAGAAAATTGAAGGAACATGAACAGAAGTATTCAGCCTATGATCTGGAACTCACTGCTGTTGTACATGCGCTAAAAATGTGGCGCCATTATTTGGTGGGAAGAAAATTTTTATTGATGACAGATCATCACAGCTTAACTAGCTACTTAAGTCAACCAACTTTAAATGCTAGACAAGCTAGGTGGGTGGACTTTTTGGGCAGTTTTGATTTTGAAATCAAACACTTAAAAGGAAAAGAGAACTAGGTGGCGGATGCATTAAGCCGAAAAGCGCATTGTCTCTATGAAATTGGTCTTAGTGAAGGACGGTCTACCCTTAACAAAGAAATTATAGAGGCTGCTGAGCAAGATCAAATCTACCAGCAAAAGAAACAACTTGTGCAGAATTCAAACATCCACATCATGCAACAAGGTTATGAGTTGGATGCAGCAGGCATTTTATGTTACAAGAAAAGAATATGTGTACCCGACTGGAGCGATATTAAGAGGAAAATTCTGGATGAAAATCATAAAAGTCCTTATGCGGGACATCCGGGTTATCAAAAGTTAATCACTTCGCTTCGAAAGGAATATCATTGGCTAGGCATGAAAAGGGACGTAACGGAATATCTGGCACGATGCATAGAATGTCAGCTAATTAAAGCTGAACATCAACACCCCGCAGGTTTGTTACAACCATTACCCATACCAGAATGGAAATGGGAAGTTATTACCATGGATTTTATTACAGGGTTACCGAAGTCCAAGAAGAGCAATGACTCTATTATGGTTGTAGTGGACAAACTCAGCAAGACAGCCCACTTCATACCGGTTCAATCTACGTATCGTGCAGCCCAAATCGCAAATGTTTTTATGCAGAACATATTTAAGCTCCACGGGCTGCCAAAGACTATAATATCCGATCGCGATGTCAAATTTACATCAGCGTTTTGGAGGACCCTGTTTGAAGGTCTGGGAACTCAATTAAATTTTAGCACCGCATACCATCCGCAGACTGACGGACAGACTGAGCGGGTGAATCAAGTGTTGGAGGACATGTTGAGATCTTATGTGATGCAACAACCCACTCGGTGGGAAGAGTATTTGCATCTAGTGGAGTTTGCTTATAATAATGGATATCATGCATCCTTACAGATGAGCCCCTTCGAGGTACTTTACGGCAGGAAATGCCGCACGCCATCCAGTTGGAGTGGACCGGAAGACAGACTCATGTTGGGTCCCGAAATGTTAAAAGAGATGGAGGCAATGGTTAAGAGAGTGCGGGTTAATTTAAAAGTGGCTCAAGACAGACAGAAAAGTTTTGCAGATCGTAAAAGGACCTTTAGGGAATACCAAGTGGGAGAACATGTATATGTTAGAATTCGAGCAAGGAGAAGTGCTTTACAATGGAATGGGTGTGCCAAATTGGCACCCCGTTTCTGTGGGCCTTTTCAGATTTTAGCTCGAGTGGGGCCGGTAGCTTATCAGCTAGCCCTACCTAGCCATATCCGGGTCCATAATGTCTTCCACGTGTCAGTTTTAAAAAAATATGTCTACGACCCTAAACACATAATTAGCTGGCAGGACATACAGGTATGTGGATACTGTGAGAAGCTTAAACTACAAGTGTTTGCCAGGGAAACACTGATCAGATTGTTGTGTGTTTCAGGTGGAACCGGAAGGAGAATTCCTAGTCGAGCCGGTGAGCATATTAGATCGGAGAAGGGTCGTGCTACGGAAACGAGTCATCACCCAGGTTAAAGTGCAGTGGCAGCACTTTGGGCCAGAAGAGGCCACCTGGGAGGATGAACAGAGCATGAAAGTAAATTATCCCGAATTGTTTATGGGTGAACAACATCGGGACGATGTTGAGCTTCAGGAGGGGGAGATGTAATGCCCCCAGTTAATTGTTAGTGTTTAAATTAAAAACAGTAAATTTAACTATTGGTTATGGTTATGTTTGGTAAAACTGAGTAATTATTATTGCTGTTACTGTTTCAATTAATTATGTTGATAATTGTTATTGGTTGCCATCAAGTGTGGTTTGTAAATAAAAACAATTGTTAATGATTATAGAGCTTCCTCATCAGAGGGGTATTAGAATTAAAATATGACATCTGTCAGAAAGGGAAAAACCCTAACTACTTTCAGATGGCGGTTGAGCCCTCATAGAGGGAGGATACTTAATGTCAAAAAGAAAAGAAAAAGAGGTTGCTATGTCTGGTAAGGACCAGATAGCAAGGCTCAGGAAAATTGCAATTTGGCAGCGAACGCTACGTCTGGTAAGGACCAGATAGCGTATGTTGGGAGCAGAGAACTCCCTGAAACTGCTATGTCTGGTAAGGACCAGATAGCGTAACTCTGGTAGTGCCAGAGAGTTTGCAGATAGCAAGAATCTTGCAGGAGTGCTTGGGGGTGGAAGGTCGAGGAGGACCCTCCTAAGGTCAGGAGGTTGGACAAGCGCACTAAGAGGTTTGCCTCTGAACAGGTATGTATGACCGAGAACTTGGTAGTCTGCGTATATGCTGTTAGATTAATTAAAAGTTATGACAGAGTAGAGAACTGAAAAGGGTACAAAGGAAGTGTCTTCTGATAGATGCAAGTAGTAAAAGACTTGAGCTATGTTTAAACATTAATCTTTAAAAAGAATGAAACCCCTGTACGACTGCCATATAGAAAGAACACTCCAACAGGGAAAGAACGAAACCCAAAAAAGAGTAGGATCATCGATTTTTCCTCTGGAAATGATTCCTGGGTAAACTGCGTAAATGATAAAAGGAAAAGAACTCCATAAACATCTATCACGGGATGTGAATCCAACCAAAACGATAATACGTTAAATGATAAAATGGAAGCCTAGATTATATGATTCCACAGCGCGATTCCTACGAAACTAAGAAAGCAAAATCAGGTCGACAAAAATAAACAGACCATGTGCTCATAGAATAATTTTCCGAACAGTGACTGTAGGTCCATTCCGCTGAATACAGAAATTAGAAAAATTAAAATGTCATGCATTAATGAGATAAGGGAGTTAAACTTGTACTCATGCCAGGAACTTGCCTACCCCTGTGCCAACATTCCAAATCAATTGTGGAACACCATTGTGAAATGGGCGGCCGTGACCGGTATGAACAGGGTAGAGAAGTCGGCGAATAGTCATCAAAGTGAAACAATAAACCACTTATAACAAGTAAACATAGCATCCACATGCTGGAGTTAATATATTTCTAACTGAGAAATAGGAATTTACAAGAATCCTACAGAATAAACAAATGCAGCGAAAGTCTTCCAGTGAACAACAGTATTCATAAACCAAAGTAAAAGGTCGGCATTAACCCGATAGAAGCCCCAAAATCCATTATAAACCGTAACACCTTGTTATGAAATGTACATATATATGCATTAATCAGTTAAGAGAAACTACAACAGCTGTAACCGCGAATGAAAACATGAATGTTCAGGGTAAACCCTCGGCCCTGTATCAGATACATAGTATAAAAAAATGTAGCGAGTGCAGTCCGGATTGGGCAACGCCGCTATACCAGTTCTGGGTAGAACCCAAGTTTGCCACGGAGAAACCAGAGCGGGGTTCTGTTTCAACCACATTCAAGGGGTGACTCAGAAATTAAAAAAAAAACACCATAGCTCGAACATAGATTCGGCAATTTGCCAAGAAGAAAGTCAGCCGAAAACTATTTTCAGAATCTTTCCACAATTTTTACATATATGACGTCGGTTCCTCTTACCAGGAAGCAGAAGAGGATGGACGGAGCTGTTTCCACCATGCGCTGGCCACGGCACCCGTATTCCGCACCTGTAAGGAGAGGGAAGCCAGAAAACAAGACAAATGAGTATCAGAATCATAGTAAAACAAAAGAATGCAAAACCGTAAATGAAGAAGCGTTTACTGTGAATAACGAAGTGCATGTTTACCGCGGCCATGGCTGGCGGGCGAAACCCCTATCTCCTCCTTGGCTGGATATGTAGGTGGTCTGCACTGTGTGAAATTCCAATCGCCAGAGACCTGCCAAGGGTGAGAGTCAATGTGGAAATGAACTGCAATGGGCCAAGTGCGACATAGGAAACCCTTAAGACTTTTACCCATACCTGGTAAGATATCAACCGTCGATCTGGGGGATCCCATCTCCACCGTAGAAACGGCGCGGGATTTTTCCGAAGAACGCTGTCACATGGGTCATCCGTGCCATGTACCAGGCACATTAAAGATCCGCCTTCAGCGTTGGTAACTGGAGTAGCCCCGGCTTGTTGCAGCGTAAGCCAGCTGGCTGGTTACACGCCAGGTGGACATCATAAGAAAGCCCAGGTCTCAGAGCGCCAAAAATGGTGGTCGGAAAACGTTAACCGGAGTGAGCTCTCCAGCAAACTCGAAAACCCAGACCTGACTGATGGAATGCTGGCACGGGTAACCTTGTTTACGATTGGAGATTATTAATGGCAATTGCAGAATCCGCAGGACGAGGACTTAAGTAACATATCAAATCATTCAACCATAATGGTAAGTATATTCAAGCTACCATCGGATACTTCTCGAGACTGCGGGAAGGGTTAAGATTAATTATTAACCAAGCATCATATTATTACCATAGTCAACGATACATACATACGCCTAACGCCAACATTGCGCACGTTTAATGTTACCGTGGACAAACATTTATAAAGTGCTAAGACTAGGTGTTATAATGCCGTGGGTGTAATGCATGTGAAACGCTGATATTAACATTGTGACTAAGAATAATGTACCTTAAGCAAAGTATATGTAAGTGTTAATGTCAATAGGGGTAAATAATTTTTTATTTTTTTTAAGCAGGTAGAAGTCTTACATCTAATTAATAGGGAAAAAGACTAATAAAAAGGACTGATACAAATGTAATTAAAAACTTATACTTTTAATGTATATTTCGATATTTTTTTTAATTTTCCATTTAATAGGGAAAAAAGAATAATAAAAAGGACTGATACAAATGTAATTAAAAACGTATACTTTTAATGTATATTTCGATACTTCGAACCCTTTACTGTATACGTTGTTAAGCATGACACAAGAAAGTAGTTTTGCTTCTCTGCTCTCCCTTACAGAAACCCTGCTGCAAATACACAATTGAATTGTTAAACAAGAGATTTTCTGCGCTTAAATTTAAGCCACGAACTCAAAGCACAAGATTGCTTTGAAAAGATTTAAACGAAGTAGCTCATCTAGGTCAACTACTCAAAGCACAAGATTGCTTTGAAAAGATTTAAACGAAGTAGCCCATCTAGGTCAACTCTGCTTCCTACAGCATTTTTTCGAAAAAACGATTATCTTTCGAGTATAATTACACTCATTTTTTCAAAAAATAACTATCTATTTTTTCAAAAACTATCATCTATTTATTTCACAATCTGATCATGCTAGGTGGCCATAAGGCATGTTCGTTTTTAGTAAGAACTTTCGGTCATTAATAACCGGCCACAGAAAGGCTAAAATTTAGTTTCCCAAATAGTCCGGCTGTACATTTCTATGTAGAAGCTCCTTTGTGACTTGTGTAATTTTCAGACATACACAACCGGCATCTGCGACCTTCAAAACGATGGGCTTTGGTACTCAACGCGTATAATTAAAACCCCATGCGGTCTTCAGAGCTCAACAGCGAAGCTGGCCGCGATAGTTGTGCAGTTTGAGTGTTTGTGCCATTAAAGTAAAACATGGTAGAACAAAATTTGAGGCATATAATTCATGGATCTCTATGGAAGTATAATACCGTTTACGAATTTCAATGTCAAGGAGCGATAAATTAGTTTTAGTTCGTCTCATGTAAAGATAATTCGACATAAACATCTCATGTGATGTCTAATCCCACATAAACCATCTCATTTTGTAGGGAACAAACCATGTAAAATTTAAAGCATAGTCCGTTTTTTTTTTTTTTTAAGTTAGTGCAGGACCCTCTCATTTTCCACATACAACATTTTTACAACCTTTTTACAACCTCTGCAGGATTCGAACTTGGGTGGGGGTGTGAAAGCCATCCTCCCCAGCCATTACATCATGCACGTCATGTGCTAAAGCATAGTCAATTTTAAAATAATTATAAATACAATATTTATGTGAAATTTAATCATCTCACTTCATCTTCGATGTCCATGCACTTATAAAAACTCTAAAACATTACTAATGTCAAACTATGAAAAAATAATATACATCAATATTAAAATTTGAAATTATAAAAAATAATATATCAATATTAAAATTCTTAAATAATATACATTAATATTAATATTAGAATTTTAAAATATAAAAATTAATATTTTTAAATAATATATATCAATATTAAAATTCTAGGATATAAATAATAATATTACAACTAAAATTTATTTACATTAAAATTTTAAGGTGTAAAATGAAATTCTATATTGATATCAAATAAATTCTAAATTATAAAAAAAAATATTTTTAAACCATATATATATATCTAATAATTATATAAAACTTTAAAAATAACTATTTAATTTATTA
Source organism: Pinus tabuliformis (assembly GCA_031772625.1). Lineage (NCBI taxonomy): Eukaryota > Viridiplantae > Streptophyta > Pinopsida > Pinales > Pinaceae > Pinus > Pinus tabuliformis. The sequence continues at coordinate 655,889,203 of CM062815.1, read as the reverse complement.
AAAATAGTTTATATATTTTATTTCTAAATTATATAAATTATGATGAAAAATTTTATTTTAATTTAAAAAAATATATTTCATATAATATATTTATATGTATTCTTGAATATAAATCTATTATAAAATAATTTAAATTTTATTTTAACTATATTATAGATAAAATAAGATATTTTATTAAAATAGATAGTAATCTATATTATAAGATATGTTTTTAATTATATTTGAACAATAATAATTAAATATAAATTTATTTTAATGTATTAGCTTTTAATTTTTTCTTAAAATTGTAGTTGGAAAATTATATTAAACAAAATTTGTAATTTATTTAATATTGTTGTATTAATTTGAAGAAAATATCATCTTACTCTAAATTTATACCTGTATTAATTTGAATAAATTAGTGAGCAATAGTATATTCATTTTATAAAACACTTATGAAATAAGAAAAAAAAAAAAACTGCATATGGATTTAACCAAAACCATGGAATCCTAGTTCACCCTTTGTTGCATTGGAGCTAAGGTTCTTGATCACTCAAAATTGCCAAAATTGTTGCTGACCAATTGTTCATAAGTAACATTGTCAAAATGACACACTTAAGTTGATTCGCCAAAGTTTTGGTAGGATGCCACATTTTTTGGGAAGCTAACTCATCTATTGGAGAGTAACTTATTGAGGAGAGAGGTTCATCTATTGGAGAGTAACTTATTGAGTTGAGAAGCTCATTCTACAGCCTAGTATGACGTGTATGATGTGTAACCGTGTCCATCCGTCATCAAAATTGAAATTTTACTCATGTCAGCCCAAATAAAAATTAACAAATAAAAATAAAAAGATTAATTAACTATACAAAATATTTAAATAATGTCGGTTCATTAAAAAATTGCACGTGAAGAAATTGGATCCCTCTATGCTCATGTTAAATCCTTATTTAAGATTGGTATTTAATAGAAATATCAATCCTAACTTATATTTAATAGAAATTCCAATCCTAATCATATGCTTTAGAATATTGATTAGAGTGGAGGATTAAGTGAGAAAGTTTCCTAATGCAAACTTGCTTTATGGTATTTTTGGATTCCCTTTTTATAACTAGAGAGTCCATATGAATAAAACTATAGAGATTCCTTGGAGCAAAGAACTTTGATTCGAGGTCATTCAAAACTCTTAGAGAAGATTACTTTTATTAGACCTTTAGAATAAAATCACCTTCAAAATACTTTCTAATCAATTTTTTTCCTTTATGACTTTATAAATATTTATCTCATATATTTTATATTTATATATAAATATAACTAGTAAATCCACATTAAAAATTTATTTATTATTAATAAATATATAACAGTAAAAATAATAATATTTTAAAATTAACTTAATTATCATTCCTATGAATAAATATATTAAAAAACATAGCACATGTTATTCCAATAACTTCTTAACGCATATATAAAAAATAATGATTGATGTTGATTTAGACGGTGGTCCAAGAAGGCGTGGAATGACCATTAAAAAAATATTGAATCGCGAGGAACATTCATAGTCACTCATTAAAACAGTTAACAAAATTAAAAGTGACAAACTTATTTTAAATAACGAAATAAATTTGTTTTTATAAAACAAATTTTATTTAATTGAAATTATAAATTTGAATTAATCAGAAATCTAAAATATTTATATTTATTTCACCCTGCAAGCCAAATTTAATTCCCAAATTTTAAGATGCTAAACACCTTTCAGATCTTTATATACCCTTTGTTTGTTCCTGAAATGATTGCGCTTGTATCCAAGTTCCACGAGTCATAACCAGTACATTGAAACATCTGCCACATTTTTGTTCTGTTGATTTAGGAGACCGTTACAATCGGTTGGCTCTGCAATTGGCTCTCTAGAGGGCGTGCAATGAAATCCGCGATTTATTATGGAAAAAGAAATTAGATTCTCCAACACAATATTATTTTTGATAAGCATTTAGACGAAGTATTTGTTAAATTAAAAAAAAAAAACAAACATTCCTAATAAAATTGAAATTAATTCACAGTTTTCTTTAGTACAGGTGGTTAATAATGATCTGATTCTTTTAATTTCCCCACGTAGAAGGCGCAGTTCAAGTTTGTTAAATGCTACTAACCTAGAACGAGTTTTGAGTTTGTGATTAATCTTAATATATTTCGCACTGACATGTTTACCTCTGTACGTTTTTAAAATATCAATATCTGTTTTTTTTTTTTTTTAAATGGCATAAATTTTCGCTTAACCTTTTTTATAATAAGATATTTTTTTATGTTTAAGGGGTTGGGATTGTTAATATATGGAGGAATAGAAAGAAATTTTCGAAACGTTTGGAGTGGAAACTACACCAATCTTTAGAGATTTTTTAAGGATAGTTTCTCAAATAATTTTATATTTTTATATTTTTGAGATAAGTTTTTCTATAGAGGTTAAGATGAGAGTATATTTTCATAGTTATTTATATTGAGAGAAATTTTTGAATGAATCTATGTAGAGAAGGTTTAATCATGTTCAACATTTTGGGTGGAAATGTGGAGCTTGCACATGTTTAATCATGTCCAACATTTTGGGTGGAAATATGGAATGATTATTGATACATGAAATTATGTATCTTTTGTTTTTCAATTTAATTAAGAAAATAGTGCTACAAATGTCAATGTTAATTTAAGTTTAATTTATGTAATAACAACTAATAATAATAATAATTTAAAACAAAATTATAATTTAATTAATATTTTTAATGTTATAAAATAAGATAAATCTTATCATAAAACAATTAAATAAATATCTTGATATCTATTTTGAATTAATGTTTACAAATTTAATACACTAAAAACTAAGTTCATGTGGGACTTTATTGGGGATCATATTTGTTGTCTAGATGTATAAAAATGTTTCTTCTAGCTTCCTCGTTCAGTCTATCAAGTCTTAATTATGGCTTGATGAAGCTTATTTCTAAGAATTCAATGAGAGACTCTATAGGTGGTTGGAATCCTATTAAATTTCTTACCATTGATTACAAAATCGTGACAAAGGATTTGGCTTTGAGTATTTGGTAAGTTTCCAAGTATGTAGTGCGACCAAAGCGGACTAGGTTTGTCCAGGGAAGATTCGTCCTTGATATTGTGGTTTCATCCTGGGAGGAAACAAAGTGGGCTAGAGAGATGGGGCAATAGTGCCTTAAGTTGAAGGTTTACCTTGAAAATCCTATGATTGAGTTGATTGTTCATTCATATTTAAGATACATTGATGTGCTTAGATTACGATTCATAGTGTGTGGGTATAATGAGTGATATTTTCACCAATGTCATGGTTTTAGTTTTTGTCACAAAGCCCTATTCCTTTGGATAGTGTCACATTAGTTAATTCAATATGGATATCCTTTGGTGCCTTTCTATATTTATGGACTGTTGATGTATTGGGTTAATTGTTGGAGGCAACTGTCATTGTAAGGCAGATCAACATCATTGTTCTTTTTGATGGTTCAAAGAGGTTAATAAGTATTTTGATGATGACTCTTAACTGCTTAGACACCTTCTATGGCGTCTTTGGTACCATTTTCAGTCCTCACAAATTGTATTTTTGGATTTTTGGGTTGGATTTGTCTATGGTATTCCTCAGGGAGTTATTTTCAGGTTTGATATTCTATTTGGGACTGGGTTATCACCTATGGACTCATGAGATGCAGAAAAATTATCTATTTTCTTGCATTTATTGAAACTATGCATTTTCTTCATGTTGCTTTCTTATATGTGATGTCTCAAAGACTTAATTTGTCCTCAACCTAGGAATTGAGCATAAATCAAATTTGTTATTACCAGGTTTTCAGGTTTTCAAAGGGAAATTTGTGAATCTTCTTGTCTAGTTGCCTTACTATTCAAATTGCACACGTTGTCTACTTAAAGAGTTCATTTGATTGTTTCTATAGAAATGAGGTTTTGGAAGATCTAGTTCAAGATTAAATTATGTCAATATTGATATGGATCTCCGAAAATGTTGAGCTATTCTACATGTTTGGCTATATTTGTGACCCAACATATGGCAGAAATAGAGTACAAATAAGTTGAATTGTGCAAGATTTTAGAGTCCTTGAAGCCATGGCAAAGAATGTAGATGAGACTAAAATGGAGCGGGGATATGGTGAAGCATGGGAACATATTTAGCTAAAAGGAAAAATTATTTTCAAGATTGAAAAAAAATTAATAACTCCATTGTATATTTGTTGGGGTGAAAGTTTCGGCTACCATATTTAGGGTTGGTATTTTTGGACCTATATGATTGTAGGCAGACAATATATTTTGGGTGTTAATGGACGACTTAACAATGTTCTTCCAAATTTCAAATTCCATTTAAATGGATTTGATTTTCATGTAAGATGAGAAAACCCTTTTTAGAAGAAATGGAAGCACTAAAAAATGTAGGTTGCGTGACACTTTTACAATTTCTGGCCTTCAGTTTTGTACTTAAAACATCAATTAGAAGTCAATTTATGTTTACTTTGTAATTCATAAAATGGAGTCCTTGTAAGAGAAGTCATTGTGAGATGCCACTTATTGTTGCAAATGACAATTTAGGTGTATACTCATCTAACTTCTAAAATTTCAACCCAATTGACATAGCCAATGAGATCTTACAAGAGATATTCCATTCTCATGGGTTGTAAGTGGAATGGTGATCAATTTTCAACACTGTAAATAATTGTCAGGTTATAGAGGTTTACAATTTGACGATCCCAAGAGTTGGTTCGTGCAAGGAATTTGTAACTCTTAGATTGACTTGGGTGAACAACATAGAAAATTCATAAAATGATTGTGACTTGTGAGGTTGTTGTCAATTGCCATTTTACACTAAGCGCATTGATCAAGCAAACAAGTAGAAAGTTTTTGAAACTATAAGTATGCAATAGTTTTTATTGACTTGCATGGAGAATATAAGAAATGCATTTATTAAATGTGATGAACAATGCATAGATGATGAATTGAAAGAGTGGAAATGGGAATAGTAGAGCAATGTCTTTTCTTTTCATACAATAACTTGGGCAATGTTGAGTTGTATGGAAAGCTATATTTTCAAACGAAAAGTAATTTTGTCTTGTAATAAATATTTATTGTCATTTTATAGGAAATTAATAACTATATGCACACTTCGGCTACTAATAGTATTGCAATCCTTTATAATATACTGTAGAACCATGTTTTGGCATACTTTGTGCTTAATGTAGGCATTTATTGAAGCTTTGTTTACCCAAAATCAAAATTAATATTTCCACCTAGAACTGAACTATTACAAAAGCTTGCTACAAAATGTTAATTCACTATCACCATCTTGTTTAGTATGTTACTTCTATAGCAAGGTTTTTGCAAATTTGTAGTAAGGAATGCACATGTATGAGTGCTAAAAATGCAGTAAAGAGTTGCATTGTTTAGAAGAACTGAATCGTACATGTACCTTATTTTAATATTGCAAATTTTTGGTTTCATCTCACAATTTCAATTTTATAGATTATAATAGGATGTCATAATTTGAACCTTGCGGTGAACAAGTAATATCAATTAATTCAAAAACCCTTCGAGGAAGGTGATGAACATGGCTTGAAATTAGTTCATGCTATCTTAAGGCCCTTAATGTTGCGAAGGATGAAAGACAATATTGACAAAGAGGGAAGGTATGAATGTAGAGTTAGGCTTTCATCTAATTTTTGATGTCCCATCCCTTTGAGTGACTACTAATGTTTGTTCATGAAAATTGAAACCCAGTCTTGCTTTTCCTCCCATTGATGTACAAATGATTGAGTGTGAGTTTACTGAAGCTAAGAATAATTTTTATACAATTTTGTATAGAAGATCTAAGGCAAGCACCTCTCTGATCCATTGAGAAGAACATAATATTTTTTATTCATTTTTTTGTTGTGATTTTGGTTTGACTTAAAAAAAATATGGTGTTGATTTCTATCTACAAGTCCAGTTTGATAGGTATGTTAAAGCAGGAAAATTTCTCCACAATTATGCATCTATTGTGGAATCGATTTTGAGTTTATGCTCGTGTTGTGAACATCTTTCTTGTCATGAAGTAAGTTCTACTTTAGAACGTCTTTGTAAAATGATTTTATTGATAAACAATATATTGTGTTTTTTTTTTTTTTTTGCTTATGAGAAGCTATATGTTGGAATTTGTTCTAATTGCTACATTATCAATAGCTAGGGTGATAAACAATGATAACAACTAGGGTGATACACAACAATTTTATGATATGAATAAGTTGGTGTGGAATTTGTTCTAATTTCTACGTTAACAGTTCTGGTGATATACACCCGTATTATGATATGTGTAAGTTGGCAAGGAATTTTCTTCTAGGAAGCCAAATGTGTGTTAATGGAGATTCTTGTTCTGTACCTTCAAAAGCTTACGTTGAAGAAGTGGTCAAATAAATTCATAATGGTGAAAGGGGAGAGGGCGCAATTTGTCTTGAATCAATTGATGATGTAGTCATGACTCATTATGTACATAATATGTGTCATAAGTGCCTATTAGCAAGTTGGTATCACTCTTTGAGTGGTTGTTGTATTGCATGTGTTAATTGTAGTTACTTTTTGTTGTATGACTAGATTAAATTGTTTATAGATTATTGTGTATTATTAGCTTGTTGTGTAGGTCATGCTAAAGGGGTGTCAAATTGAACTAACTCCATTGAGTTATTTTTTATTAAGTTAAAAATAACAATTGCATTTTTTTAAAATCAATGTCTATATATGCAATTTCAAGGATTGCCATAACAACTCACGTAATTCTTTAAAGGGTGCTAGCTCAATGGAAGAGTGTCTCCCTTGTATGCAGGAGGTTGGTGGTTCAATTCCATTGTGCCCTAACATGAATTAATCAATGACATTGTAGTTTTTCTTAATTAAATAATTTTTATATTGATATATTCCAATGCTGAGATCTTTTTTTGGATTCATTGTTTTATATTGTCCCTTTAAAGACAATAACTAAGATTAAAAACATATTAAAGACGAGGCTTTAATCCCAAAAATTGTAAATTAAATTGTCTCATAAGAGACAACAATATTTATGTTACAAATTTTTAAGACAATAATTTAAGACAGTCACTTAAGGACAATATTTAAGACAATACAAATTTCCTTTTTGTCTCAAGTTAAAACAATTTACCCACACATTGTCTCAAATATTATCTTAAAACCCCATCATTCAAGTAAACGACGAGACGAAATAATTGTAATAACAGTCACCCATATTTCATCGTCCTATTAGCATCCAGGATGCCCAATTGGGTGACAATGTGGAACGTATCATGTTCTTTTGATCCGTCAATTTGGAGAAATCCGCGAATCGCCACAGCTGGAAAAGTTGACACATGCCCGAATTCGAGGCTAGGATACTCAGAAATACTGTTGTTTGTTAGGCGACAAAGATCATCACTGCAATTGCAGGCAATTGGAGTTTATGTGTACTAGGCAGGGTCGAAAATATGAGTCGATCCCTGGGCGGATATAAATTATAATAACTGCAGGGGAGGATGCTCCGCCAAAATAAAATAAGTTGTTTGTCGAGTTTTCTATAACATGATTATGTATGTCGGATTCCTCGGAATCACATGTACGTAGGAGACTGATACAATGAACTACGTAAAAAAGATAAGTTCATAATTTCGGACTCCACGCTGCTATTCACGTGAATAAGCCAAAATATAGCAAGGAGGCCGCTGGCTTCCTCAGTTGTAGACAAAATAAAACAATGATAGGGATGTTCATGGATTCAATCGCTTGTAAATAAAACACTGATAGCTATGCGCATGGAAAGATGATGAATCTCATCGCTTACATGAGGTAACATTCCAAGTGGATACGGCTGCTGAACTTAAGTTCAGATTGGGGAAGATTCTAAATCTATGGACAGTAAGTTAAATTGTTTGACTTCGTTGTTTTTTTATTGAATTTTGAAATATTCTCCGAATCTTGTATCACAGAAATAAGGATGACCTAAGGGTAAAAGTGCAAGAATTGACTGAGAGAGTCCATATCACACCAATAATACGTAAGGTAAAGAGAGCAAGAATTAAAGTAGAGATACCGAAAGATGTAGAGATTAGAAAAGAACCTCTACGCAAAACTAAAAAAGCTTAGGCAATTCATTTCTCCATAGTTGTTTGGGCTCTTCACTTCACTCAAGAACACTTCGTCACACATTTAGGTTTCGAGAAACGACTCCCAAAGAGAGCGTAAAAGTTCATTTGCTCCGACCATTTTTTTGGATGTGTATCACTAAGTCTAAATCTTAGACGATAAAAGCTGAAGTATAAGAGTTCATTTGCTCTCACTATTTTTTTTTGGGGGTGTATTTTAAGTCTAAATCTGAGAGTATAAAAGATGAAGTATATAAGAATGTTATTGTTTTGGAATATTTTAATTTTAATTTTATGGATTTTTTTTTTCATTCATAATTTATAATCATATTTGGATTTATTAACGACTTCCCAAAGAGTGGTTGGGACTATTTTTTTTAATGTAATATTTTAATGTTTACATTTTAAACAATGTAATATCTTAAAATTTACATTTTAAACAATAAAAGTTAAATAAAGATGTTTTTTTTTTTTTCAATATTTTAGTTTATTTTATTTTTAAAATTTTGTAATTTTTTTCCAATTATATTTGAATTTTTCAAATTAATATTTATTTATTTAAAAATATTAAAGTTCCAAAATTACCCAATCACAAATCATCCCATCATAATTATTAAATCTTATCTTTTAACTAATTTTTAATTTGCTATTATTATATAAAATAAAATAAAAAATTTCAATAAAAAAAAGCTATTTAAATTTCCAAATTTACCAAATCAAAAATCACCTAATCATATTATTATTGGTCAAATATGGTTATTTATTTAATTCAAATAATCTTTGGTCTCAAAATTTTGGTCAAATATTACTTATTTATATTTTTTGACCATTAATCCAACATTCACCTATTGTTCCTATAAAAGAGGCTATCAAACACTCTTTACCCATAAGGCTCTCTGTGGTCCCTAATGATGGATGGAGTCACCATCCGAAATTACATAGTATGATTCCAGAAATCACTAACAATATGACAAATTGTGGAAGTCTCCAATCACTCATGTTGTAATTTACTAATAATAAATAAAAATATATTGTTCATTTTCTTCCTTATTAGTAACTTTTATTATAAAAAACTAAACATGGTTTCCAAATTGCATCTTTCTTATTTTTTTCCTTCTTGAAGATTGGAATATTTTTCCTTTTTATTATGGATTTTACAATGTAGACTAGTGACAATAACATGTCTACACCTTTTTAGTGTGAGTATGCTTATGAATTTCATCACTTCAAACACATTCTCATATTTCTTGTCTTGGAAAAAGAGCATTAACCAAAATCACAATGACAATCACACATAACATTGGTGAGTACAATCCAAGCTAGTCAACTCTAATTACAATCCATGTCCAATTCAAATTAGGGAGGACTCCATTCTTCTTGTGATGCCCCGGGAAAATGCAAATATTTGATTTTACTGTGGTAAACGACAAAACTGAATACTACATTATCAGTTGTTTGAAATTTAATAATCTTTTTATTATTTTTTTTTTTTAAATAAGAAATGTTTTCTTGGAAGTATTGGCAACTTCTTGAGGAGGAAGTTGGGAAAAGACGGTTGCTGAGACTGCAACCCTAACTACCTCCCCTAACTGGAAGGGCTTCCGGAGAAAAGGAAGAGAGGGGAGGCAAAATCTGCGCTGTAGGGACAGGCAGAGGAAAAAAAAGGGCTAAGTCTGGTGATGACCAGATAGCCAAGCACGAAGTGCAAGCGTTCTTGCTGAGGATAGTGGTCCTGCAAGAGAGCTAGGGGGAGATTCTGGTCCTGAAAGACGAATCTCATGGTCGGGTGGTCGAGAAACAACAGAGAACCCAGGTGAACCTCTGAGGAGTCCTTTACCGCTTGGAAAGACCAGGTAAGTAAGAAAATCACCCGGATAAATCTGTTAGATAATCTTTATGTGATCTGTTCAGAAATGAAAAGTAGAGCTACGGTTTATTCCCTGCAGTTAGCAGAGGACTGTATGATGAAAATTAGTTCTTTTTCTTTTCTGTTAATGCAAGGGAAGTAACTAGGACTGTATGATGAAAGTTAGTTCTTTTTCTTTTCTATTAATGCAAGGAAAAAGTAACTAGGAGATAAGTGCTGTGTAAAGTAATCTTGAATAATGAAATTTAGGGCAGAAGTTAAAGTCTGCAGTAATAGTCCAATAAATAATTCAAAAGATTTTGAATACAACAATAGAATGAAAGTTGAACTCTTAATAATACAGCTATGACAAACAGAAGAGAAAAGAACACAGTTGAGAATTAAGAAGCGACAGAGTGTAGGTAGCTAATGCATCGAAAACGAAAACAATGCTGTAACTGGCGCAACAGTACCTTTAACCTTTCAGAAAATTCTTGTTTAAACCGAAAATGAAAGTTGTAATGCTTCTATGAAAAATATATATACAAACTGGAAAGCGAATGCGAGTGCGGGTCGGTTACTCAAACCCTAGAACCATAACAGTTTTCTTTCCTACATATTAATCAAGTTAGGCCAGGCAGTAAATTGAGATAAATTTAAAATTCTTAGACCACACAACCTCAACGGAGGTGCTCAGGCAAGGAAGCTTGAGCCTCTCTAGGGGATCTCCTGTTACTTGAGTACAAGCAGAAACCCTGAGAGGGTTTTGGGCGGCTAGTGAGTTATTTAACTAGCAGGCGGACAGAGAGGTGACTCGTTGCAGCACACGAGGTAACCCGAAAGAATTCCAACATAGAAGAAACACCCTGGTGAATATATATAAATAAACGACCTTCTAAACAAAATTTCTTTGGTACTCAAATACTCTGAACTTACTGTTTTCAATGTAAAAACATGTGTAAATAGAACTCTGTGCAGCAAGATAACAATAAGAGCAAAATCGTAATTACAAGAAAACTATACCATAGACTTTCCAGAAAGTCATTCTTTTAAACCAATTTACAAGTTGGAGATTCAGGGCCACATCAGGGCCGAGAACCCTCATTCTCGATACAAAGAACTCAGCAAATATAGGGAAAACTAAATAGATACAGTACAAATAAATAAACAAGTAATGGAAGATCCATGCAAAGCTTAAATAAGTATTGTATTAAAGAAATCGAAACATAATCACACTGTACTGGTTGTATCGAATATCAGTAATACAACAGAGGAGTTAAAATTACAAACTGTAGGTAAAACCCCTTACACTTTTAAGAGCAAATAGCAGAATGAAAAGAACAGTGTATCAGGGAGTACAGAGGTTTTAGTAGGCACTAAACCCTCCACTCTCATAAGTGAAACCCTTAAGAAAACAAAGGAGCACTCTTATTTAACAAGGAGAACTTCCAAACAAATGGCGATAGTATGCCATTTAATGAGGAGCAGATAGTCTGAAGTGGGCCGAGGCCATATGACAGATAGGGCCGTAATCTCTTCGAACCAGAACCATAGATGCTTACCCAGTGGTCCACGCAGGAGACAGTCTGAGCAGCTTCGACCATCCCTTAATTCGAGCCAGCATTCCTTGGCTGTGCCCATTCCTCTTTCATTCCGGAAACAAACAAAGGAATATTGTTACAAATCATGAACTGTGTGTTGCAAATGAAAAGATAAGAAATGGAAGCAAAAGGAAATGTGATGAACACTTACCAAATTGCATAAATCACTTGAAATCTAGACAGACCGGCATCTGAGCTCAAACCCTGGGCAGTAAACACAACATTATAGACAGTTCTAGCGCGGTGGAAGGCGGAGCGGAGCTGGAACGAGTGCCAAGATACAATGAATAGAATGAACCATACCACCAGAGTAAACGAATGCAAAACCCTCAGATCAACATTCAGCCCTTGGATCTACCATCCGAAACCCTCACCGTTGATGGCTGGAGGAGCCCGAGGTGCACAATAGCTGATGGTACTCCTGCCCTTGCCACGCCACCATGACAGAGCGGGAAATAAATATTAAGCCAGGTGGAAAGTGCAGGTGAATCCAATAGTGGAAATGGTATTAAGACTCTTTAATGCAAATGATAGTTATACTACTGGGAAGTCTTTAATGCAAATGACAATCATATTACCGGAAAGTTTCCCAGTTGTCGGAACTATGTAATTGTAAAAACAAAGGTGGTATCATGTACTAACATATGGAATGATAAGTCTTGCCGTAGGTCAAACAAGATAAAAAAGAAATTTAATTTTTATGTGATAGTAGGAGGTACATGACACTTCTCAACTAGCAAAATAAAATGCACTAACAAGGCAGATTAAGAAGAGGAGAATAATGTTAAAATTTTTGTGACTCTTGCAAGGAAAAATACCTCCAAATCTTACCAATCATGATCAATTTCTAATAAAAATCATAAGGAAAGAAACAACAACACTCTTTATATACATATAAGCCCACATTTACTCTATCATCCATTGATATTACCATAATAAATTTATTAAACGTGGAGTGAGAAATAAATTTACTCCTACTTATGGGGCTTTGTTTCCATTGTGTATTTCTTGTCTTTAATTTTACCATTTAAATAGTTAGTTCCATGGAAGCTTAAGCAGTGCATGTATTGGTTCCTAGATAAATGATGATTTCCTATTGTTCATCTTTTATCTTTAATATTGTGCATTTTTTATCTTTAATTTTTCCATTTTAATGGTTAGTTCCATAGAACTTTAAGTAATATATACTATTAAATAATAAATAAATGATGATTGTAAAATCTTGCACCAATGTAATATTATGTATCTCTATTTTGTAATAATTTATTAGTGGAAACTCCAATTACCAACAAATGATTTTTAATAAAAAAATAAACTTTTTACTTTATTATCGGATACAAACTTTAATCCTTATATAAAATTTAATACATATATTCTTGATTCCCTACCTCACCTTTTTTATAAATTTTATAATTTATTTTACAAATTAAATATTTTAATAATATAATAAACTATTCATAGGTATTGTTTTTTAATAAAAAAGTAAACTCTAAACTATTTACTTTATTATTGGTAAAAATATTAATTGTTATATAAATTTTAATATAATTTTCTCTTAATATATTTTTTCTTGATTCCCTACGCAACCTTTTTTATAAATTTTATAATTTATTTTAGAAATTTAAATTTTAAATAATATTATAAATTATTAGTAACAACTCCAATCAGATATTAATTTTTAATTTAAAAAAATTAATTCTTTACTTTACTTTATTTTATTATGGTTTTAAATTAATTTTTATATATATTTTGATTAATTTTTAATAAAAAAAAACTTAGTTCTTTCTTTACTTTATTTTATTATGCTTTTAAATTAATTTTTATATAAATTTTAATATATATTTTGATTATTGGGGTTTCAAATTAATTTACTTTATTTTATTATGGTTTTAAATTAATTTTTATATAAATTTTAATATATATTTTGATTAATTTTTAATAAAAAAAACTTAGTTCTTTCTTTACTTTATTTTATTATGCTTTTAAATTATTTTTTATATAAATTTTAATATATATTTTGATTATTGGGGTTTCAAATTAATTTTTATATAAATTTTTATATAATTTTTGATTAGTTATTATAATAATTTCTTATAGATATTAATTTTTAATTAAAAAAACTAAACTCTTTACTTTGTTTTACTCTATTATAGTTTTTAATTAATTTCTATATATATTTTAGTATCTATTTTTGTTAGTTATTATAATAATTTCATTCACCATTTTTTAAAGTTTTTAATTAATTTCTATATATATTTTAGTATCTATTTTTGTTAGTTATTATAATAATTTCATTCACCATTTTTTTAAAGTTTGATAATGAAAAAAAATAAAAATAAAAAAATGATAAAATTTATTTTTTAAGAAAGTTTTATAATCGTACTCATCTGCATTTTAGTAATATTTTAAAACTAAACAATAAAAAAATTTAATTGACATAAATCAAACAAATTCTTTTAAAAATTTAATAACATGTCATTTTTTTTGTTTAGTGTTTATTCTAATTAATTAAGGAAGTTAATTATTTAAGAAAGATATTTATTTTTTTTAATTCAAAATTAATATAAATCAAATTAAAAATATATTATTTTAATTAATATATTTTTAATTAATTAAAGACGCTAATTATTTAAGATATTCAGATATTCGTTTATTTTTTTAATTCAATTAATTAAGGAAGTTAATTATTTAAGATATTTATTTTTTTTAATTCAAAATTAATATAAATCAAATTAAAATTAATATATTTTTAATTAATTAAAGACGCTAATTATTTAAGAAAGATATTCATTTTTTTAATTCAAAAGATATTCGTTAATTCAAAACTGATAAAATGTAATTAAAAGTTTCAAAGGAGTTTTATAATCTTACTCATCTACATTTTAGTAATATTTTAAAAGCTAAACAATAAAAAAAATCCAATTACTCATCTACATTTAGTAATATTTTAAAAACTAAACAATCAAAAAATCCAATTGACATAAATCAAACAAATTATTTTAAAAATTTTACTAACTTGTCATTTTATGTTTAGTGTTTATTCTAATTAATTAAAGAAAAATCCAATGTACATAAATCAAACAAATTATTTTTAAAAATTTAATAACATAAAATCAAATTACTTTAAAATTTTTAATAACATATCATTTTATATTTAGTGTTTATTCTAATTAATTAAAAAATCTAATTATTTAAGAAAGATATTCATTTTTTGATTTGTGTTATTTAAATTGGTTTTTTAATTATATATATAGATTCAACCCCTAAAAAAAATGTTGAAAATTTCAATTGTGAAAAATTTACTGATCAAATTTAAAATTTTAATAAATCCCTATAAACCAATTAAATTAAAAAATTATTTTGTACCCCTTACCCCACATTTTAGCATTTGAGCATCGAGCCTGCCGATTTGGGCGACAGTGTGGAACATGATAAGAAATGAAGAAGACAGAAGTTTGGACCAAACACACGGGAGCTCACAGGTGCAGATCACCAGGAGCTCCCATCGGCAAATGCATTCGCTCAGTTTATTCATTAATCATCAGGAATTAAATAGATACATAGGCAAAAACAGATTCCTAATTAATAGGAACTGAATGTCAAATAAAGAGCAAATCATAACTACGTAACCTATTCTCCATTAATTTCTAACATCCCCCCTTAATGGAGAAAAGGATTTTTAAACACACCTAAAATGTCCCTAAACAAATCAAACTTCAGTCTTCCTAGTGGCTTAGTGAATTGTAGTTCCTGTGTCCTTGAACACCGAAGGAGATTGAGATAGCGAATCGAAGGATCCATGCATAGGCGATTGTTCTCCTCTTATTTCTTCAATCATCTTCACAACATGACTCATCTTCAGGCGTTGCTCAGGGGGCACGGACACACAGACCATTCCGATTTGAAGCATGCCCACCATTTCCTCACAAAAAATGAGAGCTTGGCTCACAATGCTGACTTGTAAGTATAGCGCAGATGTTTCCTCATGGGGAGAATTCCTTATAGACCTTACTCCAAACTTGTCCGAAAAGAAATCAGTCTTGTGAATAGCCCAGAAAAATATCACCGTCATTACTGCAAGGTATGTTCCCAAAACAACCCCAGTTGCAAAAATTTCCTTCAATTTCCAGCTATCAGGCTGAGGGGATGGCTTCACGCGATCCTTAGGAATGGTCATAATTGTACCGTCGTTCAGAATGGCTATGATCGAAACCATGAATGGAGAAAAGTCGAATTGCCATATCAAGGCAATAAGGAGGAAACCCAACACAATACGAATAGTGATTGACACAGCATATATCGTGTAATTCTTCATTCTCTGAAAGATTGCCTGACTTGTTAAAACAACACTAATAATAACACTCAGCCCTGGCTTAGTAAGCACAATATCAGACACACTTCTAGCTGCATCAGTTTCATCTGCCACTGCAATTCCAATATCTGCCTTCTGAAGTTACTTCTGCACTCCAACTGAAGTGTCGGTGCATCTGAAATTTCCTCGCATTCGTTGCATCAAACGTTCAAAGCACCAAAAAGCATCAGCTTCATTTTCAAGAAGGACAACCATTGGACAGCAAAGATCACTTATTCCGTGACAGTAACCAATGTTTTTGTCCATCCATGCATATACTGCCATAATATCCCAACTATCTGTACCTGCAGAAGATTCACGAGCAATGCCTCCTCCTTCAGGATGTTCTGGATTGTGAATAATACTGCCATCCTGATTTATCCGTGGTGTAGTTAAAATAACACCACTCCCTACAGATGAATCCATTGTGTGGCAATCTGCTTTCAACTTCGCATATTGTTCTCTTCGACGTGTTCTGAGAGAATTTCGCTCCGCAAAGCTACCTCGATGGACTGCACCCAACGCTATTTTCATTCTAGTTGTCCAGTCAAGCGGAGTTCTCCCAGGACCACGATGCCACAGATTTTCAGCAGACTTATTTAACGTCTGGTTATCAGAATAGTGTGCAGCGCCTCTGAACTCTGTTGCAAACATGACAGTAGACGAAGGCCAGTTTACTCATATGCGAGGTGGAGAAGCCTCTGCGTTTGATTGCAGAAGTTTTTGAAAAATTATCGGCCATGCTCATAGCCGAGAACGATGATTTGGGCGTGGCCCGGTTCTCTGAAGCTGCTTCATTGCTTTCTATACTCTTTGGTTCCTTGGGAATCATCATCAAGGCTTGCTGAGACGTACTTTTCACATCCAACTTGTAGAGTCCTCCTATGCGAATACCTGTAGCAATGGGCTTCATCTGATCCAACAAATCTTTAATAATGCAATAAGATTTAAAAAATTCTACCTTGAGGTCCTGATCTGTAATCTTGGACACAGAAATCAGGTTCTTCTTAATGCCAGGAACATACCACACATCAGATATATTCCTGATCTTACCATCAGGCAGAGTAACAAGGACATCTCCATGTCCCTTGATCTCGTACCCACTATTATCTCCAAGATAGACTTTTACTCCAGTGTTGGATTCTTTAAAATTTCTGAACCATTGCTTTTTACCTGACATATGCGAGGAGGCTCCAGAATCCACGATCCAAATATCTGATTCATCCTCCTCAGTAGCAGTGTCACCCTCGGCCATAAATAGTCTAACATCCAGATTCTGATCTGGGTCTGTATCTGCATCTGCATCTGCCAAATGACCTGCATGCCTTTTCTGATTGTACCTCTCTTGATTTGCCTTCTTCTTGCGACAAAATTTAGCAATATGGCCTATCTTACCACAATAAAAACATTCAAGAGCAGAGTCATTTCTATACGAGGTCATACCTTGTGGTGTCATTTCTGATGTGTTGCCCCTCCTCTGATCAGCCATTGCTCTCCCTTTTGGCTTAAACTTTGTTATCAATGCAAGATCTGGATCTTGAGGCTTGAGAGACGACCTCCTTTCCTCTTCATGTAGCAAAATTCCAGTAAGCTCTTCAAAACTTGGAGGCTTTTCCCTTGCATTCAATCCAGTTATAAACATCTGATAGTCATCTGTCATACCGTTCATGGTGATTGTCACCAGATCATCATTTGCCACGGTTTGACCGATATCAGATAGTTTATCTTTAACTTCCTTTATCCGAGATAAGAATGACGAAACAGACTCATTCTCCTCCATCTTGATTGAGAGGATCTTCTTCCTGAGGAACAAGGTTCGACTGGTGTTCTTGATTTCATACATGTCTTTGAGAGTTGTCCAGATCTCATTCGTTGTCTTGCAATCCCGAATATGAGGAATGATGCAATCTTTAACTGACAATTTTAGTAGGACCTTTGCCTTCAGCTCCCTTTTCTCCCATTCTTGAACTGTTGCATTCATTCCACCATTTGCAACAGTTGGCTTACCTTCATCACCGATGACAATGCTGTAGGTATTCTGACCTTCAAGCAAAGTCTGAAGCTTAAATTTCCAATTTATGTAATTGGAACCATCCAATTTGCTGCTTTCATTTAAATAATCTGCCATCTGAGAATTCATCTTTGAAAAAAAAACAGGCTACCCCGGCAGTAGCGCAGATCACAGATCCTTCAAGGGATCGAGCAATGTTCTCACACCGTTGCCTTACGCTGCTCCCTCGGGGCCTTCTCCAAAACGCAACCTCCAACAGATCACCAGCCCAATTGACAGCTTCGATCTTAAGGCAGAGGCGAAGGCCCACTTTGGCAATTTCTCTGCGCTCCTTCGTGCAGCGCAATTTGCAAATCGCAGGCTAGATCGAAGGCGGCCTCTAGATAATAATGGAGCAGCTCCTTCAACACGGCCTCCGAGCACAGATCCTCAGCAGCAACTCCTCAGGCTGTAGCTCTTCGGCTTCTCTGGTTTGGCGAAACTCTTAATGGCATCTCCTTTCAACCAAATTCATTTGAACCCAAATACCATTTCACACGATCATATCCACACATCGACCATTACACTCACCTTCAGTGGTCGCTCTCTGACTCTGCACAAAAAACAGAGTTCTGCAACTTCATCAATTAAATGGGAATGGTCTTCGATCGAGTTACATCAAATGGCATACAATCCACACAGAAAGTTTATCACGACTCTCCGGCAGATTCCAGGCAGCACAGCGTATTCACTGGCACACATCTCCTCCCGATTTTATGATCTCTGGCTCCAATCACAACCGGAGTCCATCCCTTCCTCGAAGACACGAACCTCACCACGGCCTGCGGTGCACCAGTCTGTTGACGAGGAATCGTCTGTGGATAGCGAAATTCTGCCTCTAATGAACGGTTCTGTTGAAGCCCAACCTGTATTTATCGCCCGACAAGATGTCAGTCTTGAAGCTTAAGGTGTCGGTCACCGGTTCGATCCACGTCCTCTCCTCTTAACAAGCAGCTGTTACATAGGTTTAACATCCAGATGCACCTCCTCACAACACAGGTTCAGATCTAGCTCTGATACCATGATAAGAAATGCAGAAGACAGAAGTTTGGACCAAACACACGGGAGCTCACAGGTGCAGATCACCAGGAGCTCCCACCAGCAAATGCATTCTCTCAGTTTATTCATTAATCATCAGGAATTAAATAGATACATAGGCAAAAACAAATTCCTAATTAATAGGAACTGAATGTCAAATAAAGAGCAAATCATAACTACGTAACCTATTCTCCATTAATTTCTAACAGAACATATCATGTTCTTTACATCCCTGAATTTGAAGAAAATCAGCGAAGCTCCACACACCGTGAAGTTGGCACGTGTCTGAATTCGAGGCTGGGTTGCTCAGAAACACTGTCGTTTGCTAGCTGACGTCAGATATCACTGCAATGCATCTGCACGCAATTGGAGTTTATGTGACCGAGCAGTACTGAAAATGAGTCGATCAGTGGGCGGATATAAATTTATAAAAACTGCAGGGGAGGGGCATGCTCCGCCAAAATAAAATAGTAATAAAAGTATTATATAATTTTTATTTTTTTATATAAAATTAATTATTAATAAAAATATTAAATTTTAATTATTATATAAATTTTAATATATATTTTTCTTCAATAACTTTTTTTAAATTTTAATCTTTTATATAAAATTAATCATTATATTTTTCTTCGGCTTTATTTTTATCACATAATTATCCAGAAAGGATATTCATTTTATTAATAATTTAATTTACTTACAAAATAGCT
Source organism: Pinus tabuliformis (assembly GCA_031772625.1). Taxonomy (NCBI): domain Eukaryota; kingdom Viridiplantae; phylum Streptophyta; class Pinopsida; order Pinales; family Pinaceae; genus Pinus; species Pinus tabuliformis. The sequence goes on along the minus strand of CM062815.1, from coordinate 655,869,463 downwards.
TGGTTATTTGAAATTTTTGCTTTTTAAATTTTGCATTCATTAAGAACTAATATCAATGTGATAAAAGTATGGAATTTTAATTTATGCTTAGTACCCTCCTCCTTTGTTGTATACTTTTGTTCAGATTACATAAAAGTAAATAACTTTGCTTCTCTCATTGCCTCCACAGAAAACCCTGAAGCAAATACACAATTGAACTGTGCAGCTAGAGATTTGCTTCCCTTAAATTTAAGGTACACACTCAAACCACAAGATTGCTTTGAAAAGATTTAAACAAAGTCTCTCAAATATATTTACACAATTTTTTCAAAAAGCTATCATTTTTACAATCTGAGCATTTAGTAAGAACTTTCGGTCTGGTTAACTGCGACAGAGAAACTAAAATTTAGTTTACGAAATGGACCGTTTTACAATCTGATCATGGTAGTTGTCCATAAGGCCTGCTCTCTTTAGGAAGAACTTTGGGTCATTAGTTAACTGCCACAGAGAAATTTAAAATTTAGTTTCCGAAATAGACATGAAGTAGATTTCTTTATAGAAGCTCCTATGTGGCTTGTGCAATTGAAGCTTCATAAGCAGCGCTATTGCAAAGATCATAGTTGGATATCAAACTTATGCAAATTCCAACACTAAACATTTTCCTTATTATCAAATCTTGCCCTTTAGATACTAGATTTCATAAGAAGATCGAACTCCTCACCTCTGAATTTTTTCAAACAGAATTACTAATACACAACCGGCAACTGCGACCTTCAAAACGATGGACTAATTGGGTTATACAATTCATAATTCATTCAATCTCCGCATCTTCATTGGTAATTAACGCACATAATTAAACCCCGTCTGGTCTCCAGAGCTCAACAGCGAGGCAGCGTGCACTTCTGTCCTTCCATCAATCCCTTATGCTTCGGTTCGCAACGTGTGGGCAAACGCTCACAGATGTGAGCCAGCGACTGAAGATTGCATTTAACAATGGTATCCACGAAGAGGCACGTATCACTCGGGCTATTCCCCTCCGGCACGTCCACCACGTACGACTCAATCACCAGCGTCTCGTTCTTCCTGTCCACGTTGCGGGCCTCATGAACTGTGGTGAAGGACTGATAGTTTTGCAGGCGGTGCTCTCCTCCAACGACTCTGAAGCTCAGAACGTGGTGATCGTCGTCCAGAATCTCGAGCCGTTCAGTGCTGCTCTTCGCTGGAAGTCCGGAGACCACGCGAAGCTCTCTTGTACGTCTGTGGTTTGTCGAAGCGCCGCACCACGGACCAGACGTCCTCAACTGTTGCTCGAATCCACCGCACGACCACGGAAGAGAAGTGGCCGTCGCTAACGTAATGTTTGTGATATCGTTCCACCACGTTCCTCAGGTACTCATATTCCTTCTCCATCACCAGGCATTGCAGCATCTCGGATACCGGACTGGCCGGTCGTGTGTACCGTATCGAGCCCGTTTCATCAGTAATATTTGAGATATCTGAAAATGGCCACAGCTGGTGGGAAGGAGACATGCTCGAATTCGAGGCTTCGATGCTCAAAACTAGTGTTTTCCACTCGCACATATGAGATGAGTTCAATGCAAATACTGGCAATCGGACTTTCTGGGTACCAGGCAACGCTGAATGTCTATATATATGTCGATTGTGGGCGGTTAGAAATTTTAATGATTTCACGGTAGTGATAGCAATCTAAAATAAAGGAAGTTCGCAAATCGAGACGCCACTATGTTGTTGTTCACGTGAATAAGTGGGGCAAAAAGTGAGAAGTGGATGGCTCCTTCCCTTGTGGACAAATGAAAGACCGTCATGCGCATGGAGGGATGGTGAATGCCATCGGGTGTCACATTCCATGTGGAATCCCCACCAACAATCAACGACCAACGACCCTTGGTCGTCCAAGTGGGCTTCATAGGAGATTACGTGCATTAGGCGGCCATTAATTTGTTTTCCGTCTCTGGAACGCACTCCGAAAGGTTCGAAATGATCGAATCGTTTTCATATATATATATATATTGATAATTAATGGAAAAACTCGTTGATGTTATTTATTCTGGGTGATGATTAAAATAAAAAATAAATATTTAATTTATTAAAATAGATTATATATATTATTTTTAAATTAAGAAATGTGTTATAAACAATATTATAATGATAAGCATTTTAATTTTAAAATTTATTTTTAAAAATATATTTTATATTATATATTAATAAGTGTAATAGGCAGTATTGTTGCTTAGTACGTGTCTTTTATCTTAGTTATTTTAATTAGGATAAAAAATACTATAAAAAAAAATTCATTTAAGATATCTTAGACAAAACATAAAAAAAATAAACTAAATAATGGTTATAGATATCTTCTTAACATTAATATTTCAATCTCCAAAAAGTTGCACTAAAGACAACTCCTATATATATTAAAAATTATTTAAATATTAATCTTTCATTGTTTATTAAATTATTTAAGTGGTTTGTTATTCACTATGTTATTATTACTAATATTAACGTATTAATTATAAAATGATTTCAACCATTTAAGATGTGTTGAATTTTCATAATAAATATAATGAAATAATAAACTTACTTTTGAGTTAAATATGATTTAAGGAGTTTGTAGTTGTAGCGTTAGCTACAATGATAAACTAAAGCTTATTTAAATAGAATATGTCAATTTATTAAAGGAGTATTGTAAGGCCTTTGTGCAGCAGGGCGACGACGGGCGATCGTGCACGGGCGCGGGCGAGAGCGTGGACGGGCGCGCGGGTGCGTTCAACCGATGTGCGACGGAGCGCGGAGGAAATGCGACAATCCTACGACACTATGCGACATAAAATGCGACGATAATATAAACACATAATTCAACTAAGTGTGGGAAACGTATCACACATATATGCGATGGAGAAAATACTTGAAACCGACTTGTAATATGAAGATATGTGTGGGCATATGTGAGCATTTGTGGGGTCGGCCATGAGGGCTACACACCCCCTTAACTCATACATATGATGCGTATAAGTGTATGGAGCATGAGGCTCATAAAGATCATCGAACTTGCTCTCTCATACGCATAAGGGGTAAAAAATTGCAAAGGGTAAAAGAGGATACGCATACCTCATGCGTAGTCCATCTAGAGTGCAGTTTTGGTATTTTTATGCCGGTTTGAGGAGGTTTGGGTGTGCAGTTTTATGCAGGATTTGGTAGGAAGGTTGAGTGGCTCAGGTGAGCACTCCTTCTTATGCAAGGGTGCATAAAATGATGTAAAAGGTTGTTCTATGCCTTGTTGTAAAATGATTCTAAGTGTTGACTTGAAGATTGTCAAGCATCACTTGTATTTGTACTATTGAAGAAAAGCTGTTATAATACATTGTTGGGCAGACTTTCTGGGAGTTGCCCCTCCCTTTGTACTTGATTATTGTTGATGTTCTCGGTTTATTGTTCATGGTTAATAATTGAGAATGGTCTTCACTAAAGTATAAAGGATAATGTTTTATTCAGTTGCATAAGCTAAGTATGTTCATGTTGAAGTAGGCGTAGTCCACGGGTGTTAGTATTGTTAAAAAGAAAGCGCTCGGTGGTGCCGCACCTCGCTACAAGCGGTTGGAAGACTACCGCAGGTGTAGGGGCGTGACAAGTATGGAGTAGAAAATGGAAATATATGAGATATTTGATTTTGGATGGGATGGATTTACCAAGGAAGTATGGAGTAAAGAATGGAAATATGTGACCTAGTGTTGTGATGTTATAATAAAGAGGTTAGTGTTCGTTATTTCTGTTAGGAAATATTATCCAATATTTTTCTAGAGAAATAAATGACTACAATCATCTCATTTATCAAGAGGATTTTGATGGGATGGATTTATTAGAGTATGGAATAGAGAATAGAGAGATCTAAGTTTGGTGTTTGGACGGTATAAAAAAGTGTGAACGATTATGGTAAAATGATATACTATTGGTAATATATATATATATATATATATATATATATATATGTATATATATTATAAATGATTTATTTTTTATATTTATTACTTAAACTATTAAATTCTATTATTTAGATTAAATTGATTAATAAAATAAATAAATATGTTTGCAAATATTAATTTGTATTTGTTAGCAATTTTTTTTTTTTTTTTTTCAAATTATATTACCTTTTAGATATATTCTAAAATCATGATTTAAATAAAAAAAAAAAAAAAAAAACAATTTCAATTATATATAAATAGCAAATTAAAATTTTTAAAGCAAAATTTCATAATTAAAATTCTCTATTAATATTATAAAAAAATTATATTTGTTATAATATATATGAATCATTCTCTATTAATATTATAAAAAAATTATATAAATCAACTGCTTAACCTTTTAACTTAATCCTCCACATCACATCAGCCTAGTTTGTTGCATTTGTCACGTCATACTCATTTCATATTAAAAAAAGAAAAGTTTACGAAGGTTTGTAATTTATTTGCGTGTGAAGTACTGGTATAGCCATTCAATACGTTCACATTGTGACTTGTGAAATGTTTGCCAATTGGGAAATCTAAATAAGGGAGGATAGGAAAGGTGCATTTTTAAAATTTCCTTGAAGTCATTATTGGGTTTTCTTTCATCTATTTCGTAATTCTTTGTCCTCTAAATGTATGCAGTAGAAATTTCATGATTCGTCTGTGTCTTTGCCGAAATCTTGTAATCTATTTATCCTGTTTCTCAATGATAAGTGTGCAACCATCCCGATGCAACCAATGCTAAGTGACTACTATAAGAACGTGGGCCTCATTAACACTGGTAAGTATAGAAGTTAGTAAAAATAACTATAATTAAAATTTAAAAACTTTGTTATAAAAACACTAGTAAATAAAGGTATTAAAAGTTTTCTGACTTTTCTTTTATCGTAGTCCGGAAAACTTTGAAATTAGCATCACAATGCGATGTTAAATTCAATAATTATTTCAATGTACTTTATCTCTTTCACCTATTGATTCGATAGGTCACAAACTTTTATAAGTGGAAGAATATATAAAAGAGAAAGTTTTACGAATTCAATGGTATTCTGAAAATTATATCAAGCAAATTTTAAACAAAACATCATACTATTCTAGGTTTATACTTGAGTATAATAAATTAGTAAAATGATATTATATTCATTTTATAAAACAAATATGAAATAGGACCAAATAAAAAAACATTAACTCTATATATATAGAAATAATCAAAAGAAAGGAAAACTAGTTCACTTGTATTGGAGTTAAAGTTATTGATAATCAAAATTGTCGAAGTGCAACTGGTTATGAAGTAACATGTCAAAGTGACACATTCAAGTTGCTTTCCAACGTTCTATTATAATTTAATATTTCTGCGTTTTCTTTATCAATTTATGTAATTACAAATAATGTTAATGTTTTTTTGGACACTCTCTTTTGTAAATCATATTATCTTGTTATTTTTTTAGCAACCATAGGTTATATGGCAAAAATATAAGTCATGTAAATATTTTTTTAAATGATCTTATATGTACTTTTTTAGTAAGAAAAAGATGATATTTTTTTATAGAAAAAGAAAAAAAATTGCTTCCCAAAGTTCAGGTGGAATGCCCCATTGGTGTGGCAACTAACTCATATGTTGGATAGTAATTTATATTAAATAAAAATTTCAGCCCTAATCATATATAATCATATATTTCATAATATTGGTTAGAGTGGAGGGTTAAATGGGAAAGTGTTATAATGCAGACTTGTTTTATGATGTTTTTGAAGAGTTGAACAAATCTTTGAACCTCATCCAAATATAGGAACTATCATATTGCATAGAATCTCTCAATGTTGGGAAACACAATTGTCGTCAAACCAAAACCCATAGGTGTTAGTGAATGATGACATCCCCAAAGATGAGAGATAGTTATTCCATGTTGCAAAACGCAATAGGAGGACCGATTTATCCAATGTATAACAATCTCTTCCCATTGCGATCCAAGTGTGTATCAAAATCATTACATATACTCTTATACAATTTGTTATGCTATGTAGTTGCCACATCACTACCACATGTCACTCGGAAAAGGGCCACTTGGCCACACAAAGAGGCCAAATCCACCTTCCATATGTCATGACCACATGGTGCCACATCTTCATCTTCCACATATCTCTGCTAAGTCACCTTGCCATGTCATATAGGGACCACCTATATTTTTGTGTCCACTAGGGTCTGCATCTTCCTTGAAGAGCATCAATGCCAAAGGGGGGGATTGTTGAGCATGTTGGTAGTTGTTGTCATTGATGTCAAGTATAGTCATTTATTTCAAGTTATATCAAGTCCAGGAGGAGAATGTTGACCTTTCAAGCATGACGCTTATGTTGTTATTGATGTCATGTTGTTTCTATTAATAGAGTGTTAAGCTTATGATGACTTGGTTGTTTGTTGAGTAACCTATCCTTGAAGGCATTTTGTCTACATGTAATTTTTTTCAGCAACACATGAAACATTCTTGGTTGGATTTCCCTCCCACGGAGATTTCTAGTGGTATATGGAACCTAGTAAAGTGGTAGATTATGACATGGCACCCTCTATTTGTGACACATGGTAAGTGGATTTGGCCTTTCTGGGTGTCCAAGTGTTTTCCAAGTGACATGTGGTAATGATGTGGCATAACAAGTGGCAGTAACATGTACAAGACTTGTCCCATCTTACATAGGTCATTGGTGCATAGCGGGAGTGACATGCAGTGGGTATGATTAACCTCATGCCGTGAGAAGCACGTTGCATGATAGTAAATCGCACAGGACAAAAAAATTTGGACCCCCCATGTTAAATTTTGGATAGGCAAGGGAGGGGATGATTAATGTATCTTCCATCTAATTTGATTAGATTATACGATCATGAGGTGTTCTTTAAAGTATCAAGGGATATTTAATTGCATATAGGATAAACTGCAGACCCCCTCTTGTTAACATTTAGATAGGCGAGATGGGGGCTGAAGTGACTTCTTTGCTTTCAATTTCAATTGATTCACTTGGCATGCTTTAGAAATTGTTGAACAATTAACATTGGAAAATTTTCATGGGTCCAAGCCTAAGTTCCCTCAAGGATTAAGCAATATTTCTTTTGTTGTGGTCATATTCTCTAGGGAGCATGAAAATAAGGGGCTACGATTGGAAAAGGTTTGGTGTTTGGTCACCAAATTTCAGTTAAAGGATTAAAGTGCACAAGGGATGAGATAAAAGGTATCATCTATAAAAGGTAGTAAGGGACAATAGATGTATTTGTTCACATGAAAAAAGATGAGTTATAACTTCTATCAACATACAAAAACACATGTAGCTCGAATAGAATGATGGGATGAGAGGGAGATGAGCAATAAAGAGAAGAGGAGTATGTCTAAAATACAGCTACATATTAAGAGTTTTTAAAAGGTTGATTTTGCATATAAGATAATAGCTGGAGCTATTCTTAGATTTAAAATTACATAAAATAAATTACAACCAAGAGAATATCATATAAGTAGTTAGTCCATGTTGCATAATACATGGGGAGAATTGGTTTATACAATGTCCAACAATCTCCCTCGAGTGCGAGACAAGTGTGTATAAAACTTGTTGTATTCTTCATTATTTGGTCAATTTTTAGTAGAAATAAGTCATGGAAAGTAGAAAATGAAAGTCAAAGAAAGGATGGTTAAATTGATAAAAAATCAACAGTACAAAGAAGAAAACGAGAATTGTAAAAAGTGTAACTAGACCAAGGTGTTGAAAATGATCAAGTGAGCATGGAAATAGGGTTGAAAACATCAAGCGAGAATGAGTTAGAATTTTTCATGTCAAGGCATGGGATTTAAGTTTGATGACATGAAGGGATTGGATTGGTTTATAGAATCAACAATCCCAGGCTATAAATGAATATGAAATGTGAGTTGTGCATGTGCATAAAGATGAAGAAAAGGCTTGTCATGTTGTTGAAATTGATACTCATGTTTTGATCTTGTATTCATATAATCATAATTGAGGCTCTGGACGATTGATGTATCAAACAAATAATCGTAATATTGTGGATCAATTTTTGTAAGAATTGTTTGGCCTGGTATTAATAAGAGGAGACCAATTGCAGAAAGATCCATTGTGTAATATTCGTGATGCATGAATGTGTATTTTATCTATCTGCTTAAAAAAAAAACAAAAAACCATGTTCGAGCTCCTGTGTAATGATTCTTTAATTCGCTCTATAATGGTTGCTTCTTTGTATACATGTTATATATATCCACTCACCTTCTAAAACCCCATTAATATACTTAATTCCTAATAGTGCTTCGGGTGATACCTTCTTCCATTGCATAATATTGAATATGTCGGTGCAAACTAGACTACAATGGAACACTTTTGTTGGCCCCTAAAGCAGAACCCTAGTCTCTGCAATATTTTTCACCAGCAAAATTCATGACCTATGCTCTAATACCACTTGTTATGCCACGTTAGCACCTGTTTCACTACCACATATCTCTCGAAAAAGACCCACTTTTCCTCCCAAAAAAATACAAATATACCTACCACATGTGATGACCATAGGGTCCAATATCATCATCGACCACCTATCTCTTCCAAGTCACCTTGCCATGTGATCTAGGGTTAAAATTTCGTTTGGGGTCCACTAGGGTCCATGTATTCCTTGAAGTCCATCATCTCAATCTCATGTTTTCTCTTCACTTCTAGAGAGTCATACTAAGTTTCATGTTCTTTTGAACAAGTTACCTACAAACATAATTCCTTCAAAGATAGGATACTAGTAAAAAACCAAGTCATAATAAGCTTAGCACTCTTTTAATAGAACCAAACAAGACATCAATAATAGCATGATAATCATGCATGAAAACTAAACAAGATCCTTCTGAAATTGATATCACTTGAAATAAATTACTATACTAGACATCAATGACAAGAATTGCCAATTTACTAAACACTCAAGAAAAACTAGTTCCAACAACCTCTTAAAACCATGTAATAGACTCCTCAAAACATTCAACGCACTTAAGGAAAGAGGTAGTTACATACTCCAAACCCCCCGCCCCCAACAAATACTTAGCTTGAACTTGATTAGTTAAGGTCTCCCCATGATCCACTATGAACTAAAGCACCTCATGATAAGAAAAGTATACATATGGTCCAACCTTGCATTTGTGAACATTACTAAAATTTTGACATCCATATAAATAAAAACCATTGATTAGGATGCCCTCCATTTACATGGTTCACTCAACCGTTATATCTTCATGCATGCATCTATACCATTAATTCCCCTTGCATCATTTTTATTATCATCATAGGTTTTCTTGGCTTATTGGTATCCATGTTCTGTGTTTTGTTGGCTTAGCCTACACCATGATCCTAATGCTCCTACATCAGACTCCCAAGGAACAATTCATCCTCATGTTGTTTATGCTTACCACAAACAACAAATCAAATGTTTTTAGATGGCCACAAACCATCACACCAAGTGGTTTCCAACTAACCACAAACTTCACATGCAAGTGGTTTCAACTTACCACAAACTTGCATTACAATGTGGTTTGTAGATTATAATGAACTAAATGGGTGTAACATTCCTAATCAAGGTTACATCACAACTGAGGTAAATACTATTACAAACTCCACCTGTGGAGATAACAGGAACATGCCTAAAATTTCTCTAGAACCACTACATCAAGTCAAACATGACACTATATATTTACTTACAATCACAATGAGTGACTTAAATTATTATATGGTCTTTGAGTCTATTCCAAAGAACTGAAAAACTTTCAACTTCACCATCCACCATCATTTGATTTCCACTATTTTCATCTTCATCATTGCAACAAGAATAATCAAAAGCACTGTAACCAACTATTATTTTGTGATGAATCAAGGATCTCATCTATGTCTTCACTTGGGCCTTATTTACTATGGTATTTATTCTTCTTTGTTTTGTACCTTCCTACATGAAATTTCTACTTCTTTATACAAACAACTAATAATTGGGGTCTTTACCTAACTACATTTCGCAGCAACTCTTGCCGAACTCTTTGGCCTTTGCATGTCCACCGACTATTGCTAATGAGAAAACCATTAGGGAGGTCCAGGGATCGAACTTGCCTTCATCCGTCTCTTGCATACCCTCTGCAGTTTTCCCCTTGGTATCTACTCCTCAGGTGCCTGTCTCATCTGCCCATATGATCTCGGTGTCTCCTACCCTGGGCCATTTCACTGAAATTGGCCCCATCCTTGACATCTTCGCCTCCACAAAATCACAATTTTTATGAGTGATACTCTGCCGAACAAAGATTGTTGTTATCCCATAGTGTCATCTAAAGGAAGAGTGATGGGGTTAGTGTTTCACTGTAGGAGTCGTATGCGATTTTCAAAGATCGCAGTATGGCATTACCGACTACCCCCGTAACAGATTCTCCCTTGCATCTCCTTGTTTTCCTTCACCTCTCATCAGCATCGGGCACAATCATCCGGTTTTAGGGTTTTTAGGCATCTTAGATTTGGACCACCACTTACTCTCACCAACTTACCTCCATTCCTGTAACATCGACTCTGCAGGCAGCTGGCAACTTGTGGTTATGAAAGTTATGGATGAGCTAATAGATTATTCTGTGGATCCTTCGGAGGATGTGCCCATCTAGACGCATCCGAGGATCACAACGGTAGGATATTTATCATTTGATAACGAGCTCTCCGACGATGTTGAAGCCCTTCCTACCATCTCCGGCTCTCGCATTCCATCTGTGACTCTGCCTGAAGACGCCTCGTCTTTACCTAACTACATTTCGCAGCTGCTCTTGCCGAACTCTCTGGCCTTTGCAAATCCACCGACTATCCCTAATGAGCAAACCCTTGAGGAGGTCCAGGGATCGAACCCACCTTCGTCCGTCTCTTGCATACCCTCTGCAGTCCACCCCTTGGTATCTGCTCCTCAAGTGCCCATCTCATCTACCCGTCTGGCCTCAGTGGCTCCTCCCCTGCGCACTTTCACTGAAATTGGCCCCATCCCTGGCATCTTCACCTCCATACTGTCGACAACCCCATCGGGAACTAAGGCACCCCCAATCTCATCGGTTGCTCAACCTATCTCAGAATCTAAAAAATCTGCTGCTAGAATACTCGGGGTTTCAAGGAGGAAAAGGTGTCTAAAGCTATGGAATTGTGAGGTTTCCTAAAGCTCACTAAGGACACACAGTTATTGGACTCCATGGACACAGGAGAGAAAGTGCTTGTAGGCCGTGTTCGAGGCAAACATTTTAGTGTGGAACGGCTACAACAATGGACCTAGGAGGTTTGGGGTCATCACCTGAAAGACCCCCCAAAGGTTCAAACATTTGTTAAAGGATGGTTCACACTTCAGTTCAGCTACCTAGCACACACCAACTGGGTACTCTCCATAGTTTGGAATATCAATCAAGCGCCACTGCTTCTTAGGAGATGGTCGCCGATGTTCGACCCAGAACAAGAAAGGGTAGATGTTGGGCCTATTTGGGTACATCTCTTGGGGCTCCTGCTACATTTCTGGATGGAGGATGTTTTCAAGCATATAGGGAATGCTATTGGCACCTACCTCACTTTCGATGATTCCTTTAAGATCATGGGGCGTATGGATTTTGCTAGCATACTGACTCACATGGATCTCACTGATGGCTTATTGGAACACATTAACATCCAGTGGAGAAATGCATCAAGGAAGCACAAATTATGGACTATGAGGGAGTCCCATTTAGATGTAAGAGATGCCAGTGGGGCATATATTCAAAGATTGGCCCCTAAATGGAAGCGCGAGCAAAAAGTCACCGGTTTAAGATCCATTGGCACAAGAGGCTCATTTGTAGGGGGAACAGTCCCGGAATACAGAATCTCCAGAAGGGATGGCAGAAGCATAGACAGTCTCGACAGCAAATGTGATGGCCTCTACACAGGCTACCTTGAAGAAGCATGGCAGGCCTCCCCTCAAACCTCCTCCCCCCCCTCCTCTAGCCCGAACCCTGTGGCCTCCGGAGATTCGGTCACTTCAGGTAAGAGCATCTCTTTCATTTCATCATCTCTTTACAGCTCATCTTTACATGATATCTTATCATCTGGTTTATCTATTGGTATGGGCTCTGCTTCCATTCCTGCTACCTCTATCCCAGTTTCTTGCAATTTTTCTTCCACTCACCCCGTCTTCTCTCCCACCCCTCCCTCACTGTCGATTTCCCCTCCACCTCCACCCCCATCTACAACACAAGCCACCCCAACATCTGGATATCTAACCCATTCAAAATCCAAGCGTCAGGCTTTGGATCATATCGGTCTCGACATCATACCCTCCCCCCCGCATAAACTCCATAGAGGCCAACCATCCTCCCTCTCTAAAGCTCGATGTCTGGTTGGAGATGAGATAGCTTTGGGCAAGTAGTCTACTATTGCTAGGGTGCTTAGAGCAAGAGAAACCCCTTTTGAACCCCCTCCATGAATATCATCTCCTACAATTGTCGAGGGCTTGCTAGGCTTGACAAAAAACTAGCACTTCGTTGGTTAGTTGCAACCGACTCACTTGACATAATCTTTCTACAAGAGACTCTTGGTCTTGTTGCTGATATTACCCTTACCCTTGAGAGAATGTTTCTTGGGTGGTGTTTTATTTGATTGGATACACATGGAAGATCTGGGGGTATTGCTTTGGGATACAATTCCAGTACTATCAAATTGCTCAATTGTTGGGGAGGGGCTGGAATATCGGAGTTGACATTCATTCAGCAGATATGGGAATGGATTTCAGAATCTTCAATATTCACGGGCCTTGTTAGCACAGACACGATTTTTGGGATAAACTCCTGGGTTCGAATTTATTTCTATCAGATCATTTGATACTTGGAGGGGATCTCAATTTCTCAGTTGGACACTCTGAGTCCTAGGGACACTGAGTGTAGAGAGATCCTCTCTTGGATTACTTCGCATCCGCCTTGGATTCCCATCACCCGATAGACATCCCTACGGCTAAGATATACGCTGCCTGGAGAAATAATCGAACCAGGGTGAATGGCCTGGCCTGCAGACTTGATCGTTTCTTAGTCAAAGTGAATGTACATGATTTGAGATTCTACATCAGACAATGGGTCAGATCGGGTGGAATCTCTAATCACCTACCTATTTATATGGAAATTGAAGGGGGCAGGGCTAAGCCCAAGGGACCTTTTAAATTCTATTCTGCCTGGCTCAGGGAAGCATCATATGTTAGCATGGTTACTGATTTCTGGAAAGAAAACCCACCAGGGGCAGGGGGACACATCACAAATGGTTTTATTCACAATCTTGCAGAGCTGAAGAAGATGTCCAAATCTTGGGCGCGCAATAAAAGGACACAGGATGACCACTCCCTGAGACAGATAGAATCTGAGCTGACTGTCTTTAAGAATGAACAGGGAGGATTATACAGTTCAGATGAACATAAGGAGAGGATTACATCCCTATACACAGCTAGAGGGAAAATCCTTAAGGATCATGAAGAAGTCTGGAGATTGAGAAGTAGGGAAATTTGGATGTAGGATGGGGATGCAAACACCAAATTCTATCACAAGTTTGCAAATGGAAGGAAAGCGATAAATACAATATGGCAGCTTCATAATGAATAGAGACAAGCTGTCAACACCTTTTCGCAATTGGCTTCGCTGGCAACCTCTCATTTCAAAAGAACTTATAGTGCCCCTCGAGAAGCAAATATGGCAGACATCATATGAGTTGCACAACATTTTCCATGGTTTGTGGAGCAAGAGGAGGAAAGAGATCTGATTAAAGAGGTTACTCTGGGTGAGCTGGAGGCCACCTTGAAGTGGTTTAAAAGAGACAAGAGCCCTGGACCTGATGGATGGTCAATTGAGTTCTTTTTGGCCCTTTTTGCAACCATAGGTGAAGATCTGCTAAGAGTCATTGAGGACACAAGGAATAGTGGAAATATAGCGGCATCCATCACCTCTACCTTCATTGTGCTCATCCCTAAATCCGATAACCCATCCTCCTATGATGAATATCACCCTATTTCTCCTTGCAACTGCATCTACAATATTATAGCAAAGATCATTGCCAACCGGATGTGGCCCATACTTTCCCAAAACATCTCTCTGGAACAATTTGCCTTTCTCCAAGATTGATAGATTCATGAGGCTGTGGGCACTGCACATGAAGTATTACATACCCTACATATCAGGAAATGCAAAGGTATGATCCTTAAAGTTGATTTATCTAAGGCATTTGACAGAGTTAATTGGTTATACATTAGAATGCTATTAACCCACCTGGGTTTTCCCTTCATATATATCAAATGGATCATGAGTTATATAACTAACATTCCCTTCAGCGTCCTGATAAATGGAAGTGCATCCCCTTTCTTCTTTTCTGAAAGAGGTTTGTGACAAGGAGGTCCACTTTCACCATTACTCTTTCTCCTTGTCATGGAGGGACTCAGCAGGCTTATTAAGGATGAGCACAAAAGAGGCAGACTACAGGGGATTAAAATTTCAGATGATTGTATGCTTAGACATATTCTTTTTGTGGATGATGTTTTGATATTTCTCAATGGCAGTATTGGAGATCTTACTAATATTAAAGCCACTTTATCCTTATTTCAAGTGGCAACAGGTATGTTGATTAACGATACTAAATCAACTCTGACTGTAGCTAAATGTACACAACATGAGATCCATTTTTCACTTCATCGCTTCCAGTTCACTCATCTGAGTCTTGAAGATGGCCTGAAATACCTGAGACACATTTCTTTTTGGAGAAACAACCCTGCTGTGAGAGCTCATTTGCTTCAGCATTCTAATTAGATGTACAATTTAAAGCCACAAGCCTAGGGATATAATGATACAATTGTTTTTCAATATTTTCCTTTTGAAGTGCTATGGTTATGGATTTATTTAATTAACATTTATTTGCTTTATAATTTTGTAATTTATTTAGGGCATAGACGATTTTTGGCTTACTCCTTTCATAAATATTCTCAAACCACTAGTATCCTTCATGACTATATATTTATCTCAGCCAAACGTAGATATAGGTCTAATTATTGCTTTTCTTTCTCAATCTTGATTCTATTTTGTCTTTAAAATCCATATTCACTATGTTATTTTGATAATTTTTATAAATTGCATGTTGTTTTTGTTTTTTAATTATCTAGGCAAAGCTTAGGTTAGGGATTTGAGATTGTTTCTTTATCTCATCTAATAACTTTGATCCTCAACCTTTTCTTATGAAATTTGAATCTCTAATCACCACACTAACCAACAAATTTACATTTTATGGATATAATTTTGATTCTATCATTCTTAAACCCACTCTTAAATCTATTACAATGAAAGAAAATAAAACAAATAAACAGATTAAATATACTTGGAATTTAGTAAAAAATATCTTATTATGTTATTTATAAGAAATTGTTGATATTTTTCCAAAAATATATATTATTTATATTAAAATTTTGTTGGTTGAAATTGTATAATAATATAATACAAGTGCAAAAAATAAATTTATTATTTAAAAAATAATAGTCATTAATCTAAATGAGATGTTATTTAATTTAAATATTTTAAAATAATATTTATCTAAATTATTTATATATTATTCAACAAATTGATAAAATTATTTTTTCCCAATAAATTATAATAAAAAAATTGTAATAGTATTATTATATCTTATCATTATTATTTCATACCTTTCTCTTTCACCATATTTACTTTATATTAAAAAGATATTATTAATGCATCAACATTTTATCATTATTATTTCATATCTTACTCTTTCATCATGTTTACTTCATATTAAAAAAATATTATTAATGCATCAACTTGGAAAGCTAGGAAGCAATGAAGGATACATATTTTTTAATATAAATTGCATTCGTGTTATAATATTACTAACATTTGTTATAAAAAACATGGTTTTGAAAATAGCATACTTATTGTTACGTTTTTTTTTACGAAAATTAAAATATTTTTAAGTAATACTCAATTTAAATTACGCATGACTCCATTCGTTTCAGCTAGCAAAACATAATTTACTAAAAAGGTAGATTAAAAAGGGGAGAGAAATCATTTTTAAAATCTTTAAAGCTCTTGCACGGCAAGATAATCCCAAACCTTTTTTTTTTTCAGAGAGAAATCATCATATGGTCGAAGCCAGCAGATTTTTACAACATATATGGCCGAAGCCAGTAGAATTTTTACGGCATAGCCGTTACAAATATCGTTCAAACATCTCCAAAGTGTGGGGGTCATCAAATATACGCCTCCGAGGAATTGAACATGGTTGAGGTGCGAAAGCCATCCGCCCCAGCCATTACATCATGCACGTCATGTGCATCACTGCCACTGCATCACCAACTCCGAATAAAAAAACATAAAACAAGAAACAAGAGCCCATTCTCTATACATTTAAGCTCACATTAACTCTATTATCCCATCCAACTTACCATACTACATGTGGAGAGAGGAATGAATGTGGGGTTGTTATTCTCCAATATGTATTTTTTATGTTTAATTTTTTCATTTAAGCTATGAATTCTATCAAAATTTAAGTAATGTATGTATGGGATGAATGATAATTGTAAAATATTTAATCACTATGTATATTAAATGATAATAATAGTAGAATTCTCCACCATTGTCCCATTATCTATCTCTTTGTTTATTAGAGGATAATAATAGTAAAAATTTCCACCATTGTCACATTATCTATCTCTTTATTTTTTAATAAATTATTCATTATAATTCCAATCCCCTCTCCACACAATTATAAAAATTTCCAACAATATAATATTATTTTTTAATAAAATTTTGAACTACTTACTTTATTATTTCGTTAGAACTTCCATGTTTATAGAAACTCCGAATCCAATATAAAACAAAAGAAAACAAATTATTTTTAAAATTAAAATCAATCCGTATATAAACTTTAAATCCAATACTAAACCAAGAAAACAAATTATTTTTAAAATTAAAATCAATTATTAAAATATGTATTTTTTTTGGTTATCACTAATCATTCCATACATCTTTTTTCTTGCAAATTTTAAATATTTTAAAATTTAACAAATAATCAAATCTAAAATTCAATATTTGTTTGTTTGTCAAGTTGTCTATGATCTTCCAATGATCTATGGTTTGAGGAGCAACGATTCTGGAGAATCTACTTGACCACACTAGCGCTAAACTAACTAAAATTTTTAGCATGTCTTCTCCCTTAACACAAGATACAACCACCCCGTGAAATTTGATCCTGGTTTGCCTTGCTAAAAAGCCCATCATCAACAGATTGTGCTAATGTACTACAGATTATGCTAATGTACTAATAAAACTTGACAAATCGAAAATTCAATATTAAAATAAATCAAACAAATCATTTTTAATAAAACTTGAAAAATCCAAAATTCAATATTAAACTAAATCAAACAAACCATTTTTAAACAAATTATTTTTAATTGACAAATCCAAAATTCAATATTAAATAAATCATTTTTAAACCAATTAATTTTAAAATTTTAGTAATATATTTTTTTATTTAATGTGTATTTTAATAAATAAGTTGTTTGATGAATGTTTTTTTCTTAATTAGGAATCTACTTTACATCTTCTCTTTTAAAAATTAAAAATTAAATATTTTAGAAATTACCAAACAACGAAATTCAAAATTCAATCAAACAAATCTTTTTAAATAAATTATTTTCAAAGTTTTAATTTTATATATTTTCTTTACTTAATATTTATTTTAATAAAACTTTATATATTTTCTTTATTTAATATTTATTTTAATAAATAATTTCTCTGATGAATGTTTTTTTCTAATTAATTAAATAATCTACTTAATTAATTAAGGAAGTTATCTATTTAAGGAGGATATTCATTTTATTAAATTAAATTTAATGAAATACGTTACTTAGTGATTTCAAATGTGTGCCTTCTTCAAATTTGCATTTATTAAGAAAATAAAAAACCTCTTATCAATTAAGAAAATAAAAAATCTAGCATCAATATGATACTAGTATAGAATTTTAATGTATGCTTCGAACGTTCCTGACTGCTTGTATACTTTGTCAAGAGAACCCAAGAAATAACGTTGCTTCTCTGCTCGCCCCTACAGAAAACTTGATGCAAATACACGATTGAATATTCAACTAGAGATTGTTGCGCATAAATTTAAGGTGCGCACTCAAACCATAAGATTGCTTTTAAAAGGTTTAAAAGCTGCTTCAATTTCCTTTTTTTCTCAAAGCCTCTCAAGTATAATTACAAGAGTAATTTTTTTTTCCCTGAAGTATAATTACACTATTTTTCACAACTTTTTTTTAACAAATTCAGGTTTAGACTCTGCTTCAATTTCCGTTTTTTCTCAATCTCGAGTATAATTACAACAATACTTGGAAAAGTATAATCACACCATTTTTCCAATAACAAAAAACAATCTATTTTTTTCATAATTTGATCATGCTCCTAGGTGCCCATCAGGTCTGCTTTTTTTAAAGAACTTTCGGTCATTACTTCACAGCCAAAAAAAAATTACAATTTAGTTTCCGGAATAGGCCGGATGTGCATTTCTTTATAGAAGCTCCTATGTGGCTTGTGCAATTGAAGCTTCATAAGCAGAGCTATTGCAAAGATCATAGTTGGATATCAACCCTATAAAAATTCCAAAACTAAACATTTTTCTCCTTATCAAAATATTGCCTTTCAGATACTAAATTTCTGAAGAATGTATAATTGCTCACCTTTGAAAATTTTGAAACATAATTACTAATACAAAACCGGCATCTACGACCTTCAACACGTTCGATAATTGGGTTTTATACAACTCATTCTCCGTATCTTAATTCTTAGATGGGCTCTGTTAATCAATGCAGATGATTAAAACCCGATCCGGGCTCGAGAGCTCGACAGCGAGGCAAGGCTCACTTCTCTCCTTCAATCAATCCCTCAGGGTTCGGTTCGCAACGTGTGGGCAAACGCTCACAGATGTGAGCCATCGGCTGAAGATTGCATTTAATAATGGTGTCCACGAACAGGCACGTACCACTCTCAATCACCAGTGTCTCGTCCTTCCTGGCCACGTTGCGGACTTCAGAACGTGGTGATCGTCGTCCAGAGTCTCGAGCCGTTCGGTGCTGCTCTTCGCTGGAAGTCCCGAGACTACGCGAACCTCTCTTGTACTCCCCACGGTGCCATCACCCTGCATGGAGCAGCTAAGGATTTAATGTGTAAGTCTGTGGTTTGTCGAAGCGCCGCACCACGGACCATACGTCCTCCACTTTTGCTCGAATCCACCGGACGACCACGGAAGAGAAGTGGCCGTCGCTAACGGAATGTTTGTGATATCATTCCACCACGTCCCTCAGGTACTCATATTCTTCTCGTTCAGCAGACGTTGTAGAATCTCGGACGCCAGATTGGCAGGCTGTGTGGACCGTATCGATCTCGTTTCATCCGTGAATTTTGAGATTTCCGAAAACGGCCACAGCTGGTAGTTGGGAGACATGCTCGATTTGGAGGCTTGACAAATATTGCTTTTCGCTCGAACTGTGAACATATGAGATCAGATCAATGCTAATACATTGCAATCGGACTTTCTAGGTACAGGGCAGGGCTGACTGTATATATATATATATATATAGGTGTGTGTGGAGCGTGGGCAGTTAGAAATTATAATGATTCCATGGGAGTGATGGTTATCCAAAATAAAGTAAGTTCGCAAAATCGAGACGCCACTATGCTGTTCACGTGAATAAGTCGGCAAAGAAATGTGAGGCGGATGGCTCCCTCCCATGTGGACAAATCAAGGGCAGTCATGCGCATGGAGGGATTGTGAATCCCATGGCGTGTCACATTCCATGTGGAATCCGCACCAACGATCAACGATCATTGGTCATCCAAGTGGGCTTCATAGAGATTACGTGTATTATATGTGTAGTTGAGTATTTGAAGCATTAAAGTAGAACAAGGTAGAATACCTTGGTCGTCCAAGCGGGCTTCATAGCAGATTACGCGTATTATATATGTAGTTTGAGTGTTTGAGCCATTAAAGTAGAACACGGTAGAATACCTTGGTCGTTCAAATGGGCTTCATAGGAGATTACCTGTATTATATGTGTAGTTTGAGTGTTTGAGCCATTAAAGTAGAACAAGGTAGAATAGAATTTGGGGCATATAATCCACATGGATCTTTGATGAAGTATAATACCGTTTACGAATTTCAATTTCAAGGAGCGATATATTTCTTTTACTTCGCATTATTTAAAGTTTAATTCAATATTTTATTGAGGGTGAGTATGCTTTAAAAGTGTTTTTGTTTATCTAAAAATTTGTTTTTAGAAGTAAGGAAAAGTAATGTGATTTTTTTTTTTTTTACGATTAGAGATGACTATCCTATGACCATTAAGTTATAATAAGTTTTCTGACTTGTAAATTTTTTTTTTTAATATTTCATATAAAATTTCATCCACAAACCATCTCATTTTATACGTAACAAACTATGCTCATTTATCATAAAATTAATCCATTATGTATTAAAATTAAATTAGATAAACACTCAATCAAATTTATTTTTAAAAAATTATAAAATACATTATTTATTTGAAATTTAAACATCTCACTCCATCTTTGATGTACATCAACTTATAAAAACTCTAAAACAACATTATTGTGAAACACATTCTAAATTATGGAAAATAATATTCTTAAATAATATACATCAATATTAAGATTTAAATTATTAAAAACAATAAAAAATAATATTCTCAAACAACATACATCACTATTAAATTTATAAGGGATAAATGATAATATTCCCAAATAATATATATTAACATTAAAATTCTAATGTGTAAAGTGTAATTCCTCAACAATATTGGTATCAAGCAATGGTAAATTATGAAAATTAATATTTTCAAAAAATATTTATCAATAATACTAAATTATAGTAAGTAATTATATACTAATTAAAAAATAATTATGTAATTTATTAAAAATAAATTATATATTTTATTGTTAAATTATAAAATTTGTTATTAAAAAAATATTTTTATTTTAAAATTTAAATGAAGAAAACATCTTTGATATTATGTATAAAAAAATATGTATTTTTAATAAGTTATTTTTTTTAAACTTTATTATATATAAAATAAGGCAATTTATTAAAATAGATCTTAATCTATATTATAAAATGCATGTTTAATTATATGGGAATAACAACGTTTACTATAAATTGGTTATAATTTATTATTATTATTTTATTTTTTATGGTAATTGGAAAATTATTTTGAGCAAATTTTATGATTTACTGTTATATCAATTTTAAGCAAAATAACATTTTATTCTAGATTTGTATTTATATTAAATATATTAAATTAGTGACTTCCACTTGTAGTGTGTGTTATAGCTTCACCTAAAAGGAAAAAAAATATCTCTTTTCTCTCTCACCGATTGTGATTTGAAATCACCCCTAGGTGACCTTAGGAAATTAATGAAGGTATTACAGACTCATGTGCTGGTGTGTGTGTCTATATTGTGCTGGTGTGTGTGTTTATGTTATCTTGTGCAACGGATCGATAAGATTGTGAAATACACGAACACTTGACACAGTAAGAGATCACAGTAAGCAAACATAAACACAACAAAATTTAATAAGGAGTTCACCCAATCCTCCTGGGCTACGTCTCCTGGTCCAACCTTCAACGGTGACCTTTTTATTATGTTTTTAAAGCAGAGTCTTACAATAAGGAGCTCAATCTGAGTCTCACTTGATAGAGGATCAACAGTAGGATGGCACTTGGAATTCCCAAGTCCTTAGAGTTCACAAACTCCCCTTATCGAATTTCGACCTCAATTGGTCTTTGTCTGGTCGATGCTGCCCTTACACTGATGACCAGCTCGGCTTCTCTGCCCTCTGTAACTTTGCCTCTCTTTCTGTGTCTCTCGGCCTTCGACTTCTTCACTTCTTCTCTGCCTCACTGTCCCCTTTCTTCATGTTAGCTTGTGGCTTTAAAGCCAGTCCGTTCCTTCGACTGTTCGTTTCAGCTTCTCGGCTTTTTGGATCACCTACCTTTTTCCATTGAGACTCCTATGCCCTGCATCATCATCGCTGTGTAACACTTCGCAGAGAGGTGGCCACCTGTCTCTTTGCGAACTGAGTGTCAGTTCTTCCTGAACGTTCATTTTTTCCGTTATTTCCCAGATGCCTGTGAAATCGATCCTTCTGTCAATTCATTAGCCAAATCGGACTTCAAATCTTATGTGTCGTAGTTTATTTCTCCTCGGGGTCCGGTCATCCATCGGGTTGAACCTCCGCCGTTGATCTGGAGCCTCGAGATCCTACGGTCTTTGCTTATATCGCACGGTTGAGTTGCTCAACCGTTAGTCCACGATGTAAGCGATTTCTCTCTCTCCCCACCGGACACGTATCACTCATTGTATGGAATCGCTGGGTCCTTGGCAAAATCCGCTTACCGCCCGAAACGCCTCCGATATTTCTCCGGTTTTGAGCGCGGGACCCGCCTTGTCAGTTTTAGCGCTTTTCCATGGTTTTCTAGTTTCCCTTGTGACCGAGTGCTCGGAGATTTTCCTTCTCGATGGGTTTTGCTATCAGAAACAACCTCCATTTCTGGATCTGAGCTTCCCAATTGCCATTTTTACAGCATGCGTGGTCTCCATGGGCCAATGGTTAGCGCACTTTGACCGAAGGTCCTCGTTGCTCCATGCTGGCTACAAATTGACACTATTCAGAGGTTATTTCTGATAGCTATAAGATTTCTTGAAGTCTGTTATTCATTCTTACCAATCATGGAATTGTTTGAGGATCTCATTTGGATCAAGTTACTGCTAAACCTTTCTTCACTTTCTCTTTGTAACTTTGATCTGATACTAATTTGTTGGAAGGACAGAGGAAGAAAGACACAAAATTTAACAAACACAATAACGCACTCTTCTATTGATCACACAAACTTGATGATTACAATGAACACAATGAGAGATTTTTAACCTTTCTCCACTAGCTACTCACTTAAAATAACTTTGTCATGCAACCACACACTCAATTCGACTTTACCCAAAATAAGACTTAACTTGACTCGATCCGATTAACCCTCTAATTTTAAACAACTTTCCATAAAAAATAATTAAATTTCTTTTACAAAGACTCACTCTCCAATTAAAAACTTTCAACAAAACCCTATATTTTTTTTTCTTGAAAACACTATGTTTAGAAAACACTCTTTTTATAATCTTTGCAAAGAACTTAAATAAACTTTTAAAACCATTTTAATAAAATCCTTTTTATTTTAGTTAATAAAACTCAAATCTTTTATTTTAAAAAGGTTTTATAAATTTGTCGTATTAAAAAATTCCTTTCCCAAAAGGTTGTTATGAATTAGCTACAAACCTTTCAAATACAATATTTGCATAAAACTTTTAAAGATGATGTTTTTAACAAGGTTACATAGTAGCTTTTTCTACGGCTTAGTTTAATTATTGAACTTTGATCACATTTAAAAAGGGCTACATAGTAGATACTCTTGTTTAGTATAAATATAGTTCAGTTAAAATAAAAAACAATGAAGCCAAAATCCTAGAACCATACTTCCAAACCAAAAAAATGTTTCTACCTTATTACACTAAGAGAATAGAAAACAAAATGGTATAAATATATTGTTATGTTGCATTGGAAATTGGCTAACTAACTAATATATATATATATATATATATATATATATATATATATATATATATATATATATATATACCTCACATCAAATTCTAGTTTTACACAATATTACATTTGCACAAATACAAATGCTAAAGATGAACATCAAATATGCTAAAGATAATCATCACAAATATATTTGAACATATTAAACATGAACAAAAATAAATATGTTCTACACAAGTGAAATTAACGCTCAAGAAGAGATTTTTATCCACCACAGTAAACAAACTAATAAATTAAGAAAATGTTCAAGTTGTAATACTAGGCACAATCACATTATTAATTTTAGGTGATATAATTTTTTTTTAAATTGTGATTTTTTTATTTGAAGATATTAATTTTTATTTGATTTTAGGCAAAATGGACTGGTACAATTTGACCATCATTTACATAACTAGATTCCAATATATTGTAAAAAAATATAAAAAATTTACATTTGCATTACCTTATAACCTTTCAAAATGAATAAAATATTTAACCAGACATACTAAAAATATCATTTAAACAATATAAAATAATAATTTAACTAACCATTATCTCACTAATTTTGAAAAAAATATCGTTAAAATCTAGATTAAAATTTATGTAATCTAAGTGACGTAAAATAATAATTTAGCTAATCATTATATTTTCTAATTTCCTCCATATTTCTCAAAATGGGATGTTTTATTCACCAAGATAATTTAATGAAATTCTTTAAAATATAATTTAAATCATACTTCCATATATTTCAAACTGGAATAATTTAAATCATACTTTCATATATTTCAAACTAAAACATTGCATTCAATAGGAGAATTTGGGGAAATTTTAAAAGATGTATTTTAAATAATGTATAATAGTAATTTTGCTTACCATTAAATAAAAATATTGCGTGACAATTAGGGATATTTAAAAGATTGTGATTTCAAGTATTTAATTATCAAGATGCTCATGATGAACAAAGTTAACTTTTGAATAAGAACATTTCATTTTATGACAAGTTGGTGGGAATGCTATCAAGTTAGTGAGAATTCTATCAATGGATTTTAAGTCTAGTCCAAAAGTATGTTGACTAAAATTGTCATCATTTTAATAAGTGATAACGTTGAGGTTGAAGTTGATCTATTATCTGAACCATTTAACAATATAAATTTTCACATGAAAAATATAAATGAGTGTAATTAAAAGTGGTATTTTGGAATCAAAATTAAAATGTGATTAATAATAAATTAGTATAAATATATTAAGATATGTGGTTAGTAAATCTAGTTAAGATATATTAATTGATATTAGTTTGTATATGACATAATTTATTATTTTATATGATTTAATATGTTATTTGAGGATTTATAAGGTAATTTTATAATTTCCAAAATATTCCACATGAATTTGACACCCACGTGCACCTTTTTACTTTTACTTGTAGTTGAAAACCTCTATTTGACAATGGAAATAATTCACCATTTAAAGAGATTTCTATTACTAGCTTGAAGAACTTCTCAAAGTATTTGTAACATTATTGATTTTAGTGTGTTTTGAGCTTAAATTTAGCTAGCTAAATTATAAAGCATTGTTTCTGTCTACCAAAATTGGTGGTATTTATTAATTTATTCTATAGAAAATATGAATAAGGTTGTAGCAATCCTTTTCAACATTCTAAGCATTGCAATTAAATTTCACTTTCTCATATTCAATAGAAATCTTATTAAATAATCATAATATTAAATCTTAATACTAAATTAGAAACTATTAACAACAAAAATTAACAAATATATATATATGTAACAATATAATAAAAGTTATTAAAAAACCATATATATATTACAATAAAAAAAAATATACCTCTTAAACAACAGCAATTACACTTGCTTTTCAACTAGATACATCTCCACGAAAATTTGCACCTCCAACTATTTGAAAATCAGTGTCCAAATATACATATGATCATGTATGACTGTATTAATGTTTACAATTTTTTCCATTTAAAATTATGTTATGATAACATTGTTAGACACTTTTTTTTAAGGAATTAGGTTTAAATGTCTTTTAAATATTTAATGCACGATTTTTAAAATTTAAAATTATTATTATATTATTTATTGCCGATTTCCGATCTTTGAGTCCTCGTATAAGATTTATGGCCGTTGTTTAGCCCCT
The DNA here is from genome assembly GCA_031772625.1 of Pinus tabuliformis. NCBI lineage: Eukaryota > Viridiplantae > Streptophyta > Pinopsida > Pinales > Pinaceae > Pinus > Pinus tabuliformis. Next base: position 655,843,589 of record CM062815.1, on the reverse strand, counting down.
GCAAACTTTGAAGCTCTTAATCTTTCAAGGCATTTAAATTCATAAAGCTCTAATATGTGTATGTCTTTGTCAAAACTGAGGTCCTGTGCTTCAAAGCTCTGCGGATTTGTCCAGAATGTAAATGTGCACATTTGTCTTAAAGTTGGACACGTGACGCTTACAAGATTCTAAATGTATTTCTTCTTGATACATATAATCTCTTCTAGTTACTAAACAATAAATGATAGACTTGAATTTAAATATTTGAGCTTCAACGGACATTAAATGAGTTTAAGAGAAGACATTAAATTGAGCATCCACGAAATACCCAGCAAAAAAACGTATAATTGTCGGGTGTTTTTCGAAGCAACGTACAGTAATATAGACAAATTGCTTCAAGCCCCCTGTTTCATGTTGGAAGTACGAGCTCAAGCGATAAGACTAGATCCAAGCCAACCAATCACAATAAAAAAAATTAAAATAATCCAATAAATAAATTATTTTTCAATTATAAAGTTAACATTACACCTAGGGTTTTAAATTTTTTTTTTGCCAAATTAAAAGAATTTATATTCAACGCATTTTCTTAATGCGTTATATCCGGCCCTGGCAGGAATAATAAACTCGAATCTCTTATCAAAACCTTTTGGTTATCCCTTTCAAAAACGTAAACCATAAAAAAAACCTCTGGACGACCATTGGACAGCACCGGCCGTGGCAAATGGAATGATTGTCATATCGTGGCAGCACCTTCCTCGGACACTCATATTTCATTCTCCTTTACCCGACATTTTAGCACCCAGGAAGCCGAATTAGACCACAGAGTTGAACGTATCATGCTCTTTTGATAACGGAAGTCCACGAACGACCACAGCCGGTAAAGTTGATACGTGCCCGAATTCGGGGCATGGATGCTCAGAAATACTGTCGTTTGCTGGCTGACATAGATCATCAACACAATGCATATGCAGGCAATTGGAGTTTATGTGACCGGGCGGTGCTGAAAAGATGAGTCGATCGGTGGGCGGATATAAGTTTTATAATAACTGCATGGAAAGATGCTCCGCCAGAAAAATAAGTTCGCAATTTGGGACTCCACACTGTTATTCACGTGAAGAAGCCGAAATATAGCCGGGAGCCGGATGGCTTCGTCGATTGTGGACAAAACAATGATAGGGATGCGCATCGCTTCCTCCCTTGTGGACAAAACAATAATAGCGATGCGGATGGAAAGATGAGGAATCCCATCGCTTAGATGAGGTCACATTTCAAGTCGATACGGTGAAAGAGGGCTCCTTGCTTCTCCGAGACATTGGGTATACGTTGTATTTTGAGTGTTTGACTGAAAGAGAGAGAAGAAGTACAAAGATTAAAAAAGAACCGGGAAAGGAAAAAAAAATACTTACGCCTTTTATTTGTCCATACTTGTTTGAGGCCTCGAAGAGAACGCATTTTATTTGTCCATACTATTTTGAGCCCTCGAGGAGAACCACATGAACATGGTGTAATTTATGGTTTTTCCTTATTCTACTAAGTATCATGCATAAGCATTCATTAAGTATAGCAAAATGTAGCTATGAGATTTAACTATGGCCTTTTTTTTTCAATCTTAATTTTAGTTTGTCTTTGAAAGTTATGTATTCATTATGGTTTTTCCTTCAACATTTTGATGATTCTAGTTTGCTTATCTCTCTCAATTTTATTCCAATTTGTTTTAGAAATCTATGCATTTATTGTGTTATTTTGATATTTTAATGAATGGTATGTTTTTTTTGTTTTTTAATATTTAAATAATGTTGGGAACAATTTTTAGGATAATTTATTTTTTCCAATAAAAGTATTTTTTTTCTCAGTATTTTTTATGAGATTTGAACCTAAGACTTAATAAGAATTAAGTCTCGCACAAACTATCTAATTTACATTTTATGGGGTTAATTCTCTGAACCTAAGACTTAATAAGAATTAAGTCTCGCACAAACTATCTAATTTACATTTTATGAGGTTAATTCTCTTACTCGTCTATGATGAATGAGAGAGTTTTAAAACAAAACAAGTTGAAAAATTAAACATATTGGAAATACATGAAATTAGTAAAACCAGTATAACCATATATAGCTAGTAAACATCGATAGGAATCAGATGAATGAGAGAGTTTTAAAACAAAACAAGTTGAAAAATTAAACATATTAAAATACATGAAATTTAGTAAAACTAATATAACCATATATTGCTAGTAAACATCGATAGGAATCAAATCAGGCATCGAATCATTTACAACATGATACATCTTACATTGCTGAGATTTAAAAAAAAAATTACTTTGATTTAAATAATTATTATTATTAATTATAGAACAAAAGAAGAAGACTCATAAGTCGAAAGAGAAGTATACGAAAGAAGAGCCTCCGAGATCGTATGACAAGACGAAGACGAAGAAGCCCTTGAAGTGTTGGATATATGAGGAACCACATATGGTGAAGAATTGTCCTTCAAGATCAAAAGTGGAAGCAATTGCACAATCCAATGTGAAGAAGAAGAAAGAAGAAACTTTCATTGGAGTTATGCAGATTTGGGGAACTGCAGTGGCTACGGAAGCGATCTCATGAAGAGATCCCAAAAGGAACCAATTCGAATATGTGGAGATGAAGATTGGGAAAGTCATTGTTCTCACTATGGTGGATAGTGGTGCAACTCATAACTTCATGAGTGAAGATATTGCGAAGAAGATTGGGTTGGAATTTATACCAGTTCAGGCACAATTGAAAGCAGTGAATTCTCCACCTAATTCTGTGATTGATGTAGAGGAGAAGGTCGATGTGACACTAGGTGAATGGACAAGGAAGGTCGATTTCACAGTGGTGCGGATAGATGACTATGAAGCTGTGCTAGGCATGGAATTTATGAAGCAATTTGAAGTTATGATAGTTCCACACATGAAGAAGTTGTACATTTATGACGAGCGTGAGGAAGCACCCATTGGTATACCAACCATAGGGGCTACGACAGTCGAATGTAAGTTGACAACGATGAATGTGGAGGAGGTGAAGCGAGATGAGGAAGTCTATAAGAGATTGTCTTATACAAAGGAAAAACTTATGGAGTGATCACAAGTGATTAGAGCATTGTCTGATAGTATCTTGGATCTATGAAGCAGACTAGCGGTAATGAAGAAGGATGAGGATGCTAGACCAGACGATCAGTGGGAGAGTCGAGAAGCATACTTGCAAAGATTAGAGGTGGAAGATCCTAATAGGTGGATTGAGCTGATATGCAAGGAAGAGGGAGAGCCTTTGGCCTCCACTTCCTCCCACTCTTCTTAGACTAACATGGTGATGAGGCTCATTGTTATCTGCTCATGGAAGTGAGTCTCCAACATTTTGAGCAGACATCTCGGGTGAGAGTTTGGCATATCTATGGCATGAGGCAGGTCAAAGGTGGGCACATCTCGATACCCATACACATATTTGTGTGGACTTATAGTCTTGGTGATGGTGGTTGCCGAGATGATGTTGTCAAGGATGACAATTGTTTAGAGTGGCGGAGTATGGCACGCCCTCGAGTTGCCATTTATGATGTGCGATGGGTCATGACATGACTTTCGGTTAAAGGCGACGAGTCGGCATGTGCGACGAGCTGGGCATTTGGTTAAATGTACCTACGCGAACATGCAACGAGTTGTGATGATGGGACGAGTTGGGTGGTCGGTTAAATGCGCCCGAGACACGAGTTGCGATGAGCCAAAATGGGGTTCGAAAAACCAAACGACGAAATTTGGCTAAGTGTGGAGAAGTCCAACAAGTTTAATGGAGGGTCAAAAAACTGAGTGGGTTGGTCGAGTTGACGTATGGTTGGGACGAGCTGACTTAACTTGGTGGTCTGACGATCAAATTACATGGTCGACCTGGGTAGGCTGAACCATCATTATCCATGGGAGAAACATATATATATGGGGTGAATGCATAGAGGAGAAACCAAGCAATTCACATCCAAGCATAACCAAGATGAATTGGTAGCGAGGAGGACAAGCAAATAAGATTGGGCAAAGGTGTAGGTGCACAGAGGTCCGAAACACCAAAGCCGCAAAACCGCAGGAAAACCGAGCGCGGGTCGAAGGTTGGGCGAACGAGCTGCAGGTGGCAAGGCGGGTGGCAAGTTGAGCGAAGGGTCGCGAGCTCTAACCACAAGGTGAGATGCCGTAGCACATGGGCGCAACCCTCCGGAAGTCTGAATGGAGGTAGGAGGAGGTTGTGAACGACGAGCGAGCAGAGTTTTTGAACCAAGTGAGCGGAGTTTGTGAACGATGCATGGGCGGAGTTGTGAACAACAAGCCAGGCAGAGTTGTGAGTAGACGCGTCGGGGCGAAGGTGAACAGATGAGATGGAGGCGAGTTGAATAATGAACAGGTGAAGTGTGGGGGCACTCCTGCTCGCGGGTGGTGTGACACAACACGATAGTGCACGCGAAGGCAAACACGGGTGCGGAGGTGACAATTTGGGTGCCTTGCCCAACGACAAGTCAGGTAGGTGACTCGAGGGCGAGAGCACTCCTACTCGAGCATGAGTCAAGCCGAGGCAATGCTGAAAGAAGGCCAAGTTGGTGAATTTGGCATTTGTGAAGGTGAATTTTGGGGTTGCCTTACAAAGGCTGAATATTGTAAATACTTGTAAAAATTGTATTGTTATATTTATTTGGGCATACTCGAACTAGAGAGTTGCCCCTCCCTTTGAAAGAAGTATTAATCTGTTGTGCATACTTTTAATGATGATGATGATGAATGTTTCTGCTGTGTAAAAATAATGATGGATGCTTAGTAAAAGTTGAAAAATATTCTAAGTGTTGAATGTTAGGCGTAGTCCATACTTGAGAGTATTGGTGAAAAGAAATTGGGTAGCAGTGCCAGACCTACCTATGTGCGGTTGAAAGACCACTGTCAGGATAGGGCCGTGACAGGTATGGTATGGATAATTTTTAAAGTCTACTAGGTCTTGGATAGATAGTGATTGGGTGCTTTGTTAAGGCACTCCTTGATGTGAAGTCACTGATTCAATTCCCCATCTGGATTAGGGTGATATATTGGACATGATGAAGATATAGTCTTGCCAAACTTAATTATAGAGAGCTAAATATAGTTTTTATTTCTAATTAAATACTTCTTATTATTACTATTCATTAAAATTGGTATATTTTTATGGGCTTTACAATGTAATACATTGATAATGACATGCCTATACATCCTTAGTGTGAGTGTGCTTCAAAATTTAATCACTTCAGACACTTCTTCGTATCCCTGGTCTTGCGAAGAGAAAACCATTCAATATCACAATGATAATTAGCGATAACATTGGTGTAGACAATAAAAACTCTTCAACTCTATTTTAATCCATGCTGAATTCAAATTACTAATGACTTCATTCTATTCGACTCGAAAAATAGAATACACTAAAATAATAAATAAAATGCGAGAGATGAATATTTTGAAATCTTTAAAGCTATTGAAAGATAAGAAACCTCCAAAACTACTCACCCAAAAAAATGTAAGGCAACAAAACTCCAAAACTTGCACCTATAACCAACTACTAACCAAAAGAAAAACATAAATCAAGAAGCAAACATAACACAAGAAGCAAGATCTCACTCTCTATCATTTATGATTACATTTAGTCTATCATCCCAACGAGATTATCATGATAAAATTTGATAAAATTTATTACATGTGAGTTAGATAAAAGCTTAAATAGTATATTTACTAAATGGATGATGATTGTAAAATTTTCCACCACATATATATTTTTGTTTTATTATAAATTATTGGTGGTAACTACAATCCTATGTATAAATGTTTATAGAAATTTTTACCAATATAATATTAATGCGGGAAAAATTAACTCTTTACTTTGTTTATTACTTAGTGATCATTTCAATTTTTCTTATTATTAATAATGATTCTTTACTTCCCATAATTGATGTTGCAAATTTAAACAAAATAACAAAATCCAAAATCCAATATGGAATTAAATCAAACAAATTATTTTATAAATATATATTTTTTAATAACAATAATTATTCTTTGTATTAGTTCTGCGTGGTTGTGGTAAAATACACTGGATATTTATAATTCATATACATCTATGGGCTTTAATTTCATTATTTGTAGACAGATAATCCATGCCCAGTTGTCCGTGATCACTACAAAAAGATTCAGATACAATACTCTTATTTATTCTACAAGAGTATACTCGACAAAATTGAGACAAGATGAAAACACAAAAAAAACAGTGATTACATTTGACGATTAAGCATTTAGATTAACAGGGCAGTTTAAATCAATGCCCGAGTTCTAGACTTTTGAAGGGGTGCTTTGTTCTTCTAGGTGGGTGCTTGAGTTGGGCATCTGGAGATGGGGACCCTTGATCATGCTGCGCAGCGTTTCGACCTCATCCTCAAGCCTCACAATTTTCTTGTGTTTGGCCTCTATTACATCACAGTTTTCACAGGCAACCACAATTTGATGGTGCAATAAAACATTAAGGTTGAAGAGCTCTAATTTAATATTTGTGATCTCCTAAGCACATTAGACACATACCGCAGGAGTTAGGGACCAAGATATGTTGTTCTCGACCCATTGTGAGATTACCCACATCAGTTTCCACCACCATGCCTAAACGTGCACGTTGGCTACCCTAGGTTCCTGTAATCATCCTCTCAGAACACCATTGTAATGCAGAGAAAGCACATAAGGTGGAGGAGAGGGAATGCAACTCATGTTGTGGCTTGTCATGTATTGAAACCCATAGAGCTCGATGGGGTGAGCTAGAGCACCTAAGCAGGGGGACACAATCTAAAAGGAAGGTGACAAACTCACAGCTTTGAGACTCTCTTGGGTTCTTCTCACCAAGAGGATGAAACTCAATCCAACTAGAATTGTAGATGGTAAGAAGAATGGGAAATCATAGGCAACCCAAATGAAATTTGTAGCAGTTTCCATGTAGATACATCGTGTGATAGAGCAAAGACGAACTAGAATCTCCAGGATCCCAATGTGGTGCCATCATTTCCTAAGAGGTGAGAGAGCTTCAATTACTTGTAGCCAGGAATTGGAGCAGTTGGACTGTTTGGTGTAAGCTGAGAGGAGTAAATGCAGCATGAAGGATGAGATGACTCGAGGACTCGCAGGGTGAACAACTTCAAATTCCTACAATGATCCTTGAACCAATAATTAGACAAGAAGACTCCCATGCTTAACTGAGGATCCGACCTAGGTAGTGTCACGTGGGAGGGAGAATGAGGGCTGCACACTAGGAGAGAGAGATAATGCTTCATCATGTAGGCGAGTGGTGGGAGGGACGGGATGACCTCACAATGATACTAGCCAACCATACATGAGGGGTATAATTAGATGCCTTGGGATCCAGGGATATATACCATAAATGCCATGGATGGATGGGGATAGGAGTGGGATACATAAAGGGACTAAGAATGGGGGTAGTTAGGGCATGGGGAAAAACTAGGGACCCCATTAACTTCCCATTCTCTTTTATTTAAGCGGAAAGCTATGTTTGTCATCGAGTCGGCCTCTGAGTTGATGTTTCTAATAATATGCCAAATCACGAACTACCAAAGGTGAGGAGGATACTTTGAGCAGGTTGGAGGGCTGGTTTAGATGATTGTCTTTAACAAGGGAGATGTTTCTTAAGTTTCTAATAACAAAAAAAGAGTCTCCCAAAATTGTAATGTTGTTACCTTCATTTTTCTGGACTAAGAGGAGCCCTATATACAAGCCATAAACCCTAAACCTCAGCTTGATTATATCATTTTACCTAGACCCAAGCTTATTTATCCGCTATTATTCCTTCTCAATTGTAGAGAATCGCTTCCTCGTGCTACCCCTAATTATTTTTTAAATATTAACATTTTCATTGAATGTTTATTCTACAAATTTATTTTAATGTTTCTTTCCCCTAATTATTTTTTAAATATTAACATTTTCATTGAATGTTTATACTACAAATTTATTTTAATGTTTCTTTTAAAATATTTATTCTTGAAGTTTAAACAAATAAGAAAATTCAAAATCAATATTGAATTAAATCAACCATTTTTTTAAACACTGGTAACATCATTTAATGTTTATTTTAATTAATTTATTTACTCTAATTAATGAGGAGGCTAAAGCTAAATATTTAGGAAGGATGTCGATTTTATTAATAATATAATTTAGTGAAAAATATCTTAAATATATCTTACTCGATTATTTAAAATTTGTGATTTTTAAATTTTGATTTATTACGAAATTAAAAAACTAATATGGATATAATAAAAGTATAGAATTTTAATGTATGCTTCGAACCCTCCTACTTTATTGTATAGTTGGGAAAGAGTACACAAGAAAATAGCTTTGCTTCTCTTTTCGCCTCTACAGAAGAACCCTCATGCAAATACACAATTGCACTATTGAACTAGAGATTGACAGAAAAACCCAGATGCAAACACACAATTGAACAACCCTCATGCAAATACACAATTGAACTATTGAACTAGAGATTGACAGAAAAACCCAGATGCAAATACACAATTGAACTGTTCAACTAGAAATTTACCTAGATGCAAATACACAATTGAATTGTTCAACTAGAGATTAACTTCGCTTAAATTTAAGGTACACTCTCAAACCCCAAGATTGCTTTGAAAAGGTTTAAACAAAGTCTCTCAAATATAATTACACAACTTAAAAAAAAACTTATCATCTATTATTTTCACAATTTGATCATGCTAGGTGCCCATAAGGCCTGCTCTTTTAAGTAAAGAACTTTCAGTCATTACTTCCTGCCACAACAGCTAAAATATAGTTTTCGAAATAGGCGGGATGTACATTTCTGTCTAGAAGCTCCTCTGTGACTTGTACGATTGAAGCTTCAGAAGCCGCGCTATTGCAAAGATCATGGTTGGATAGCAACCCTATACAAAACCCAAAACTAAGCATTTTTCTTCTTATCAAAATCTTGCCCTTCAGATACTAAATTTCTCAAGAAGATCGAACTCCTCACCTCTGAATTTTTTCAAACAGAATTACTAATACACAACCAGCATCTGCGACGTTCAAAACGATGGACTAATTGGGTTATACAATTCATTCTCCGAATCTTCATTCTTAGATGGGCTGTGGTAATTAACGCACATAATTAAAACCCCGTCTGGTCTCCAGAGCTCAACAGCGAGGCAGCGTGCACTTCTGTCCTTCCATCAATCCCTGATGCTTCGGTTCGCAACGTGTGGGCAAACGTTCAAAGATGTGAGCCAGCGACTGAAGATTGCATTTAACAATGGTATCCACGAAGAGGCACGTATCACTGGGGCTATTCCCCTCCGGCACGTCCACCACGTACGACTCAATCACCAGGGTCTCGTTCTTCCTGTCCACGTTGCGGGCCTCATGAACTGTGGTGAAGGACTGATAGTTTTTAAGGCGGTGCTCTCCTCCAACGACTCTGAAGCTCAGAACGTGGTGATCGTTGTCCAGAATCTCGAGCCGTTCAGTGCTGCTCTTCGCTGGAAGTCCGGAGACCACGCGAAGCTCTCTTGTACTCCCCACGGTGCCATCACCCAGCATGGAGCAGCTACGGATGAAATGCTTGTACGTCTGTGGTTTGTCGAAGCGCCGCACCACGGACCAGACGTCCTCAACTGTTGCTCGAATCCACCGCACGACCACGGAAGAGAAGTGGCCGTCGCTAACGGAATGTTTGTGATATCGTTCCACCACGCTCCTCAGGTACTCATATTCCTTCTCCATCACCAGGGATTGCAGCATCTCGGACACCAGATTGGCCGGCCTTGTACGTATCGAGCCCGTTTCATCAGTAATATTTGAGATATCTGAAAATGGCCACAGCTGGTGGGAAGGAGACATGCTCGAATTCGAGGCTTCGATGCTCAAAACTAGTGTTTTCCACTCGCAGATATGAGATCAGTTCAATGCAAATACAGGCAATCGGACTTTCTGGGTACGAGGCAACGCTGAATGTCTATATATATGTCGATTGTGGGCGGTTAGAAATTTTAATGATTTCACGGTAGTGATAGCTATCCAAAATAAAGGAAGTTCGCAAATCGAGCGCCACTATGTTGTTCTTCACGTGAATAAGTGGGGAAAAAGTGAGAAGCGGATGGCTACCTCCCTTGTGGACAAATCAAGGAGAGTCATGCGCATGGAGGGATTGTGAATCCCATCGGGTGTCACATTCCATGTGGAATCCCCACCGACAATCAGCGACCAACGAGCCTTGGTCGTCCAGGTGGGCTTCATAGGAGATTAAGTGTATTAGGTGTGTAGTTCGAGTGTTTGAGGCAATAAAGTAAAACATGTAATTCATAGAATTTGAGGCATATAATTCATATGGATCTGTGATGAAGTATATTACCGTTTATGAACTTCATGGTCAAGGAGGGATAGATTTGTTTCAGTTAGTCGAAAGGATGAAGTATGTTACCGTTTATGAATTTCAATGTCAAAGAGGGATACATTGTTTTCAGTTGGCCGAAAGGTTCGAAATGATGGAATCGTTTATATATATAATTAAAAAATTCATTATATATAATTAAAAAACTCATTTATTGTTGAATTGAGGCTTTTCTGATTTATATCAGGTTCATGATAGATTTTTCGGTGTAAATCACAAGAGCTATCATTTGTCTATGCGTTTCGAACCAACTAGTGTGGTTCATTGTCACGACAAGTTGAAGAGCCAGATCCAGCTTTGCATGAACCAACTAGTGTGGTTCATTGTCACGACAAGTTGAAGAGCCAGATCCAGCTTTGCATGTTAAATAGCGTGAGCAGAGCCTCCAACGACTAAATTGGACTAAGGACCTTATATAAATAATCTAAATTAATAAGGGACTTTGCCTCTAAATAAATATATAAATAATTTAATTTAATTGGTTGTTAATTTAATAAATATATAAATAATTTAATTTTATTGGTTAATAATTTAATAATTAGTTAAAGGGGGATTAACTAATAAATACAAAGAAAATAAACATTAAAAATAAAAATAAAAAGTATCATTAACTATTTATAGAGTTATCATATAAATATTGGAATAACACGTATGATTAACAATTATCAGAGCTTTATAAAAGAAAGAAAAAAGTTAAATTAAAAAAAAATAAATAAATAAATAAAAATACTAACTCATATATATATATATAAAGATGAGACAAGAAACGAGGGGAGGGGAGGAGGAGGAGTGGCATGGAAGAAAGCGACTAGGAAGATAGAGTTGGGACCCAACATCCACTGATCTTCTAGCCATCCTCTCTATTGAGATTGCACGACCTCTTTTCAATCTCTAGAGCTTCCCTGAATTTTCGATGATGGAATTGTGAAACTCTAGCAATGACACTAGCCTCCTCAATACAAACATGATGATTAGTTTTTTCCGCATGCTCAGCTAAAGTTGAAGACTTTGATCTCCTATGCTTAAGGTCAGCGGCGTGTTCACTAATCCTTTGACTGATGGAGCGACCCGTCTCACCAATATAGAGGGTCCCACAGGAACAAGGGATAATATATACCCCTTTCATATCTTTAGGGTCGATAGGATCCTTTCCTGATCTGAGGGACATCCGAATGCTGTTAAGTGGCCTAAAGGTTACAGGGACACTATGCATCTTGAGAATCCTTGCAATCTTATCAGTAGTCCCCTGAACAAACGGAAGATGGACACTTGGAATCCACTCCTTCGGCTCCCTTTTAGCAAGAGAATTCTTGGCAGCCTTTAGGAAAGCCTTCTATCCCATGTATCTACTATAACCATTCTTGACGAAGACATCAAGGAGATGAGATTTTTCTTTCTCAAAACTCTTATTATCCGAGATCCTTAGGGCCATGATAATTGTTAATCATACGTTTTATTCCAATATTTATATGATAACTCTATAAATAGTTAATGATACTTTTTATTTTTATTTTTAATATTTATTTTCTTTGTATTTATTAGTTTAACTAACTATTAAATTATTAACCAATAAAATTAAATTATTTATATATTTATTAAATTAACAACCAATTAAATTAAATTATTTATATATTTATTTAGAGGCAAAGTCCCTTATTAATTTAGATTATTTATATAATGTCCCTAGTCCAATTTAGCCGTTGGAGGCTCTGCTCAAGCTATTTAACATGCAAAGCTGGATCTGGCTCTTCAACTTGTCCTGACGATGAACCACACTAGTTGGTTCGAAACACATCAACAAATGATAGATCTTGTGATTTAAACCAAAAATCTCTCGTAAACTCATTTATCTTATTTATTCTATAGTAATGAGAATGAATTTAAATTAATTATTTAATTTATAAGGTAAATTATATATTTTATTTTTAAATCATGAAACGTATTATCAACAAATAACAGGAATAATGAAATGTAATGTAATGTCAACAATATTATAATGATAATAATTTTAACTTTAAAATATAATTTAAAAAAAAAAAACATATTTCCTCTTATATATTAAAAATATATATATTTTTAAATATAAATTTATTATAAAATATATATATTTTTAAATATAAATTTATTATAAAATAAGTTAAATTGCTTTTCAACTCTATAATATATAAAATAATATTTTTTATTAAAAATATTATTATAATTCTTTTATTAAAACAGATCTTAATTTGTATTACATGATGTATGTTTTATTAACTTCTACTAATGATTATTAACTAGCTATTGTACCAGATGTTGCAATGGAAATGCCCTAAGGCAATAGCATATAACATTAATTAATTCTTCTTTGACAATTTTTGAAAGGCAAAAAAATATAAAAAAAGGAAAGGACCATGTTACAGTGACATCCTGCTACCTCCAAGTAGGACCAAGCTCTAATCCTCGAACTCTACTGGAATCTTGGAATATTACATCTTGCTGCATCCGAGTAGGACCAAGCTCTAATCCTCGAACTCTACAGGAAAACTTTAGTGAGCTCAGAGTTTCTCCCATGTCATTTTCATGGGGACTAATTTGTACAAACAAAGTCTTTACATATAAAATTAATTAATGCTTCTTTGACAATTTTTGAAAGGTAGAAAAATATTAAAAAAAAAGGCAAGGACCATGCTACAGTAACATCTTGCTGCCTCCGAGTAGGACCAAGCTCTAATCCTCGAACTGTACTGGAATCTTACATCTTGCTGCCTCCTCGAACTCTGCTGGAATCTTACATCTTGTTGCCTCCGAGTAGGACCAAGCTCTAATCCTCGAACTCTATTGGAATCTTACATCTTGCTACGTCTGAGTAGGACCAAGCTTTAATCCTTGAACTCTACTGGAAAATTTCAGTGAACACAGAGTTTCTCCCATGTCATTTTCATGGGGACTAATTTGTACAAAAAGAGACTTTGAGTATATGACTTGGCCTAGTCCTCGAACTCTACTGGAATCTTACATCTTGCTACCTCCGAGTAGGACCAAGCTCTAATCCTCAAACTCTACAGGAATCTTACATCTTGCTGTGTTCGAGTAGGACCAAGCTCTAATCCTCAAACTCTATTGGAAAAGTACTGTAAAAGTTTAGTGAGCACAGAGTTTCTCCCATGTCATTTTCATGGGGATGAATTTGTATAGACAAAGTCTTTTTAAGTATATGACTTGGCCTCGATATTTGTGTGCCAGAAGGAAATTCAGCAATGGCGGCATACTTTTTTTCCCATGGAATAGTCGTAGTCGAAGGACAAATGTCAATTCAAAAATTAAACTCCACTACCAATAAAAGATGTTAGAAAATTATATATTACAGAGCAATGGAACACATAAAATATTGCAGAGATATAAACACAGAAAACGCATAAAACAAGAGAGACACAGATATACATGGTTCACCCAGTTTGGGCTACATCCATGGAGAAACAACCAGTCCTTATTTTATTATATTATCCAACAAACTGAAGAGATACAACCTACAACAGATCCGCTGTAACACCCTCTTCGCTCTCAATCTCCTCTCTCTTCCTCACTCAGAATACAGATATACATAGATGCAATACAATTCCCTCATATATAGTGAGGGGTTGCCTTCTAGGGCAAAAAACCCTAAATTAAACATAACTTCTACCATCAGATCATCCTCCTAATGAATGGCCCAGATTGACTAGAAATTACTAGACTTTTACAAGGTAATTTTACATCTATTTTTAGCCTTGGGGGCGTTGCCCCCGAAACCCCGCCGGGGGACCGCTGGCCCTCGGACCCCCCAACCCCCCCGTACCCCTCCACGTGGAGGGGTGTACAGTCTTCCTAGGGTATACATCCGCCTGAAACCTTTGAATACAGAAGATAATCAGGCTCCACACCCAACAATCTCCCACTTAGAGACCGATTATAGCAACTCCACCGTTGCTTCATTTGGTAGACATTGACTCCAATTTTGTTTCTCATTTTATTCATCATACTTGAAGACCAATTGAAACTGAGCAGATTCTCAGTTTCTCTCTGGTTACAACTTTTGTTAACATATCTGCAGGATTCTGACTAGTGTGTATCTTTTCCAGCTTCAACTGTCCATCTTCCAATGCTGACCGTATGAAATGGTACTTGAGCTGTATATGTTTAGTCTTGGAATGAAATGCAGAGTTCTTTGCAAGATGTATGGCACTCTGGCTGTCACTGTATAACCTGCCCAACTCCTGCTTCTTACCTAATTCATCCAAAAACCTTTGTAACCAAATCATTTCTTTACTAGCCTCTGTAGCAGCAACATACTCTGCTTCTGTTATTAAAAGTGCAACAACACTTTGGATTTTTGAAACCAAACTGACAGCTGTTCCACCTATAATAAATACATATCCTGTAGTGCTCCTCCTGTTATCTCTGTCACCTGCCATATCTGCATCAACATATACCTGTAGAGAAATGTTTGAACCACCAAAGCATAATGCTTGATTTGTGGTACATCTCAAATACCTAAGAATCCACTTCACTTCCATCCAATGTTCTTTTCCTGGATTGTTCATGTACCTGCTTACAACTCCCACTGCATGTGCAATATCAGGCCTTGTGCAGACCATTGCATACATTAAGCTTCCAACTGCTGATGCATATGGAACTTTAGACATATGAGCCATTTCTTCCTGAGTCTTGGGAGACACCTCCTTACTTAATTTGAAATGGCTAGCCAAAGGTATACCAACTGGTTTTGCATTCTGCATATTAAACCTTTTCAACACCTTTTCTATGTACTCACTTTGAGACAATGTTAATTTGTGATTCTTCCTGTCTCCAGTTATTCTCATACCAAGGATTTGTTTTGCAGCACCCAAATCCTTCATTGCAAATGAGTTTGCTAATTTTATTTTGAGCACATTTATCTCCTGCATGTTAGAACCTGCAACAAGCATGTCATCTACATACAATAACAATATAATATAGCTGCCATCATTTTTCCTTTTGAGATAAACAAAATGATTAGAGTGACACCTAGTATAACCTTGTTCAGACATAAACCTGTCAAATTTTAGATACCACTGCCTTGGAGCCTGTTTAAGCCATACAAGCTCTTCTTCAACCTGCACACTAGTTTCTCCTTCCCTTTTACCTCATATCCTTGTGGCTGCTGCATATATATCTCTTCCTCCAAATCCCCATGGAGAAAGGTTGTCTTTACATCTAACTGCTCAAGATGCAAATCTTCAACTGCTACTAGACTTAAAATAGTTCTGATTGAAGTCATTTTAACAACAGGAGAAAATATTTCATCAAAATCAATACCTTTGTTCTGTGCAAACCCCTTCACTACAAGTCTAGCTTTGTACCTCTATTTTCCTCCATCTTCTTCCTCCAGCTTGTAAACCCATTTATTTTGCAATGCTGTTTTACCTGCATGCAACCTGACTAAGTCCCAAGTCTGGTTATGTGTTAAGGAGTCCATCTCTTCTTTCATGGCTTGCTCCCACTTCTTCCTGGTTTCTACCTGCACTGCTTCTTCATAACATTCTGGTTCACCAGAATCAGTGAACAATACATAATATAATGAAGGAGAGTATCGTTCAGGGGGTCTACTTATCCTGGTAGATCTTATAACACCACTTTCAGGTGTTTGAAGTGCTTGTTGCTGTTGTGGTTGTTGTTCTGGCTGTTGATCATTATGATTTTCAGGCACCATCACTTTTCATGTGATATCGTCAAGCACTGTGTATTCTCTGTTTTCTTTTTCTTGTTTCTTTCCCTGCATCTGATTCTTATACAAGACCTTTTCATTGAATATTACATCTCTGCTCCTAATGATTTTGTGATTTTCATAATCATATAAGTGATAACCAAAATCATTAACACCATATCCAATAAAGGTACATTTCTTTGATTTTTCCTCAAGCTTTGTTCTATTTTCTTTGTTAATGTGGACAAAAGCTTCACAACCAAAAGTCTTTAAAAATGAGTAGTTTACCTTTTTACCTGTCCATGCCTCCTCTGGAATACCACCATCCAAGGAACTTGAAGGCCCTCTGTTTATTAGATAAACAACAGTATCTACAGCATCTGCCCAAAATTGTAAAGGCAATTCTGCATGCAATCTCATGCACCTTGCACGCTCCATGATTGTCCTGTTCATTCTTTCTGACACACCATTTTCTTGTGGTGTTCCTGGAACTGTCTTCTCTTTGTGAATTCCATTTTCTGAACAACACCTATAAAACTTTTTGCTGCAATATTCACCTCCATTATCTGATCTGAGACACTTCAACCTTTTCCCTATCTCATTTTCAACCAAAGCTTTCCATTTCTTGAAAGTATCAAATACATCAGATTTATTTCAAATACAATAAATCCAGGTTTTTCTGGTTGCATCATCAATAAAAGTAACATAATAATGAGAGCCACCAAGAGATGATACCTGAGCAGGTCCCCATACATCTGTATGCACAAGCTCTAATTTTTCGCTCTTCTTTTCTTTCCCAACCCTAAGGAATCTGACTCTCTTCTATTTTCCATAAACACAATTCTCACAGAATTTTAAATCAACATGCTTCAAACCTGGCAACAAATTTCTTGAGTGAAGAATATGCATCCCCTTCTCACTCATGTGTCCGAGCCTATGATGCCATAATGCTCCATCTGCTCCTTTGGAAGTTAAAGCATTAACAGAGTTAGAAATACCATTGCATAAATACAATGTACCAACCTTTTCGCCTTTTGCTATTACTAGGGCTCCTTTGGTGACCTTCCAAGCTTTATCTGTGAAAGTTGTCACGCAACCTTCACCACCTAACTGCCCTGTTGAAATCAGATTTTTCTTCAAATCTGGAACATGCCTTACCTCCTTTAGTAGCCATTGGTTTCCATTCTGCTTTTTTACAAGAACCTTACCCATTCCAACAATTTTACAGGGTTTATCATCACCCAAACGGACTTGTCCAAAATCTCCTTGAACATAGTCATGAAAATATTTCTTATCAGGTGTGGCATGGAATGAGGCCCCTGAATCTACCACCCAGGAATAAATAATATTTTCTAATGAAAGAATCAAAGCATCTTGCAACACATCACCTGTCACATTTGCTTCATGATTATTTTCTTGTTGTGAATCTCCTTCTTTTCCCTTCCGAGATCTACAGTCTTTCTTTAGGCATCCTTTCTTTCCACATTTCCAGCACACTATCCCTGATTTGGACTTGGATCTGCCTTTCCTTGATTTATTGCGATATCTTGAACTCTTTCCTCTTTCCATTTTTCTTCCCTTAGACTCTGCACTCAAAGCATTACCTGATGTCTCACCTGAGCTTTTCCGTCGCATTTCCTCGCTAAGGATTGCACCGACAACATCATCAAACTTTAAAGTAAGATCCAGAGACAAAGTTACTAATGGCCATAACTAAACCATTCCAACTTTCTGGCAATGAGCACAGAAATAACAGAGCCCTAACTTCATCATCAAAATTTACCCCTACAGAACTTAACTGACTTGTAACTATATTAAAATCATTTAAATGATCAGCGACAGATCCACCCTCCGACATCTTCATATTAAATAAACGCTTCTTAATAAATACCTTATTTGATGCCGAGGGTTTTTCATATAGTTTGGCTAATGCCAACATTAAACCCTGTGTTGTCGTTTCCTTTGAAATATTAAACACTACCGATGCCGCTAGGAACATCCGTATTGTTCCAAGTGCCTTTCTGTCGAGAATATCTCTTTCTGTGTCTGTCATACTCGTTGGCTTCTTTGTCTTTCCACTCAATGGTAGGTACAAATCTCTCTGATACAGATAATCTTCCATCTGCATTTTCCACAGCTGGTAGTTTTGTTCGTTGAATTTTTTGACCCTAAACCTACTATCTTCCGCAATTTCTCCCACTTGAACCAGGAACCCTTCTCTCCTGCGAGTTTATCAGCCAAATAGACCTTCGGCTCTGATACCAGTTGTTACAAAATTATATATTACGGAGCAATGGAACACATCAAATATTGCAGAGATATAAACACAGAAAATGCATAAAACAATAGAGACACAGATATACGTGGTTCACTCAGTTTGGGCTACATCCACGAAGAAACAGCCAGTCCTTCTTTTATTATATTATCCAGCAAACTAAAGAGATACAACCTACAACAGATCTGCTGTAACACCGTCTTTGCTCTCAATCTCCTCTCTCTTCCTCACTCATAATACAGATATACATAGATGCAATACAATTCCCTCATATATAATGAGCGGTTGCCTTCTAGGGCAAAAAACCCTAAATTAAACATAACTTCTACCATCAGATCATCCTCCTAATGAACAGCCCAGATTGATTAGAAATTACTAGACTTTTACAAGGTAATTTTACATCTATTTTTAGCTTCGGAGGCGCTGCCCCTAAACCCCCACCAGGGGACCGCTGGCCCCCGGACCCCCCAGCCAAGGGGGACAAGTCCCCCCCACGTGGAGGGGTGTACAGTCTTCCTGCGGTATACATCGGAATGAAACCTTTGAATACAGAAGATAATCAGGCTCGAATTCTACTGGAAAAGTACTGTAAAAGTTTAGTGAGCACAAAGTTTCTCCCATGTCATTTTCATGGGGATGAATTTGTACAAACAAAGTCTTTTTGAGTATATGACCTGGCCTCAATATTTGTGTGCCAGAAGGAAATTCAACAATGGGGGCATACTTTCTTTCCCATGGAATAGTCGTAGTCAGAGGACAAATGTCAATTCAAAAATTGAACTCCACTACCAATAGAAGATGGGCGTGTTGGGAGAGGAAAGGACGCATCGAAGGGCTCAAGGTCTAGCTCCAATACATAGTTGTTTTTGAAATTGCAAAATACAAAATTGTCATCATTTTTTTATCAGAGTAAAAAGAAGAGTGAATCTGTATTTGGCACCTGTAACAGGATATAGAGAAAATAAAGGAGAGCACAATATAGTTGAATTTACGGTTTATAGCATATACTTCCTAGGCACCTAAAGAGCTTAGAGGGCTTAGAGGCTGATGCAGTTCCAAGTATTCATTGACAATGTTTATTACCTTCCTCTTCTGTCTTTTGTAATTTAGGAAAAGTGTCCAGGAAAGTTAAATTATATATGATAGAAGACATCTACTAGCTTCAAAAACATTACAATTCATATCTAGGCATGAGACTTCCAATATATCATTAAATATATTTGCACTTACATCATTTTCCATCTTTATTTTCATGCACTATGGGTCCACAATGCAAATAAGTACCTTCCATCCACAAGGTGTTCCTTGAATTCCAAATATTCAGCTACAGAGAGCTGTTCAACATTGACGCGAACATATTCCTACACACTAGGCCTTGGCCATACCACAAGAACAACCCATGGCGTAAGAATGATGGCCTCCTGAAACATACATCATATTGTCATGAGAACCAAATAAATATGCAAACATTTTAAGACAACTACATTGATTTTGAAATCAACTGCTCCAGAATTTGCAGAATGTTCCTTTTCTTTTAAATAATGGAAAAATCTGATCATACCTGGCTTGACTTCAACACATCTCCAAATAGCCGAAAAAATGGAGATTTTGACGTTCATCATTCTAGCCTATTACCTCTGCTAATCCATCTAACAGTTGATGGGGTTGCAAAATCTTCTTGCCATGTGATACATATCTACAACCATTTGAAAAAAAAGAAAAGAAAAGAGTCAATCTTCATAGAAGCATGGGACTAAAGGTTTAGTTGGTGTATTTAAACATCTTAAATGTCTAGATTATGTAAACCGTTCTTCTTGGTTTCCTCAATTTAAAGATCATACATTCAGATAAAAATATTCGTCAGGGAACAAAGGTGGGAATCACCATGAAAGCAGAGAAACTGTTTCATTGCGGTGCTCAGAGAGTGTGTCCTCGACGCACTCAAGTGAACTCAGAGCACGGTTCAGCATTGCAGTAACCATATCTTCTTCCTTTAACAGCCAAGGCCAACAACGCAAAATTAAAAAAAGATTTAACTACTGATTTCTCTCAGGCACTAGCCTTACCAGAATTCTGACTAATCCTTTGATGACAGAATTCAATTCTATCCTCATTGAAATAACGAATACAGACACTTGAAACTTTGGAGAAATGTAAAAGCAGGGAAGTTCAAGAGAGTTTCACAAAGTAACAGAGATGCCTTCAATGACAATACATTGGAAGACAAGAAACAACTCGAGCAAAAATCGTGGAAGAACAAGATCAGAGTAGTATAACTTATATGTAAATGAAATGTGCTAGTAAAATTTATTGGAGCGCCCATTAAAAAAATTGGAGTCCTGAAGTGATGAGAAAAATCAAGAGAACAAACTAGAAGCTCTGAATTACAACTAATGACTCAATAATCACTATACTATAAACTCAAATCAAATTTCAAAATAATAATCCTAACAAGATCAAGAATAATAACAAATAAAAATAGCATGGAAAGTTGGCCCCATAATGGAAGATGGTGACAAGTTCCTTTCTTAGAGTAGTTAATCTTTATGTAGGTTAATCTTTGGTTACTTTTAATTGGATGGATTAATGGGTATTATGTAAAGATTAAGATTTGTGCATGTAAAAGTAATTTTGGAATTGGATGGTTGGTCCATTCATGGTAAGGTTAAGACTTACTAAGTAATTGGATGAATTAATTTGTGTAAAAGTAATTTTGCCCACTTCTTATAGAGGTAAATATTTTTTAGGTAGATATAACTGTCCAATTTGATGATTCTTATTTAGGTACACAGTTATATAAAACAAATTACAAAAGTTTAAGATAATATTACGTCTTCTAATAATGGGGTTTTTAAGCAAGATGAGCAAAATCAAGAGAACCCGATATAAAGCCAAGAAAAAGCCCATGGATTTACAGAAAAACTACAAACTATGAATTACAACTAATGACTCAATAATCACTATACAAATTACAAAATTTTAAAGATAATATTACGTCTTCTCATAATGGGGGTGCTCCAGAATTTGGAGAATGTTGCATATCTTTTAAATAATGGAAAAATTTGACCATACCTAGGTTGACTTCAACACATCTCCAAATAGCCAAAAAAAAATGGAGATTTTGACATAGCCAAAAAAAAATGGAGATTTTGACATTCATCATTCTAGCCTATTACCTCTGCTAATCCATCTAACAGTTGATAGGGCTGCAAAATCTTCTTGCCATGTGATACATATCTGCAACCATTTGAAAAAAAAGAAAAGAAAAGAGTCAATCTTCATAGAAGCATGGGACTAAGGTTCAGTTGGTGTATTTAAACATCTTAAATGTCTAGATTATGTAAACTGTTCTTCTTGGTTTCCTCAATTTAAAGATCATACATTCTGACTGGTGTATTTAAACATCTTAAATGTCTAGATTATGTAAACCGTTCTTCTTGGTTTCCTCAATGTAAAGATCATACATTCTGATAAAAATATTCGTCAAGGAACGGAGGTGGGAATCACCGTGAAAGCAGAGAAACTGAGAAAATGTTTCATTGTGGTGTCCAGAGAGCGTGTCCTAGACACGCTCAAGTGAACTTAGAGCACAATTCAGCATTACAGTAACCATATCTTCTTTCTTTAACTGCCAAGGCCAACAATGTCAAATAAAAAAAATATTTTGAATTATATTCTTTTCTTCAAATGGAAAAACATGAATTCATGGCAATTTCTAATATGGGCATTTGTTTACAGTCTAGTCAAACTGTTGAAGCACTTATCATGATGAGTTCTAGCTCTGTTCCCTCTCCCGGATGACTTCTAAGACTCTCATTGAAAGGAGCTCTATCCCCTCTGCCAGCAAAGGAGTTTACCACCCAACAAACTACCCAGAAGATTCCAAAAAGCATAGAAAAGAATAGATTCAACCAAATGAGTAATGAGATAAAAAGCATATATGAAAACTGAAACTCACTTTATTTGTTTCAAAGAGAACTCAGTTAGGGGGAAACTCACTCTATTTCTTTCAAAGAGAACTAAGTTAGGGGGCTAACAATCTTGTAGATCCATTGGCATTAAAAAATGTAATGAGAAAAACATTTGATGGAGGAATAAGAGAACTTCAGGTCTTTGGAGATTCTTCTTTCGTAGTGAAATGGATGCAAGGTTATCAGACAATATTGACTTATTGGCAACTAAAAATCACTTGAAGGAGATCACCTTTGTTTTCACTAGGTTCACTATAACTCATGTTTTCTGAGAGCTGCTGATTTCTCTTAGGCACTAGCCAACTAAAAATCACTTGAAGGAGATCACCTTTGTTTTCACTAGGTTCACTATAACTCATGTTTTCTGAGAGCTGTTGATTTCTCTCAGGCACTAGCCTTACCAGAATTTTGACTAATCCTCTGATGACAAAACTCAATTCTATCCTCACTGAAATAACGAATACAGACACCTGAAACTTTGGAGAAATGTAAAAGCAGGGAAGTTACAGAGAGTTTGACGAAGTAAGAGATGCCTTCAATGACAATAAGAGCTCAGCATTGCAAGACAGGAAACAACTCGAGCAAAAATCGTGGAAGAATAGGATCAAAGCAGTTATAACTTATATGTAAATGAAATGTGCTAGTAAAATTTATTGGAGCGCTCATTAAAAAATTTGGAGTCCTGAAGTGTTGACACAAGGTTTTCTGATAATGGGGTTTTTTTAAGAAAGATGAGTAAAATCAAGAGAACCCAATATAAAGCCAAGAAGAAGCCCATGGATTTACAAAAAAACTAGAAGCTTTGAATTACAATTAATGACTCAATAATCACTATACTGTAAACTCAAATCAAATTTTAAATAATAATCGAAACAAGATCAAGAATACTAAGAAATAAAAATAGCATGGAAAGTTGGCCCCATAATGGAAGATGGTGACAAGTTCCTTTCTTAGAGTAGTTAATCTTTATGTAGGTTAATCTTTGGTTACTTTTAATTGGATGGATTAATGGGTATTATGTAAAGATTAAGATTTGTGCATGTAAAAGTTTGGATGGTTGGTCCATTCATGGTAAGGTTAAGACTTATTAAGTAATTGGATGAATTAATTTGTGTTAAGATTAAAGATTTTATATGTAAAAGTAATTTTTCCCACTTCTTATAAAGGTAAAGAGTTTTTAGGTAGATATAATTGTCCAATTTGATGATTCTTATTTAGGTACATAGTTATATAAAATAAATTAGAAAAGTTTAAGATAATATTACGTTTTCTGACAATAGGGGTTTTTAAGCAATATTTAAGCAAGATGAGCAAAATCAAGAGAACCCGATATAAAGCCAAGAAGAAGCCCATGGATTTACAGAAAAACTACAAGCTCTGAATTACAACTAATGACTCAATAATCACTATAAAAATTACAAAAGTTTAAGATAATTAAGCAAGATTTAAGCCCATGAATTTACCGAACTCTAAATTACAACTAATGACTCAATAATCACTATACAAATTACAAAAGTTTAAGATAATTAAGCAAGATTTAAGCCCATGAATTTACCAAACTCTAAATTACAACTAATGACTCAATAAACACTATACAAATTACAAAAGTTTAAGATAATATTACGTTTTCTAATAATGGGGGTTTTTAAGAAAGATGAGCAAAATCAAGACAACCCGATATAAAGCCAAGAAGAAGCCCATGGATTAAATGACTCAATAATCACTATAAAAATTACAAAAGTTAAGATAATTAAGCAAGATTTAAGCCCATGAATTTACCGAATTACAACTAATGACTCAATAACCACTATACAAATTACAAAAGTTTAAGATAATAAATTAAGTTTTCTGATAATGGGGGTTTTAAGAAAGACATGAACAAAATCAAGAAAACTCGATATAAAGCCAAGAAGAAGCCCATGGATTTACAGAAAAACTACAAGCTCTGAATTACAACTAATGACTCAATGACTCAATAATCACTATGCTATAAACTCAAATCAAATTTTAAAATAATAATCATAATAAGATCAAGAATACTAACAAATAAAAATAGCATGGAAAGGTGGCCCCATAATGGAAGATGGTGACAAGTTCCTTTCTTAGAGTAGTTAATCTTTATGTAGGTTAATGGGTATTATGTAAAGATTAAGATTTCTGCATGTAAAAGTAATTTTGGAATTGGATGGTTGGTCCATTCATGGTAAGGTTAAGACTTATTAAGTAATTGGATGAATTAATTTGTGTTAAGATAAAAAAATTTATATGCCATATCTAGGATGGTCAAAAAGTACCAATAGAAGATGGTCGTGTTGGGCGAGGAAAGGATGCATTGAAGGGTAGGATGGTCAAAATGTACCAAAGCTCTAAATTACAACTAATGACTCAATAATCACTATACAAATTACAAAAATTTAAGATAATTAAGCAAGATTTAAGCCCATGAATTTACCGAATTACAACTAATGACTCAATAATCACTATACAAATTACAAAAGTTTAAGATAATATTATGTTTTCTGATAATGGGGTTTTTTAAGAAAGATGAACAAAATCAAGGAAACTCGATATAAAGCCAAGAATAAGCCCATGGATTTATAGAAAAACTACAAGATCTGAAAAACAACTAATGACTCAATGACTCAATAATCACTATACTGTAAACTCAAATCAAATTTTAAAATAATAATCATAACAAGATCAAGAATACTAACAAATAAAAATAGCATGGAAAGGTGGCCCCATAATGGAAGATAGTGACAAGTTCATTTCTTAGAGTAGCTAATCTTTATGTAGGTTAATGGGTATTATGTAAGGATTAAGATTTCTGCATGTAAAAGTAATTTTGGAATTGGATGGTTGGTCCATTCATGGTAAGGTTAAGACTTATAAAGTAATTGGATGAATTAATTTGTGTTAAGAATAAAATTTTTATATGCCATATCTAGGATGGTCAAAAAGTACCAATAGAAGATGGTCGTGTTGGGTGAGGAAAGGATGCATTTTAGGGTAGTATGCTCAAAAAGTACCAATAGAAGATGGCCGTGTTGGGCGAGGAAAGGATGCATTGAAGGGCACAAGGTTTAATTTGTGTTAAGATTAAAATTTTTATATGTAAAAGTAATTTTTCCCACTTCTTAGAAAAATAAAGATTTTTTAGGTAGATATAACTGTCCAATTTGATGATTTTTATTTAGGTACATAGTTATATAAGAAAAATTACAAATTGATTTTCAAATCAACTACTCCAGAATTCGAAGAATGTTGCATATCTTTTAAATAATGGAAAAATTTGACCATACCTAGGTTGACTTCAGCACATCTCCAAATAGCCGAAAAAATTTGAGATTTTAACATTCATCATGCTGGCCTATTACCTCTGCTAATCCATCTAACAGTTGATGGGGCTGCAAAATATTCTTGCCATGTGATACATATCTGCAACCATTTGAAAAAAAGAAAAGAAAAGAGTCAATCTTCATAGAAGCATGGGACTAAAGGTTCAGTTGGTGTATTTAAACATCTTAAATGTCTAGATTATGTAAACCATTCTTCTTGGTTTCCTCAATTTAAAGATCATACATTCTGATAAAAATATTCATAAGGGAACAGAGGTGAGAATCATCGTGAAAGTAGAGAAAGAGAGTGTGTCCTCAACACGCTCAAGTGAATTCAGAGCACGGTTCAACATTGCAGTAACCATATCTTCTTCCTTTAACTGCCAAGGCCAACAATGCCAAATAAAAAAAAGATTTCGAATTATATTCCTTTCTTCAAATGGGAAAGTTTGTATTCAAACTAATGCCCTTCCAAACGAACCTGCATTGTGTACAAAGTTATGCAATTAATAATTAGGAATTTTTAATAAAACTCAATTTATTTCCCACAGCGATAAGAAAAATCCAAACAGGAAGGAAGGCCAGATAAGAAAAATCCGAACAGGAAGGAAGGCCAAATCTAGTAAGGTATCCAGTACTACTGAAAATGTCGAAACAAGAGAATTAGTAATGGATCTGAGATTCATACAAATAATTGAAAATGATTGTATACCTTGGCACTGCTCTCGCACCCCAAAGTTGAAATCTTCTGGAGATCTTCCAGTGTAACTTCTTCAAGAGTAATACAGGGCAACCTGCAGGCATGATTCATGTTAGGGGGCTTCGGCAGTGGAAGCGGCAATGGCATTGGCTTAGAAAATGCATCTTCCTAAACTGGGATTGACAGCTTCAAACCCACCCTCACTTTTCTCTCCCTTGAACTCATCTTCCCACAGAATAGAAAGTTTGTATTCAGATTGATGCCCTTCCAAACGAACCTGTACAAAGTTATGCAGTTAATAATTAGGAATTTTCTAATAAAACCCAATTTATTTGCCAAAGCGATAAGAGAAACTAGAACAGAGATGAAAAAAACTGAAAAGAGAAGGCAACAAAGTGAAATTGTCACTCTGTTAGCTGTTGAGATGGAGGAAAAACAAGATGAAAGCTAACGAGCAGGTTGAATAGTGATAGAACGGTTGTTCGTGGCCAAGTTTTGAATCTTTTCCCGGAAGATGATCGATCTGGCTGGCGCACTGGAGCTGGACGGCGTGAACTGGAGCTGAGGGCGTGAACTGCGCTGAGGGCGCAAACTAGAGCTGAGGGCGCTGACTGTGGAACTGTTGCAGGCCGGAAAACTGCATAGCCGGAGTTTGAAAAGATTAAGGGCCTGCCTCTAATGGAAACATGTAGGGGAGGGAGCTCCCCTCCCTCCTGCAAAACTGCGGTTGCTAATAAAGGTAAGTCCCCTCTGGGCAGAGTCAGTGATTTGGAAGAAGAGGAACAAAGTAACAATGATAAGGAAACAGAGGGGGGTAGACCCAAGTAAAATGGCAGCACTAAAGACAGAGAAGAAGAAGACAGAAGTTAGGGTACTAAGAAAAATAAACAAAAAGGATCGTGCAGACCCAAAATGGAGGTCACTCCCAGAGTGGTGTTAAACGATCCTGCACTTCAGGCACATAGAGAACATATGGGGACCTACGCTATAATCTGCAAGTTTATGGGAATATGGCCCACAGAAAAGGCTTTACAGTTATGGATTAAGTACCACTGGAAACCCAAAGGAAGTATAGATCTACATCTAGGGTCCAAAGGTTTCTTCACGGTAGTGTTCACAAACATAGAAGATAAAGACAGAATTTTTGCATGAAGACCCTACCTTTATGTAGCTACTGGCCTCTACATGCGGCCTTGGACAATGAACTTTGTGCCAGAGCGGGAGATGTTCACTTCGGTACTGGTCTGGGTAAGACTTTACTCTCTTCCTCTTGATTATATTGGCAAACTGAAATGCTTGCTACCATAGGTAACAAACTAGGATGTTTTGTCAAAGCTTCGGAAGCCACAAGAAGAGGCAAATACACTTCATATGCAAGGATCTGTGTGGAAATGGATCTATTAGGAGCTCTTCCGGATGAAGTCATCCTGGAATTTTTTGATGAGGAATGGGTTCAAATAGTAGATTACGAACATATCCCTTTTAGGTGTCGTAAATTCCATGAACATGGACACTTGATCAGAGATTTCCCTATTAGTCAAGCAGAAATTAAAAGTAAAACTAAGGAAATGAAGGATCAAGACAGCTTCCAAAAAGTTATTAGCAGAGGAAAAGGCGGAAAAAAAGGACCAAGGAAACCACGTAATGAGGGGCAAAAGGTTAGCGAAAATAAGTATCATGTGCTAGAGGAAAATGCAGAAATGGCAAATGGAGAGAAATCCAAGGCGGATGGCCCTAAGGGTATGGAATGGAAATGATAGTAGACTGCAACACATCACAAGAGATGGAAAATAAGAAAGAACACATATTGAGTGAAACGGATCTAGAAATGGATCAGGATATGACCCAAAGTGAAATAGATCTGGAAGACCATGAGCTTTAGGAAATTCTAGATAAGGAGCATTTAGATCTAGAAGGATTCTTGAGGTAGGGGTCCACGGGAGAGATAGATTCACTACCCTAAGAAGACTGTAACAAGATTCAGTAGCTATTCTTATGGAAAACTCAGGATATAGATTTAGAAAAAGGAAAAATCAGCGAAAAGCAGGAACACAGAGGAGTTAAGGTAATGAAAGCTATTCCAGGGATCGCAACAAGAAATGCAGGAAAAAAGAGAGGTAGGAAAAAGCAGAAGGACCTCTTAATGGAGTGTGGAAAGTTAATGATAGACTCAGGTAAGATGAAAGACCTAACTAGTTATTCTTTTACTAATCTTTATTCATGAAGCTCACATCATGGAATATTAGAGGTCTAGGTAGTAAAAGAAAACAAAGAATGCTCAGTCATAGAATGAAACTGGAAATGACAGATGTTATCTTCATCCAAGAAACTAAATGTTCCATCCAGAAAATAAAACAACTCCATAGTAAATGGCTTAATAGATTTGATTTCCTAGAGGTTAAAGCGGAAAACACACCTGGGGGTATTCTAACTCTGTGGAATCCAAAGAAAATCAGTATCACAGATGCAGAAGCATCTAGAAACTATTTATCAATGGTCCTGCAACCAGTGGGGGAGACAAAAACCTACCTGGTCACCAATGTGTATGGTCCTCAAAGAATGGATAAAAAACTTAAATTATTAGACTCCCTTATATATCTCAAACATAGACAGGCTGGGATTCCGTGGATCTTGGGCGGGGACTTAAATATGATAAAATCACTCTCAGAAAAAAAGGGAGGTACCAGAGCGCTCATTAGAGACTCTTTAGCGTTTCAGACTTTCACGGAGGACATTAAACTGGTTGATGTAGCCCTAAACAATGGTTTTTTGACTTGGAATAACAAAAGAGGAGGTAAGGCTCAGGTTGCCTCTAAGTTGGACAGGTTCATGATTTCAGAGGAGCTACTGCTTACTGATACAGAAATAACAACAACGGTCCTTCCCTTTGGCGGCTCCGACCACTGGCCGATCTAATTGGAAATCAAGGGTTTTTTCTCTCCCAGGAACAGGCCCTTCAGATTCGAGAACATTTGGCTCTCTCACCCGGATTTCATCAGCAATATTGAAAAGTGGTGGACAGATGATTTGCAATTCCAAGGCACAAAAATGTTCCTCCTTCATAAAAGACCTAAGCATATCAAATCAAAACTAAAAGAGTGGAACAAAAAGGAGTTTGGTAATATTTTCGAGAACAAAAGAGCATTAGAAATCAAATTACAAGAACTCAACCAGGCCCTTATCAAAGATGGCTTTGACAATATCAAAAGTGAACAAGCTGATAAATATCACCAAGAATGGGATAATGTATGCAAACAAGAGGAAACATTCTGGAGGCAAAAGTCTAGAATGCTATGGCTTAAGGAAGGAGAGCGGAATACAAAATTCTTTCACAGATCCACGATGGCCAACAGAGCACACAACAGAATCTCAATGATAAAGGATGAGAATGGACAGGTACAGAATACCCATAATAGTATTGAAGCCGTGTTTGTCCAATATTTCCGAGATATCACCCGAGAAAATAATCCAGACAGAGAACATGCCATCAAAGAAATCACAAGGAACATTCCCAAGTTAGTATCTAGAGAGGATAATTTTAATCTCAATAGGCCTGTTACCGATGAAGAAATCAGTGAGGTTCTTAAAGAAATGAAGAACTGCAAAGCACCAGGGCCGCATGGTTTCAATGTGGACTTCTTCAAAGCTTGTTGGCACATTGTTAAATAGGACATTATGGAGGTGGTGGAGGACTCCAGATCCAGTAAAACGATCCTAAAAGCCCTCAATACTTCCTTCATCTCCGTGATCCCCAAACAAGAATCAGCCCAAACTGCAGACAAATACAGACCCATAGCTTTGTGCAATGTGGTTTACAAGATCATCTCTAAAGTAGTGGCAAACAGACTTAAACCTCTCCTTCCTTCTTTAGTTTCCGAGGAACAATCAGGGTATGTGGAGGGCCGACAAATCTTGAATAACATCATTCAAGCCATGAGGTGGTCCACACAGTTAACAATAAAAAACAGGCGGGAATGATAATGCAATTAGATATGGCAAAAGCCTATGATAAGGTCAATTGGAGCTACATCAAAAAGGTTCTCAGGGCTTTTGGGTTCGACCATAACTGGATACGCTAGGTCATGGCTCTGGTGACCTATGCCAGCTTTTCAATTCTAGTGAGTGGTTCCCCCTCAGAAACTTTCGTTCCTTCCAGAGGCCTCAGGCAGGGGGATCCGCTCTCTCCCTTTCTCTTCATTCTCATGGTGGAGGGACTGGGCAGATCTATTAAGCACGCTAAAGAAATGGGAAAAATCAAAGGTCTGCAATTATCAAAAAATGGTCAAGCTCTGACTCATCAATAATTTGTTGATGATACCTTGCTACAAGGGCTCCCCACAGTCAAAGAAGCTTCAACCGATTTTGCTCTGGCTACAGTTATGGAAGTCAATGTTTCCAAGTCAAATTTTTCTCTTTAACACTAATATTGCTTTTCAGAATAACATCTCGAGAATTTTGGGCTTCCAAAGGGACTCCCTCCCTACAAAGTATCTGGGACTTCCTCTTACAGAAAAACCAATGCACAAAAGTATCTGGGAACAGACGATTAATAAATTGCAAGACAAAGTAAAAAATTGGACTTTTCGAGTCATGAATCTGGCAAGCAGGTTGGTTTTAACCAAGGTGGTTCTTCAATCGATCCTGGTTTTCATGTTATCAGCCGTCCCAGCTCCCAAAGGTGTTTTAGAGAAATTTAGAAACATT
Source organism: Pinus tabuliformis (assembly GCA_031772625.1). Lineage (NCBI taxonomy): Eukaryota > Viridiplantae > Streptophyta > Pinopsida > Pinales > Pinaceae > Pinus > Pinus tabuliformis. Next base: position 655,812,464 of record CM062815.1, on the reverse strand, counting down.
CAAAGAGATTTCCTCTGGGGTAAAGAACAAAATAAGAAGAAATGGGCCCTGGTCTCTTGGGACAAAATCTGCAAACCCAAAGGACAAGGAGGGCTAGGCTTGGATGATCAGGAGATTCTCATTAAAACTCTAGGAGCCAAGCTTTGGTGGCACTGGGTCAAAGAGCCACAAGCTCAATGGGCTAGAATCTGGAAAGAAAAATATGCAAGCTCTTGGCACATTAAGGATCTAATAAGAATGTATGGCAATGTGAAAGTGTCTCACATCTGGAATAGAGCCTGAGATAACAGAAGCATTGTTCAAAACAACAGATTCTGGGAAATCAGAGCTGGTGATCTGGCACTCTTTTGGGAAGATAGATGGCAGCAAGAACCAATTCTGCTAACAGATGATTTTGTTAGTCTCAAACAGGATACAGATAATCAAGGGTTAAATAAAGTTAAGGATTTCTGGGATCAATCTCAGACCTCAGGAAAATGGAGAACTTGGAGTAAACTTAACTATGGAGAGGACAGCCCCATGAAAATTAAGGCAGAAGCTCTTGAAGGCATACTTAAACAAAGAATGATTTTAGCTATAGAGGGGCAGGACCAATTGAGATGGGGCAATAACAATAAAGGTGACTTTGATCTTAAGGAAGCCAAAAGCATGCTACTAGGGCTTGATTATAGGGCTCCAGATAAAACTTGGTTGTGCCTCTAAAGCACCAAGGCTGGATGAAAATCAAGATTTTTATGTGGTTGGTACACCATAGAAAAATTTTAACTTGGGACAACATACAAAAAGGGGATTCTTGGGGCCCTCCAGATGTCAGTTTTGCAAAAAGAAGGAGGAAAACATGGAGCACATTCTCAACAGCTACCCCTATTCTACCTGGTTATGGGATTCCTTCTCTCCTATTTTCCAACAGTCTGACAGGGACAATAATAGTATCACTAATACCCTGAACAATTGGAGAGTTAATTTTTCAGAGAATGAGTTCATTAATCTAGCCTGGACTTTTACGCCAAGCTTCATAATCTGGAATATTTGGAAGGAAAGGAATAAAAGGATTTTCAAAAATGAAAAGTCCACCCCTCAGGGTCTTTTTAATCTGATCCTGAAATAGCTTTGGGAGACGGTTAGTACCACGGTTAAAAATCTCCCCAATAAACCTCCGTCGATTTCTGAGCTGCAAATTCTCAGCCAATTGGGAATGAAAGGGATTATTCCTCAAAGTCTAAGTAGAAAGGATTCAGACACTGATATAGGGATGGAGTTCTGGCAACCTCCACTGAAAGGATATCTGAAATACAACATTGATGGGGCTTCAAAAGGCAACCCGGGAATAGTTGGTTATGGAGTATTTTAAAGAGATGAAGAGGGAAAAATCCTTTTCATCTTCCATTATCATCTTGGTAGAGCTATTAATAATATGGCAGAATTAATGGCGCTGGAACAATGCCTGGAGTTTCTGATCCAACACCAGTGCTCTAATGTCATTATTGAAGCAGACTCAGAGATTACCATTAACTCTGTGAAAAGAATTAGTTGTGGTACTCATCCGGAAAAAGTTTCTAATCACTCGAAATTTCTCCTGGTTTACCAAAGAATCCAGGTTCACCTCCAAGAGCTGCGAACGGTGAGTTTCAATCATGTTCGTCGTTTAGCCAATAAATTAGCAGACCTTCTTGCCAACCAAGGGGTGAACAATGCGGAAAGCGGGACAGCATACAAGTGGTGAGAAATTCCTCCAAACCGCTTAAAAGTTCTCTGCGAGAAGCAAGCTACAGAGGACAAGGAAATGTTTGATTATCGGTCTTGGATAATAGGATTAAATTAATTTTTCTGTCAAAGTGGTTTCTCTTCCTTCTGAAATACTGATGACAAAAATTCAAGCAGGGGTCTGTCTCATTCTCTTCCAATTTCACATGGAAGGAATTTTCAGGGTCTCAGAGGAAATTTTAAGGAGTAAACTCTCGAAGGAGCTTAGGCTCTGTGATAGGAATAGTGTTCAAAATAGACAGAGTTCAGATATTTGTTTGCCGGATATGGTTTTTTCCCCTCTTTCCTCCCTTAATTTCGAAAAACACGCTTGGGCCGGATGTCTGGTGATCGCAAGTCTCATAAGCGGTAAGTGGTATTCGGGTTATGGTAGCGATCCCATAGATCAGGTGACGCATGGGCAAGGTAAAATTTTAAAAACTGCTATTCCCCGCACACTATTATTCAGACAGGTTGGTGAGTGCAATATGAACCCTGGCCATTGGATCCAATAGCCAGGATCAACGGATGAGAATGTAGATGCAGTTTGGTGGGTTCGACAGCTGAGCCACGTCATAACTTTTTGGCGTATTCTCCCGAATGTTTTGTGGGTCCGGAGAATGCGTACGGGGTTTAATTTTCAAGCGGCGGAGTCAGTTTTCAGAAATATTGAAGGGCAGCAAAATGCTCTTTATGGGTAGAGCCAATCCTTCACCGCCCATAGTTACGGGTGGTGTGTTAGTGATTTTTAATTCTTGTTGCTTGGCTCTTTTGTTCTGCTCAGTGTTCTAGTCTTTATTAGAGTCTGTCGGTTTACACCATGTGTTTCTTTTGAGTGTTTAGAGATTTGATTGTTGGGCTCGAGGCTTGTTACTCTCGCCTGCTTTCAGTTTTTGTAGGTTTTTTCCTTGGAGCATTTCTCACCAAGGATTGTTGTATTCTATGTATTTTTATTTGCTATTTATGGAAATAGAAGGTCCGACTCTTGCTTTAGCAAAAAAAGATAAGAGAAACTAGAACAGGAAGGAAGGCCAAATCCTGTAAGGTATCCAGTACTATTGAAAATTCCCAAACTAGAGAATTAGTAATGGCTCTGAGATTCATACAAATAATTGAAAACGATTATAGACCTTGTCACTACTCGTACACCCCAAAGTTGAAATCTTTGGGAGATCTTCCAGTGTAACTCCTTCAAGAGGAACACAGGGAAACTTGCAGGCCTGATTCATGTTAGGGGGCTTCGGCTGTGGAAGCGGCAATGGTATTGGCGTAGAAAATGCGTCTTCCCTCGCTGGGATTGGCAGCTTCAAACCCACCTTCACTTTTCTCTCAGTTGAACCCATCTTCCAACTGAAACAAAAAGTTTTCCTTTGCCTCTATATACGGTCTTTCTCTCCACAACACTATTTCAAACAAGGAGAACCATCCACCTTCATTTTGCAACGCAACGCAAGCCATTGCAACTATGGCCATCTACCTCCATTTTGCAACCGGAATCCGGTTGCGAGCCATGGCCGTTTACCTTCACTCTGCAACGCAATGCATGACAGTATACCTTCAAGGTTTCCTGGTTATTGAAATGGATAAATGGATGAAGCTTGGACTGTTATTCTTTTAGTTATAACTAAATTTTTGATTAACGGTAGCAAACATTTTAATCGTCTAACATCAAATCAAACAGATCATAATTTGACACGTAAGATAAAATGAAATTTGACACGTAAGATAAAAAGAAAGTGGATTTCAGAGGAGAACACATTACAGCGTAAATATAATTTTATTATACCATATTATTGATTATCATTATTTTTTTTAAATGATAATTAGAAAATTATATCGAGTAAATTTTAAACAAAACAAGAAAACCATCATAGTAATCTATGTTTATACTTAAGTATAACAAATTCGTGAAATCATATTATATTCATTTTATAAAACACATATGAAATAGGAACAAAAATGATTCAGTGCATATAGAATTAATCAAAAGCAATGAAAACTAGTTCACCCTTGGTGCGTTGGAGCTAAAGTTCTTGATGATCAAAATTGCCATAGAGGTTGCTAACTGGGAGCCAACTGGTTATGAAGTAACATGTCAAAATGACAGACTCAAGTTACTTCCCAACGTTCTGTTGTCACTTAATATGTCTGCATTTTATTTATCAATTTGTGTAATTACAAACAATGTTGATTCTTTTTCGGACCGTCTCTTTTGTAAATCATATTATCCTATTATTTTCTTAGCAATCTTAGGTTGTATGCCAAAGACATCAACAATGTAAATTTTTTTTTGTAAATGGTCCTATATATATATTTTTTTTAGTAATAGAAAAAATTTCCAAAGTTCTGTGGAATGCTCTACTACTAGGGCAACTAACTTATATGTTGGATAGTAACTTATATTAAGTATAAATTTTAGTGTTAATTATATATAATTATATTTTTCATAATATTGGTTAGGGTGGAGGGTTAAGTGGGAAAGTTTTATAATGCATTTTTTTTAAGTTCCTTATTATAATTAGATTGTCCATATGAAGATATCTATAGAAATATTTTGGAGCAACTTATTAATATTTTTTGGAGCAACTCATTAATCTTTGCTAGGTTAGAAATGATCAAAGAATAGAAGAGAAGGTTACGTTTATTAATCCTATAGAATAATAAATCACTTCCCTAACACATTCTACCCATTTTTCCCTTATAATTTATATTTATCCCATTATATTTTATATTTATATATAAATATAATAAAAAGTGAAATCCAATAAAATACAATATTTAAAAATGATTAAAAATATTATAATATCTATGTAATTTAAAATTTAAAATATTTAATAAATCTATAGAAATATTAACTTCATATAATATTTTTATGAAAAAATATTATTATAGTTCAATTAAAAATATTAGCAAGTTTCATGTCTATTGAGTTATTTAAAATATAAAAATGAAAAATTTGGAAGCCAATATTTAAATCAAATTAAAATTTCATAATCACACTTTAATTAAATAACTATGGATATAAGCACAATTAAAATTATATGATCACATTCTAATTAAATAACTATGGATATAAGCACATGAATGATTTTTCAAGATAAAGAAACTATGTTGATCAGAAAATCAATTAATTGAGCAAATCTTTGAACCTAATCTCAATATAGGAACTATCATGTTGGAGAGAATCTCTCAATGTTGGGAATCACAATTTCTGTTATACTAAATCCCATAGGTGTTACTGAATTATCACATCCCCAAAGATGAGAGACGGTTATTTCATGTTGCAAAACACAATAAGAGCACTAATTTATCCAATTTATAAGAATCTCTGCCCAATGTGATCTAGGTGTGTGTCAAAATCATGATATACACTTTGATACAACTTGTTATGCCATGTAGCTGCCACATCACTACCACATGTCACTCGGAAAAGGGCCACTTGGCCACCTAAAAATGCCAAATCCACGTGTCATATGTTATGACCACATGGTGCCACGTCTTCATCTGCCACCTATCTCTACCAAGTCACCTTGTCATGTCATCTAGGGTTCACCTCTATTTTCTGGTCAACTGGGGTCTACATCTTCCTTGAAGGTTGCCAATGCTAAAGGGGGGAATTGCTGAACATGTTAGTAGTTTTGGTCATTGATGTAAAGTATAGTCATTGATGTCAAGTGATATCAAGTTCATGAGGAGAATGTTGGCTTTTCATGCATGACGCTTATTTTGTTATTGATGTCTTGTTTGTTTCTATTAATAGAGTGGTAAGCTTATGATGACTTAGATGTTTGCTGAGTAGTCTATCCTTGAAGGGATTTTATCTACATGTAATTTTTTCAAAAGAACATGAAAAGTGTTTGGTTGGATAGCCTTCCCAAAGATATTTCTAGTGGTATATGGAACTTAGTATAACTCTCCATGAATGAAGATAAAAATTGAGTTTGAGGTGATGGCCTTCAAGGAAGACATGGACCCCAAATTGGAGGTTGACCCTAAATGACATGGAAAGGTGACTTGGCAGAGACATGTGGTAGATTATGACATGGAAAGATGACTTGGTAGAGACATGTGGTAGATTATGGCATGACACCCTCTAGTCATGACACATGGTAGGACGATTTGGCCTTTCTTGGTCGCCAAGTGTTTTCCAAGTGACATGTGGCAGTGACGTGGCTTGAAAAGTGGCAATGACATGGACATGACATGTTCCATTTTACATAAGCCACCAGTGCATAATGGAAGTGACATGCAGTGGGTCTGATTAACCTCATGCAGTGGGAAACAAATTGCATGATAGTAAACCACATAGGACGAAAAACTTTGGACCCCCCAATGCTAAAATTTGCATAGGCGAGAGAGGGGGTGAGTAATGTATCCTCCATTTGATTTGATTAGATCATAGGATCACCAAGCCTTCTTTAAAATATTGGGGGATAATTAATTTCATATAGGATAAACTATGCCTACCCCATCCCACCAAATAAAGTTCAGATAGGTGGGTTGGGGGCCGAAGTGACTTATCTATTGTCAATTTAAATTGAATCACTTGGCATGCTTTGGAAAGTGTTGGAAAATTAACACTAGGAAATTTGCATGGGTCCCAACCTAAGTTCCCTTAGGGATTAAGCACTCTTTGTTTTGTTGTGGTCATATTCTCTAGGGAGCATGAAAATAGGGGGCTACAATTGGAAAAAGTTTGGTGTTTGGTCACCAAATTCCTGTTAAAGGATTAAAGTCCACAAGGGACAAAATAAAAAGTAGCATCTATAAAAGGTAGTGAAGGGACCTGAGATGTATTTGTTCACATGAAAAACAAAGAGTTATAGCTTCTATCGACATGGAAAAACACATGCAACTCAAATAGAATGATGGGATGAGAGGTAGTTGAGAAATAAAGAGAAGAGGAGTAGATATAAAATAGAGCTAAATATTAAGAGATTTTTAAAGGCTGAAATTGCATATAATATAATATTTGGAGTTATTTTGAGATTTAAAATTACATAGATTAAATTGCATCCAAGAGAAAACCAGATAGACAGTTAGTGCATGTTGCATAACACATGGGGAGCGTTGGTTTATACAATGTCCAACAATCTCCCTCCAGTGTGAGCTGAGCGTGTATAAAACTTGTTGGATCCTTTGTTCTTTGGTCAACTTTCATTAGAAAGTAGTCATGGAAGAAAATGAAAGTCGGAGAAAGGATGGTTAAATTGATTAAAAATCAACAATAGAAAGAATAAAACCAAAATTGTAAAAAGTATAACTAGAACAAGGCGTTGAAAATGATCAAGTGACCATGGAAATAGGGTTAACAACATCAAGCAAGCATGAATTAGAATTGATCATGTCAAGGCATGGGATTTAAGTTTTATGACATCAATGGAGTGGATTGATTGATAACATCAACAAGCCAAGGGTATAAAAGAAGATGTAAGGTGAGTTGCACATGTGCATAAAGATGAACAAAAGTGTCGTCATGCTGTCAGAATTCATACTCATGTTTTGATATTGTATTCATATAAAAAAAAATTGTAAGATTGGTAGGACTACATCTTCATCATGTTCAACTTCTCTCCCTAATCGGGGGGATAACACAAGATTTGAACCCAAGATTTCCTGTTCAGTGAGACTTCATTTCCATGGCCATTGAAAATTGAGCTAGCCCAAGAAAACATATTCATATAATTGTAATTAAGGCTTTGGATGATTGATGTATCAAAGACATCGTTGTAATATTGTGGATCAATGTTTTTCATAATTGTTTGGGTTGATATTAATAAGAGGAGACCGGTTGCAGGGAGATCCATTATGTAATATTTGTGGTGCATGAATGCGTATGCTTATCTGTCTTCTTAAAAAAAAAATTATGTTTGAGCTCCTATGTAACGATTCTTTAATTCTCCATGTAATGAATGTTTCTTTGTATAAGTGTTAAATATATCCACTAACCTTCTAAAACCCCATTAATACACTTAATTCCTAGTATTGTTTTGGGTGAGACCTTCTTCCATTGTGTAAGATTGAATATGTCGGTGCCAGCTAGACTACAGTGGAACCCTTTTTTTTGCACCTAAAGCAGAACCATAGTCTCTGCAATATTTTTCACCAACAAAACTCATGGACTATGCTCTAATATCACTTCTTATTCCACATTGTTACCATTTCACTACCACATGTCTCTTGGAAAAGGCCCACTTGGCCTCCGAAAAAAATCCAAATCTACCTGTCACATGTCATGACCATAGGGTCTATTGTCATCATGAGCCACCTATCTCTTCCAAGTCACCTTGCTATGTAATCTAGGGTTGACCTTTCGTTTGGGGTCCACTAGGGTCGATCTCTTCCTTGAAGGCCATCACCTCAATCTCAGGTCTTCTCTTCACTTCTAGAGAGTTAGACTAATTTCCATATACCATTGGAAATCTTCGTGAGAGGTTCTTCCAACCACAAAATTTTCATGTGCTTTTGAACAAGTTACCTACAAACAAAATTACTTCAAAGATAGGATACATAGTAAAAAACCAAGTCATCATAAGCTTACCACTCTTTTAATAGAACCAACCAAGACATTAATAATAACATAATCATCATGCATGAAAACTCAACAGGCTCCTTCTAAACTTGATATCACTAGAAATCAATGACTAGACTTGACATCAATGACAAAAATTTCCAACATACTAAACACTCAAGACAAACTAGTTCCAACAACCTCCTAAATATATGGAATAGACTCGTCAAACAATTCATAACACTTAAGATAAGTGGTAGTTACATACTCCAAAACTCCCCCTTAACAAATACTTATCTTGAGCGTGATCAATTAAGGTCTTCACATGATTCACTATGACTAAAGAACCTCATGATAAGTTGTTATGAAACCAGCTCACAAAAATATAGAAAAGAAATATAAATGCCTTAGAATTCAACCTCTTCGAGGGGGCAACCTCCTTTACCTTACACAAATGAACAATTCTTGGATGATACAAATGACAAGACCTACTTTCTATATATAGGAGTTTAAGGGGTCATAATATAATCAGAGCTGACATAACAATAATAATATAAGGGCAAAACAATAACAGTTGTGGGCTTCTATGGGGCACAGTAATAACAATATGGAGACTACATGGGCACAAAAATATAATAAGGGGGTTGCATTAATAACAATAGGGGTTACACTAGTAGTATAGGGACCTAACATGCCCCTCTCCTTCAAAAAGTGTTGTCCTCAATGCTTGAGTAGTTCTGGATTCTTCTGTATAAAATTATCATCCATCCATGTGGAATCTTCAGTGGGTAAGTTCTCCCACTTGATAAGATACTCTGAAATCGATCAATTTCATAGCTATTGATTTCTCGGTTCTGTGACTGATTCTAGTTCCAATATGATTTTTCCTTCCTTGTCAAGTTCTGGAAATATTGTTTGAACTTGGATCTTCTGGAACTTATGAATGAGTTCCCACCCTGCTTCTTCATTCTTCCATTCATCCTTTGCTTTGTTTATCAAATTTGGTTGGATAATTATACCAACCTCTAGCATTTCTGCAACCATACGTTCCATTTCACTTCTTTGGGCATATGGATATATGTAACGCTTGATTTTTGTAGGAACAGTTCTTGGAATCAAATGAATAGCATGATCATGATCACGAATAGGTGGGAGGCCCTTGGGAGTTTGTTGAAACCTCGAAAATCATTGCTTCAAGATGGGGGAAAACCACTCGGTTCGGACCTTGGTTGGTAGCTCCTTTTCTGTTCGGAGTAGTGGCTCCGACTGGGGATAATGGGACTTGTTTCCCAATTTATTTTATGATTGTGCTGATGGGGCGATATGTGATATTTTGGAGTAATGTTTAAGCTAGAAGTAATCTAATCTAAATTAATAATCACATGCATTTTATCCTAATTTAAACACTATCTAATTATAACTATACCCGCGCAAGTAAATTGATGTATGCAATCTACAATAATGTCTAAAAGCAATTGATAATAAAGATCATTCAATTGCAATGAGAAATGAATTAATTTTAACAATAATTGTTTCGTATAAAAAGTTAGCTGAAACGATTGTGAAAGATATATCGCATAACAAATTATTCATGTATTCATCATAAAATATTGATCATCATCATACAGAAGTGTAATGATGGCAACCAAGATTCAAACTTTCATACATAAACAACTTGAAGAGAAATTATTGCTTGATACATAAGTAAAAAGAATTACGAGATAAAAGTACCATTTATAATACGTCCTACTCATGTGCTTTAGCAATATTAATCTACTTTCAGTCCATTCAACACCATCTAAGAGTACAAAATTAGAATTTCAGTAGCAGAGGCTACATCAGATAAAAATAAATCATGTTCCATTAATTTCACCAAAACTTCCTCAAAGGGACAAAAGTGCATGTGTTTGGAGATTGTTTCTGATAAAAATTTTGGACCCCTCTCTAAATGCATGAGAGGGGTTTAAATACTACTATAAAATAAAAAATAGATTATTACAAAAATAGTTGAGGAGGTTTAAATGGCCTTCCTCAAATTATGCAAAATAAAACCAAAAAAGAAATGAGCATGGTGACTAACTGTTTTGCATTTGATCCTTTAGATCACAAATGTCTGTCATGGGCTTGAGATGTGTCGATTGGACAATTTCAGTTTTCAATTTTCCAGTGAATACGACGTCGGTGAGTGCTGGCACCATTTTCTCCGTAGAAGTGGTTAGGCATCGCAGGGTCATCCATTGGCTGTGAGGTTTCACCAAATGTCGCCAATATGCTTCCCAGTTTAACCTGGTCATTTGCCTAATTGGTTTTGATTTTTCTTTTGTTGCTGTCTCCACTGTAGTTCGAGTTGTTTTACATTAGGAAGAAAACCTGGAATGGATTCTGCCACAAGGATGGCGCTATGTAAATTTTCATTAATATTTTTGATGACACTATTTGTTGCTGCTGCCACGTCCGATGTTGCCTTTTCTTCCTCTTTAAGCAGAGAACCCTAGTTTGCAAATAAGATTTCTTTATGCGACTCCTCTAGTTTAGGCAAGTCAGCGTTTCTCCCATCTTCTGAATTCTTCTAGGTGATGAAGTCAATGACCTTTTTAAATATTTCATCATATTCAAGTCTCATTTCCACGACTTGACTTGTCAATTTCTTTCTTGTTTCATAATAATAATTCCATTGCGAAATCTTCTAGCATAATAGTGCTTTTTGGTGCATTAGCTGGGAGTTAAGGTCGAGCGCTTCAGTAATAAACTGATCAATTTTTGGACCATATTTATGTAGATAAGTTATTCCTTGTATTTGTACTTCCTTCTCCGCTAATCTGGTTTGATGTTTTATTTGCCTCTACTTGAACTCTTGTTGTAGCTTAGCTAACTGTATCTCTGTCTGCTCGTCATATTTTGCTTGCTATAATTGTTGTTCAAGCGACAAAATTTTATCTTCTTTTTCTTTAAGCAACATTTGCACCTCTATTGCTTTGTCGATGGTCGCTGTAGCATAGGCACATGCAAACCGTGAGAGTCTAGTAAGGTTGGAAGACGAGTTGATGGGTGATCCTTTCGATAGAACATCCATCGGTTCATTATTAGGGGTAGTAACAGTTGTAGAATCCAACTTCCTTTTCTTCCTTTGTCTTTTAACAATAGCCTTGTGTTTTGGGATATAAAACACATCTAGAGGAGGAATCTCCTATATTCTCAAAACACTTTCAGATGTGGGGGTAACGGGGATGTGTTCTACCTCTTGAGTATTTACAATCTCCTTTGCTGTAATTTCCTGAGTTGTTTTCTATTGTGGAGTTTGCAACTCTGGCGTTTGTTCCTCTGTATTGAGCCTTTTATTAAATTTGTCCCATTCTTCCTTTAAATCAATCACCAGGGGTTTTATTGGTTGTGTGGAGGTGGCATGGCTTTCAACCTGTTTGGTAGCTGAAGTTTGCGCAACTGTCTCCTCTGTAGATTGGGTTGTATCCTTTTCCGACTCTCTGCTTCTACTTTTCCCATTTTGTGATGACTTATTTGATTCCCTGGTAGATTTCTCTTGGGATTCTGCTCCAGAATTAGTTTTAGAATTTCCTTTAGAGTCACCTTCTATACTCACACTGGCAGTAGGCTCCCTTATTGGTTCAATCAATAATTGGTCCAATGGGACCTTGTTAACCTCCTTTCTTTGTACTCGTAAAAGGTTTCAAGATATTCACGATAAAAAAGGAATTGTGCCATATGGTTCACCTCTGTGAAGGTGTTTTTCTGAAAAAAGATGTCATCAAATTCATCTTCCTCATTACTGAATACTTTTATTTTCACCATGGTGGTAAAGTCTTTGACAATACCGAATGGGTCATATTGCCTTCCAGGGAATTTAGGTAATTGTAGAGATAACATAATATCTGCTTCTTTAAATGCACGCCCTAGGTCATGTAATGCAAATTCTCCACACTGCAAAGGGAATGTAAGTGAGATGGCCTTTTTTGCTTCCTTTAATGTTTTACTCATCCCTCCATCACTAGCTATTTGATAGGCTATCTCTCTAGCCATCAATTTGTCCAGAACATATTATGGGAGGACATGGCGGCAGGTAATGTTGCCAAATACCGTGATATACATAAATGTCTCCTCCCTAAAACATCTGGGCACTGGGAGGATATCTACCTCAGCTTCTTGGGAAAACCTGGGGCATCTTGGTTATAAAGCCGTTTGTGGATAGGGAGCATAACTCCATGACAAATTTTAAAAAAATGTGGTTGAAAGTTAGATTCCCACATGTCTTTATGGTATATGTGAATGGGAAGTGGATTTTGAATAGTCCACTTCCATCCCATGACAGAAAATTTCGAACCGAAACAAATTGCATCCATTACATAGGCGCTCATAAAAAATGGAGGGTAAACCCTTGAAGCAACACTTCTTTTCCTTCTATACTCCATTATTGTTCTTGATAAATTGTCAGACAAAATTTGTGCCCAATTCATTACAGTTGCGTTAACGGCTGCATCTATTAATGGAAACCATTCTGGGGAGAATTTAGTACTATCAGGTTTGCCAAATAGTCTACATAGCATGGCCACTACAAAACTATGAGGGGGACAAATAGATGCAGTAGTGTACATATCATTCTTGTCTTTCTTGATTTTTCCCTCATTATTTGACCAGGTCCGAGTGCAGTCCTCTGGGTCCTCGTTCTCTTTGGCAAAATTCTTGACGAACTACCTATTGTAGATGACTTGTCGCTCTGGTAGGTGGTACATAAGCCGCATGTTGTCTAGCATAAAAGATCCCATAACTTCTTGGCTTCTTGTCTTGAATTCTCTGTCTGAGATGTTAGCTTCATCAATAACCCATTTAACCATGTCTGTATAAGGGATTATCTTTGGGTGCGCAGCTATGCAATGCAACAATGGGCATGCTATCTCAAACATGGAAGCGTCTGAGGAATCACATCATTCAAATGTAACCTTCGTTTCCAGAATCCTTGGTTGCTCTTCCTCCAGTATATTATACATGCCTCCCATGTAGAGTTTCCTCCCTCTCTATTGCATGTAGTATCTATAAACAGAGGAGTCATTTCTGACTTCTCAGAGACCACTGCTTTGCCTTTCTTCACCATTTCTCTCAACGATTTTCTCTGTGGATTTTCCCTGAAAGTGAAGAACAACAACTATCAGATACACAAAGATGATAATGAACGTGAAATGAAATCATGCGGATAAATTGTAAAGGTGATAAAAGGAGTTTTATTTGAACGCATGTAAGAAGATATCATATCACGTTAAGTGGATTTTCACACATAAATGTAGTTAGCTCTTAGTAAATGCCCACTAATGCTTCATTATCCCTTAGCTTTAATGCTCATAAATGTTTGCATCATAAATTGGGAAGAAAGCTTCTAGGTTGGCGAGCCTTTGAACTGCAATAATGGCGATTTTGCGATTCCTGAAGCAATATCGTAGATCACAATATCACATTATTCCTTTTCTCTTTTCTTACCTTCTCTTGTGTTTCTGTGAGATGCGAGATGCGAGTCGCTCGTTTATTTTTTGAAAACATAGCTACTTGTCAGGTTTTTCTATGTAAAGACCTTTTTTAATGAGTGGCAGACCTAAACATTTGTTCGTGATATATCTAAAGAATGGGTCCAGGTCTTGATCGCGTTTCGCAATATCGAATGATGGTAAGTTTGTGGTGTTCTTTTGAGTGCTCGAAATCTGATGCGATAAAGGTTATGACAGCATCGAAATTTTGCATCTCAATTGTTTTGAGATAACCTTTTAAGGGGGGCTCTTTATAAATAGTGATATGCGATGCAAGACTTGGCTTTGAAGAGAAAAGCTTAAGGACCTAGTTTATGTCAAAAATATGATAGTTTTGAGGTATAAAGCATAGAGTCCTCTTTTAATTGTTTTTTACTGGATTTGGTGGGTTAGCAAGGTCTTTTGATGATGCTTAATCCTGCTGTATGTGGGAAGGCAAGCATTTAGTAGTTCTTTTAAAACAAAAAGGGGGTTTGATTGATATCTTTCTTTATTCCAAAAATAAAAGAAATGCCTAAATGCTAAGTTTATTTTTTGGATGGATTTTTAAAGGGTCCCCATTTATTAATGTAATATTAACTACTACCATTAATAAATGGGGTGTTGTTGAATAGCATAAAAATTGGCGATTCACTTGGAAGAACCAGTTATCTTTGAGAGCTTTTTCAAATTTCTAAAACTTTCAAAATAAAGATAGTTTTGGAAATAAAAATAAATTACATAGAATATAAGGTAAGTAATATTGGTTATCAATAATAAAGCAACATCTACTTAACTATCATTTTTTTTATTATTCTTTTCTCATAAGAAAGTCACTTTGTCTACATCAGTCATTACTTGGTTTTAAAGATAAAAGCAAGGAGACTCTCCTCAAATCAGTTTTTGGTATACTCAGTTGTCATAGGTAGAGCCTCTGCTGCTAGCAGGCGTTCATAGCCTTGACAGGGTTACCTTTTAACCAGCAATGATTCAGTATCCCACCTAGATCAGAATGTAATCTTAAAGATAAGCTTGTTTGTATACTTATTTCTTTCTTTATTTTTTGAAGTAATTCATTCTTCCTTCAAATCTTCATCTTTTATCTCTTAAAGGACAATGCCTTGGTTTGGTGACCAAAATTGATAATGCCATTCACTTGATTTGTAACTTAACTGAACAAGCTAGCTCTTGATGAGACCCTTTGTCCTTTGATTAATATAATCTTAAGCCATTACCCTGTCTTGATATGCAATATTGGTAATGTCAATTAGTTATAATCTTATGGTCATGGTAATTCATCTCTTGATGAGACCTCTTATCCTTTAATTTTTAACTATATTTTAGAAATTACACTCTAAAAATTAAAGCTGATTAGGTGGGGAGAATCATTGGCTCCTTAAGAGCTTCTAGACGAAAATTGTAGAGTTTTAAATATGCTTTTCTACAAAGAGACTTTGCTTTGTTATTAATAATTTTCTTGACTGATGTAAAGGAAAAATTTCTTTCTAAAGCTAAGTTTCATCAAAGATCAGATAATTTTGGTAGAAAATAGATAGTTTTGGAGCAATATAACTTAACTATATATTTCATATGTGAAGATTACTTTCATAACAATCTTTACTTACACAAGCGAAAAGTAAAAATTAAAAAGAGACTATCCTTTGTAAAGCCAAAAGTAAATGTTTTTCAACTCATATTATTCTTTCTAAAAAATAAAATAAAATAACTAAAGGCAATAATATACAGTGAATAGAAGAGATCATCTTCTATGGAAAGTATTTCTTTAAAATCTTTGCATTAATAGGTAGATATTCTCTCTTACCTAATAAATCTTGTAATAGAAAAGTTGATGGGCCTATTTGTTCCACAATCTCAAATGGGCCAAGCCACATTTTTTGGAACCTGGTATGCTTACCTTTCTCTTCGTGGGCTTTATCCCATTTCAATACTAGGTCTCTGAGTTGAAAAGATTTTGAAGTTACAGAATTTGAATCAAAGGAGGCTTTGACTAACTACTGATGATGTGCATGTGTGATCCTGGCCTTTTCTCTTTCCTCTTAAAGCTTAAGGATTTTTAACTGTCTAACTTGCATAGATGAGGAATGAGTTTATTGAATGAATTGAACTAAGGCTAAAGAGGGAATAGCTACATTTGTTGGCAAGATGGTTTCTTTCCCATAGACCAAATTAAAAGGAGAAGTGCCAATGGAGGCTTTCTGAGTTATTCGATCTGCCCATAGAGAAAACACTAAAGACTTATGCTAGTTCTTTTAGCTTTGGTCAGAAGTTCGTTTAATAATCCTGATGAGATTCTTGTTTGTGGATTCGGCTAACCCATTTCCTTATGGATAATAATTAGTAGAGTACTTAAAGTTAAAACCTCTTTTAAGAGCAAACTCTGCCATAGCATTACTTGAAAAATAAGATGCATTATCCCCATCAAGGAATATGGTAGACCAAACCTGGTAATGATAAATTGATCTATGAATTCAATAATGCTTTCAGAACTGGCTACCTTGAGTGGAATTTCTTCTACCCATTTGGTGAAATAATTAATGGTTGTAAGGATATATCTATGCTTCTTAGAAGAATGATGAATGATCTCACCTATTATGTCCAATCCCCATTGTTCGAATGGTTGGTCAATGTTGACTGGCTGTAATGGTAATGCGGGTTTCCTCTGTCTTCCAATAGCTATCTGACAAATCTTACATTTCCTTACATAACTGTGTGCATCTTTGAATAGTGTTGGCTAGTAATAGCCGACATGTAGGATTTTATGTGTTGTAGTATCCTCTCCAAAGTGACCACCAGCTAGTCCATCATGAAGTTCCTGCAACACCTTCTCTGCCTTAGATTTTTCAAGACATCTAAGTAAAACAGAATCATAATTTATTCTAAACAACACATCATTGACAATTTGATATTGTCTAGCTTTTAATCTCAAGGCCCTTTTCTTTGTGTAATTTAATTGGGTTGGGGCATATCCATTTCTCAAGTAAAATATGATATCAGCATATCTCGACTCAGTGTCATTAAGGCTTACCTCATAGACTTGTACATCGTCACCTGAATGTTGTAATGCTGATAGATTTGATGCTCCTGCCAACATCCTGCAAAAACCTTGACCTTTTACAATTTTTGCTGGTTTGATTTCGATGTCATATTCTTGCAGAGATGTAACCCAATTCACTCTATTTTCACCTACATCCCTTTGTATTAAAAGATTTCTCACTGCTGAGAATGGTACTATTACTTTGGTGTGGGTTTTGAGGAGAAAAGGTCTGAAGTGTTTTATTGATTTGAAAACAACAAAAGCTTGTTTTTCAACATCTGAGTAATTCAATTCAGCTCCCTACAAATTGGAGCTAAAGAAAGAGATTGGGGCTTCAAATTTTTCTAGATTTACTTGTGTCAATATGGCTGCATATGATTTCTCGGAAGCGAAAGTGTATAAAATGAAATGATTTGATAAAATCAGCGTTGCTAAAGATGGGGCGTTTATGATTTCTTCTTTTATGAAGTTAAAAGCTTCATGTTCTGAGTGTCCCCATTTAAACAGATAAATTTTCTTTATCATGGATTGAAGAGGTAAGACAATTCTTGAGAAGTCAGTGACAAAACTTTTAACAAAATTTATTTGACCTAGGAAAGATTGCATTGATTTTTTGTTATGCAGTAAAGGTATTTCAAACATTTCTCTAATTCTGTCACGGTCAATATGAATTCGTGCTTTGGACACAATGAATCCAAGGAGCTTTCCTTCACTTAATGTGAAAAAAGACTTCTTGGGATTACGAGAAATTCCATACCTTTGGCAACGTTCAAAGATTTGATTTAAATCCCTTAGATGATTACTGCGTTTTCTGGAATATATAGTTATATCATCTAAGTAGATTACTACTGATTTGTTACTAAACCTTTGAAGGCTATGTTCATGGTTCTCTGGAAAGTGGAACTCGCATTAATCAGTCCAAATGACATCTTCTGATAAGAATAAGTGCCCCATTTTGTCCTGAATGTAGTTTTCAACTGGTCATCTAGATGTACTAAGATCTGATTATAACCTGAGAATCCATCCAGGAAAGACATTAGTTCTGAGCCTGCAACTTATTGTAATATATGTTCCATAGGGGCAATGGGAAATTTTCCTTTTGGTGAGCTTTATTGAGGTTGCAGAAGTCTATACATATTCGAATATCGCAGTTCATTTTTCTGACTGGGACAAGATTGGAGACCCATCGGGAATGTCTGATAGGAAAAATAATTTTGGCTTTCAGCAGTTTATTCAATTCAGATTTAATTTGACTTTCTAAATTAGGATGGATCTTCCTTAATTTCTATTGAATAGGTCTTTCATCAGATGTCATGGGAATAGTATGTTGAATAATAGAGGTGTCGTATGTCTTAAGATCTTCATAGTTCCATGCGAAGACATTCTTGTATCTCTTCAACAAACCTATAAAGGCTGATTTTTCATCTGACGTAAGTCCGAGACCTAGATTAATATTTTGAGGTTTTAGGTCAATCCCAAGATTGATCAATTCAAACCTCAGAGTTGAACTCTAAAGTTTTGAATTGGTGGATTGTTTAAATCTGTCTTTGAGGTCATATAAATATTCCAACTTAACTACAGATTTTGGTATAACGTTATTGATTGTTTCTTGTTTAAGTTGGTTATCATGCTGGTCTTCATCAACTATTTTGTCATCATAAGAGCCTTCTGAAGTCAGGAATCTTATGATATTCCGATCGTTATTAAAGTCTCTCCAGTCGGGGATATTATCGGGAATAGAAGGCCTAAAAATTAATTCAGTGGAAAATTGATCAGGGCTATAATCCTTTAGTGGGATAAGCTTGGAAGCAACATTAGCTATAAGATTGTTACTAACATTTTGGAGTCTTGGAATAAGGGAAATATTAAACACTGTAAAGTGAAAGGTCAAGTCTTGGACTAATGACTGATAGTGTTTCAAATGTCCTAACAAATAGTGTATAGTATTTCGCCCCAACTTGAATTCTGCAAAGATCTGGCCTTATCCCCGGACCCAAAATTGTTTTTCCCGTTTCTCCAACAAAAAACCCAAAATCTAAATCAAACTTTCCTATCTCTTTACTAGCCTAAAATCAGTTCCTATTTTAAGTCATCTCACACCCTATTGCTCATTTTATCGAGATTGACTGGAAAGAGCCCTCTCTTGTCCTCGTAGGGCTAGCTACGAGGCTAAGCTTGGTTTGATGTGGCCTTGAGTTTTGCCTTCTCAGCTTGAGGCAGATTTGAGCGCTAACAGTTTCCATAGCTTCATCCTTGAGGACAAGGCTACTTTTGATGGGGGAGTGTATGTTAGGGTCCAACCCTAACCCCTTAATTTATGTAATAAGTCCTATGGGCCAAGTCATATTCATAGTTAGTTAGAGAGTAAATAAATCTCGCATTAATAATTGTAAGTGTTTGACCTGTAGTAGAGAAAAGGGACCACAGTTAGTTGTAAATGAGCCATATTTAATAAATAAAGTGGTTAACCCGTGTTATGTAAGGGACCACTAGTAGTTAGGGTTTGGATGTTATTTAGCTATAAATAGTCTTAGTTAGTAAATGAGAGATCATCAAGTCTTATTGTAATCGAGCTCTGCTCTGCTGGAGGTTGCCTCCTTGAAGAGGCAAGTGAACATTGAATCTATTTCTGAATAATAAAATACTTGCTATTTTTCTTATTTTATTCAGTGTTATGGGCTATATTTCTTTGCATTTCTAATATTCTAGAATTTCTCGTGGGTCAAGGTCATAACAGTGTCTTGTCCTCCCTCTCTATCACCTCAACCCAAAACCAAAAGCAATGCATCATACTAGACTAGGATATTTTTGGATTTGATGTCGTCCCGTCATGAGTGAATTGCAGGAATAGGTACATTGATGGAACATGGCACGATGACGAATGAGATGAAGAAGGACCGCATGCTAGGGGACTTTCTTGCAGCTAAATGAATGTACGAAGAACATCAAGCAACAAGAGAAAGGGATACAAGCACTGAACCAACAAGAAACGACCAAGATCATCGAAGACCCCATAACACTTGTCCATGCAAAGGTGAAGACACAACACGCTAAGAGCACATCCATCACTTAGTAGCACAGCAAGTTGACATGGACACCACAGTCAGCCAGTACATGTCAGCAGTGTCATGAGTTGTTTCAGCCACATCACTGCTATGGGCCATACTTGTTGTAATCAAATGTAATGTAAAGTGAAAGTCCAACAGATGCACATATGAAGTTGAAAAGTCATAGGAACTTGAATGGTCATGAGGGAAGTCCAAGAGTCACAACGGTCAAGCATCACCCTTGGCTATATATACCCTCTCATTGTATGAGAAAATTACTTTTCACCTTCGCTCCTCCTACATAGCCTTGAGAGTTTGTAGTCTGTTCTTTGAGGAGCGAGGAGTGGCTTCAGTGTCCCAATACTGGGAATAGTAATGTATGGTGTATAGATGTGTCTTGGAACTTTTTCTTAATTCAAAAGCATGTTTCAAGCCAGCACATTTTCACGCATGTTTTATATTTGTTTGTAAAACTATTCTCTAAATGTTTGTAATGCATGTTTACTTAGCTTGTACTAAGATAGCTGAACTAGTTTCGTTATTTTGGTACTTACATTGTTGAAGATGTGCTGTATTGTTTATCACCGTTGTCTCATCCTGGTGGACTACTCCGCGGGATACTAAACAGACCATCTTTGTGTATTGGCTATCATCGTTGTCACATCCTTCTGGACTATTCCGTAGGATACTTGACAAACCATCCTTGTTTTTCTGGTTACAATGACCATCACATCCATGTGGATTACTCCACTGGGTGGTGTACTTGTTGTCCCATTTACCTCAATTTTAATGACTTCCGCATCTGTTGTGGACTACTCTGCTGGATGCTGGATAGGAATTTCTTTGTTTGTGTGTGTCTCTCCCTGTGTTGTACTACTACCTCTCATTTGAAGGCTCACTTTTACTCTTTCCCCTTACAGCAAGAGAACTTGGACACAAAGTAACATTATGCATTCACTAGGCATACTCACCTCACTTTCTTGAAGTTACACTCATAACACTCTCATGTGCTGAAAAACAAGAGATAAGGAAAATCTCTAAGATAATGGAAACCAGGCCATCGTATCGGATGGGACTCTGACACCAAATGGTGTGTGGTCTAGTTGGGACTTCATACCGGTGAGATCCCTTGAATGTTGGTGGGTCCAGCACCATCAACATTTCTAGTGCTAGAAGGAGGGCCACCAACAGTTTATGGTTGAATGTCCTACCAACCCCACTTATGTATCATTTGGTCAAGGCATTAATATGAACTCCCTATCTCCCATGTGCAACTCTGAAGTTGGTTACTCCTCACTTCCTAGACTTGAACAAGAAATTTCATATCATCCCATTTGTGTTGTTTGTCTCATCTCCCGTTAGTTTTATAAAGTTGTTGGACTGACTCCAGGAGTACACACTAGCAAAAGACTACACCCACAAGAGTGGTAGTATCATCTGTTGAATAAGTAATCCTTGTAAATCTTGAAGAACTGAAAGAAGCTTTTGAAAATGAATAGGAGGCTCCAGTTTTCCTAGAAGGATAAGAAGATAACATCTTACTCTTGGGCTCAGGTTTCAAAGGAGGAAGCAGATGGAAGGCATCGAAGGAGGCGGAGGCGGAGACAAACCAACAAATTCAGAGGTTAAACCATCAAACTCGGAAGAAGAGGAGGAGAATGAAGAAGAGGACAACATGGTTGACCAAAATCTGGAATCGATGACACAAGGCCCATTGACACTCTCGAGTGTCTTGCACAAGATACCAAAACACATAAAGAAACTGTTAACAAAATATGACCCTACCAAAACAATGAATGCAAAAGATCATATAGACACATTCTACCTACATCTACAGACGCTCAAGGTATGTTATGATGATGTTGTATGTAGAATATTTCCATGTACCTTGGATGCCAGAGCATATGTATGGTACCACAACCTTCCTATCAGCTCCATTTAGAACTGGGGATTGTTCAAGAGAATTTTCATTGAGAAGTTTTCTAAAGACAAATGATCCAAATTGGATCCTAAAAACTCTCTAAGTTTTCATGACTATTTCAAATTATGCTAAAATATTCAAGTCCTAGAAAAGATCAAGCTATCAGAAGGAATCCTCATAGCAATTGCAATTGTGGCCAGAGTGGAGCAACGAGGATCCTCAGTCGAGCGCGTAGACCATTGGTCCATGGTAAAGCGCAATGGCACAAAACTGGCAAAACTGGAGGCTAATTTGGGAAACAGAGGTGGATTCTGATACGTGATTAGCGCTAAGGGCATCCCCCTTAGCGAAGGAAAGCCCCGAAGCACCTAGATTCGAAATCAATATAAAATTCATAAAAGTAACTGTTTCGGTTCTGTAGTGTGGGATTCCCCAAACCGGCAGGATATGAGAAGGCTTCGAGGCGGTAAGCAGTTTCGATTGAGTCCAGCCCAATGCCACACATCAAAACCGCCCGCATCAGATGGGTAAACACCATGTGACTTGTTCGCTTGATATGAAGGACGACCGTAGGATCTAGGGGGCCCAGATCGATGGCGGAGATATGTCTCGATGACTGACCGGATTCGACAGTTCAAAAAGCAAGATGACAGGGGATTTGAAGTCTGACGAGGATGACGAGCTGGGAAACAATTCATAATTCACGAGCCATTTGAATATGATTCAGGGAATCTGACACCCAATTCGTTAGCAAACAGGTGGCCACCTACCTGCAAGGCATTACCCAGTGATGATGACGCACAACAGAGGAATTTGAATGGAAAAAGGAAAGGAAACCAGAAGGCCAGGAAGCGGAAATGAGTAGTCAAAGAACAGACTGGCTTTAAAGCCATGAACTGACAGAGGGACAACACACAGAGGCAGACAACGAAGAGAAGCAGAAAGCTAATAGAAGAGAATAGAGAGTAGAAGCTGAGCTAACCTGAAGGAAACATCAAGCTAGACAGAGCCAGAGAGAGTCAGAGATTTTGTGTACTCCATTGAAGGATTGAGAGGTTCAAGCAAACTCCTCGGCATAGGCCTGTCATACAACTGTGACACTCAGAGGTCAAGTTTCAGTAAGGAGATTCTATGCACTCCATTCCTACTGACTTCATTCTGTTTAGTGAGTCTCGAATCGAGTTCACTGTTGTGAAAACTTTGCTTGAAAACATAATAGAGAGGCCACCACTGAAAGGCTGGACCAGGAGACGTAGCCCAGGAGCATTGGGTGAACTCCTTATTAAACTTGTTTTGTTTACATGTTTGACTGTTATGTTTTCTCTAATTGCCTCAGTGTCTATGTATTCTAGCAATCTTATCGATCCGTTGCATAAGTAACATAGGCACATCCATGCACATGAGTCTGTAATAACTTTAATTATTTGTCCTCGATAAATTCCAAATCAACAAAACCCCCACCATGTTGCTAAAGAGTTGGATAGTCTCAAAATGGAGAAGAAAGAAAAAGTGAATGATTCTAACTAGAGGTTTAACCGTATCTTGAACAAGTTCATTGCAGACACCAAAACTCACGACTCCATCACAGTTGACTACTACACGTTTTCACTACTGACCAACATTGCGTAGATCATGAAGCGAGCTGTGAAACCAACACTTTTGGAAAATTTCCAAGAGGCAATTGATGTGGAGAAAGACCTGCGGGTTCTTGGAGTCATTGTAGATGACGAACCACCTAAGGACTCCAAAGATATGGGCAGGATGTCTCAGGATACTATGAGTAAGGCAAAGGAAAAGGAAGTAAGTGAAATCAAAAACCTTACTTGTCTCATCAAGTCCTTGACAACCAAAGTTTTTTAACTCAAGCAACGCACAAGCGAGACAACTGTGAATAGTAGGCCTCCCATATTTGCACAGAAGAAGAGCTCAGCTTCGAGTAGAGGTAGTCACCTAGCCAAAAATGTGTAGAGCTCTAACCTTGTCTTCAACATGGATGCAATTGCGATAGATCATTATTGCAAGATCCATGGAAAACAAAATTCGGAGAGGACTTGCGAAGGTTGGAACCAAGGAATGAGCACATTGGCTACACAACTGATTGATCAATTTATGGCCAGTGAGTAGGCTGACCCAGAGAATGAAGACCAGGAGGAATATGTTGCATCTAATGAAGATCCAAGTGTTGGGCATGTTATCGACATGTATCAATGTGTTAACGCCGCCCTGAAGACAACCACCGAGAAGGAGCCTTGAATCGACCTTCTAGCACCAAAGCAAAACAATCGATATAGTTTGCGGAGTCAAGCGTCCTCTGCTTTTTTTGAGATATTGAGAGAAAAAGTAAGACAACATCTGCTTAGAAAAGTGGATCCACCAGTCATCTCAGCACAAAAAACACAAGGCAATTCCAGGAAGACAACTACACCTAAAAGTACGTCCGTGAGCAGCAAAGACAAAAGAATCCCACCGGACAACATGAACACAAGTCTATCCCAATACAACTCGGTGAGTCTTCCTGCTCTGGATTATAATATTGTTAAAGACATGAAAAAGACCCATGTGAACATATCCCTTTATGAGTTAACCAACCTTACGGGTCAGTGGGATATTCTTTTGTGCACACTGGGGAAAAACTCCACAGACAATGTTGCCTCTTCCAGCAATGGACCAAGAAATTCTCTCGACTCACTCGCATTCATTCTCAATGTGCTTCACATGGAGGAAGAGAAATCTCTTTGCCCACTAGTTTTGTTATCATTGAAAATATTCAACTTCAATGTCCACAACTGTTTGGTTGATTCTGGCGCATCAGTCAATGTCATGCCACTTTTTATTGCTAAGAGGATCAATGCTCAATGGAGTAGTATTATTGCGCAAATCATCCAACTTGATGGAACATGTGTGCAAACCATTGGTGAAATCCATGATGTGATCATCTAACTATCGTCTGTCAAACGAGTTCACCAATGCATTAACATTGTGATTGTGGACATCCTGGAAGCATATGTCTTCTTACTCAGCAGAGACTGATCCAACAAGTTGAAAGGATACTTTTATATTGACTCGTCACACTTATGGCTTCTGAACAAGGGCAGAAATAGCTAAATTCGAGTGTTGTCGAAAAGAGACATGAAACATAACGTTACTCCCTTGAATGGTTAAAATGAATGGTTGGCTTTCACATAACTTTTTTTCGGAAATTTTTTTCTGGAAATGCAGCTGGGTTGTTATCTTGCACAACCAAGTCCCACCCACCAAACACATTTTTGGGTCTCCTTCCTTGCCCAACTGACAAAAATGAAACTTGTATAGTACAATGTAATAATAGTAGCAGTAGTGTTAGCAATACTAGCACGAAAAGCGATCCTTTTACATATGACATTTGGACCTTGTATTTCAACGGATCCAAGACACAAGATGACTCTCGACCCAGGTGGGTTTTGATAGACCCAAGGAAAAGGAAACACTTAATCTCAAGCCTCTTGGATTTCGAGTGCACAAACAACACTGTCAAATATGAAGCACTTGTTTTGGGCTTACAAAAAGGCATCACCCTCAATGTTGCTATGTTGAAAGTGGTAGGTGATTCAGAGATCATGGTGCATCAGGTACATGGCACCATACACTTTGTTTCACCTCATCTTAAGAGTTACCAACAAGAGGTATGGAAAATTATCTCTAACTTCCAAGCTTTCAATATCCTTTCTGTACCAAGAATGTGTAATTCGGCTACAGATGCTCTGGAAAATGCAACTGCATATGCTCTGGCAAATGCAGCTGCAGATGCTCTAGAAAATGTAGCTGCAGATGCTCTGGAAAATGCAACTGCAGATGCTCTGGAAAATGCAGCTACTAGGATGACACTGCTTGGGGATAGATTTACTATTGAAATTTTGTATAAACCATCTATCCCTAATAACGTCACTAATTTACACATTTTTGATGATGATGAATAGATACTGCATTTCATGGCCAACATTGACATCTTCAGGGATGCAACGATAGACGAAGATGAGCATGAGCAGATTGTACAAGACACATTTGATGCAAGTAAAGGAAACCTCATCCCCAAGGATGTGGTTTCACTTGAGATGCTATATGACTTGTAGAACCACTTCCACGGACCCAGGAATGCTAAAACCCATAGTTCCACACCGATGCACGAACATATTAGTTTGGGCACAAACAAAGATTCAAAGTTCGTGAATCTCAGTACGTGTTGCACACTGGATGAGCGATAAGCCTTTTTCCACTTGTTCAAATAGTATCGTGAAGTGTTCACATGGACATACGATGACTTGAAAACATATGGCACATGAATAATCCAACACATCATCCCAATCAATGAAGGGGCCAAACATTTCAGCAGAAGCTCAGAAAAACACATTTGTCGCTTGAGCCCCTCATTCAAAATGAGTTGACTAAGCTGTTGGATGCTCGGATCATTTACAAATTTCATCATTCTACATGGGTTTAAAACTTAGTTCTTGTGAGAAATAAGTCCTGGGAGATCCACCTGTGCGTAGATTTTCGCAACCTCAATTGTGCCCCAAACAAAGACAATTACCTTATGCCGTCTATGGAGCACATATTGTAGAGAGTATCTAGAGAAGAAATTTTTTCTCTACTAGATGGTATTTCGGGATATAACCAGGTTCTGGTAGCAAAACTCGACAGACTAAAAACAACTTTTTGTATCAAGTGGGGTATGTTCTCTTATTGAAGAATGCCATTTGGGCTGGTAAACGTAGGTGCAACTTTTCAGCATGCAATGAATATCTCTTTCTGTGGGCTTATTGAATAGAGCATGGTGGTCTATCTTGATGATGTAACAATTTTTTATAGAAAACGGTCAGACCACCTGCGCCATCTGAAGAAGGTCTTAGAGCAATTTCGCAAGTACATGATATCCTTGAATCCCAGGAAGAGCATCTTTGCACTGTCTGAGGGGAACCTCCTTGAGCACATCATTGGCAAGATTGGGATCAAGGTAGCTCTAGACTGAGTCTAGACCATCACGCAAATTCCTCATCTCGTAAACAAAAGATCCATGCAGTCCTTCTTGGGGAAGATCAACTTCCTTCGGAATTTCATCTCATATTGTGCACAGATTGTCAAACCCATGAAAGAGATGATTAAGAAGGATGTAGTTTACAATTGGGGGAATAAGGAAAAGGACATGTTTGTCCGTATTAAGCAGACAATAGTAGAAGAACATACACTATAAATCCCAAATTTTAATAAATATTTCTTGCTCTACACATTTTCTTCCGATGCTTTACTCGCTGCAGTGCTCACTCAGAAGGATGAGTTCAATAATGAATGTCCCATATCCTTCATGAGCACAAGCTTACAGGGACCTGAGCTCAACTATCCTACCATGGAAAAGAGAGCGTATGCAGTATACAAGGCGGTGAAACACTTCAAACACTACCTGCTGAAAAATCATTCCATAGTCTTTGTGCCGCACCCAGTAGTCAAATCGCTACTTGTTCAGTAAGAGCTAGGTGAAAGACGTGCGAATTGGATGACAGGACTACAAGAATGTGATCTTGACATCAAGCCAGTTCACATCATCAAGGGTCAAGGTCTCTGCAGAGTGTCAACAGAAGTAGTGCACGCACAAGAGGAAGAAGAAGAGCTCGTTGGATGGGAGCAAGAAATTGATATGTACAATGTAGAGCGACTACCCCCCACTTCGCCTGGTAAATCTTGGTACAAAGAAGTACGCCAGTACCTTGAGCATGACACCATGCCCTCTCACTTCTCTATGTGGTAGAAGAGGGCACTTCGACTAAAAGCCTTATCTTACCAGTTGGTGCACGTAGTGCTTTACAGAAAGCACCATAATGGCATATTTCTCAAGTACATGGATGCACATGATTCTGAGAGAGCCTTACGTGATCTTCATGAAGAACCAGTTGGGGGTCACTTCCCGGGTAACAAAACAATGCAAAATGTCATGACAGCCAATTTTTACTGGCCCACATTGTTCAAAGATGCACATGTTTATGCCCGCAAGTTCTCGGTCTTTCAGTAATGCGCCGACAAAAATCGAAGGTCAGTAGCCCCGCTGCAGCCTATTGCAGTGGACGAACCATTCCAATAGTGGGGCTTGGACATCATTGGGGAGATTTTTCCACATTCATCAAAGCAGCACCGCTACATCCTAACTACCAGTGATTATGTCACGCGGTGAACATAAGAAGTTCCGCTCAAAGAAGTGAATAACCAAGAAGTCATTACCTTCCTACAATAGAACATCATCTCGAGGTTTGACATTCCTATATCACTTTCTTTTTACAATGAAACATACTTCTCTTCGTTAAATCTTTATGAATTTGTATTGAAAAATGGTATTGTATTAAAAAATTCAGCTAACTACTACCCACAGGGAAATGGTCTCGCTGAATCTACAAACAAAAATCATTATCCGCATCATAAAAAATACCATTTACTCTGAACAACAAAACTGGAATTCCACTCTAGTGAATTCTCTTTGAGCTAATTGATTCACACCCAAACCATCTCTGAACACATCTCCATACTTAGTGGTATACAGAAAAGAAGTCATCCTCCCACCAAATATCTACTTTCTGCTCTTGAGTTATCCAAAGAATCCCAAGGCAAGCTATCTATTGGTTCAGTGTAGGATGGCCAAACTACACAAGTTACAAGAAGAACGAATG
Source organism: Pinus tabuliformis (assembly GCA_031772625.1). NCBI lineage: Eukaryota > Viridiplantae > Streptophyta > Pinopsida > Pinales > Pinaceae > Pinus > Pinus tabuliformis. The sequence continues at coordinate 655,783,991 of CM062815.1, read as the reverse complement.
AAAGAAAAAGAAAAAATTTCAATCCACCAGAACCGTATCAAGAGATGGTTCGATAAAAGATCTACAAGGAACACCAAATTTAGTGTTGGTGACTTAGTCTTGAAGTGGGACAAACCCCACGAGGACAAAGGAAAAAACATGAAGTTCTAGTCCTTGTGGACTGGTCCTTTCATAGTTCATGAAAATATTGGCCAACACACATACAATCTTCAATCACTTGATAGGAGGATTGACAACCTTCCTATCAGTGGCCAAGATTTAAAATGTTATTTTCAATAATCTGGGGTCGTGCCCTGCACTATGTACATAGTATGTTTATTGCTTGTTCTGTTGTTTTGCATTGTTGTTTTTACTTTGTTTTTCTATGCTTTTTTGTTCAGTTTTTGTTTTGTAAATAAGTGTTGTTGTGCACTATGTTCTGGATTTTGAATAACTTTGTGGCTAAAGATTAGGAGTCTTGTGACATTGCAGCACTTGGCCAGTCATGTGTCCATCTTCTCTGTGCTTGGTTGTAACTTTTGGCCGATGAAGTCTTGACGGAAAATATGATCCATCTGTAAGGGAATCTCTGGTCAAACCATGAACCTGTGGCCAAACGAGGAAACCCTGTGCATGTACTAAGTCTTCTGCTATGTATGTTCAAGCTCATCCAACTAGTAGAAATGGAGAAGGGGAAAATCTAAATGAGAAAACCTAAATCATAGGTATTACATGCTTCTCTGAAGCAACAACCTCTTCTTCTCTCAATAATTTGGGACCCTTCTTCCACCCCAAAAATAAATAAGTGCCAATGCACAGTCCTCTTTCAAAAAATATCAAAGGCGAAAGAAGAGAAAGGCTTCCTTCGCAGAGAGGTGAAGCAAGAAACTCCCCTGGGGTACCGTCTAGACTCACTGGCAATGGAGCAATGTTTGTGTTCCCGCATGACTCCATCGAGGCACTATCCAGGCCTAATGGCAGTAGAGAAACACCAAAGATTAAAACTTATCCTATGAAAATATTAAGCTCACAAGCCAAACTACCCTTCCTGATTTTGAAAAACTATGATCTGGTTTAATCTTTTGTTGTGTTTAACTGAGTTTGTATAAGGTTAACCATATTTGTCCATGGGGTAAGTGGGGAAGTCGAAGTGACCTACACAATGAATCAATACTCCCTGAAAGGCTGAGGCCTTGCTCTCAAAATGAACCAAAATAGAGAAGCTGGTATTCAACCAGTGTGTCGCCAAGTGTTGTAGCAGCTGCAACACCCTCCAAAATTTTGTCGTGCATCCAAATTTCAGAGCCTTCATTGGGTTTTCCACTGATGGTTTTAAACACTCAAGCTCATTCCATGAGCTCTTGTAGAGTCTTTACACCTATTTTCTTGTTCGACCAACGATCGTCTTTTGGCATGTTGATTGCTTTGTCATGCTTGTGATTTTTTTCTAGCGATTTTGAAGGTTGGTCTTTGAGTGCATGAGTTGTCTTTGCTATGTGAACATTAGTCATACTCACACAAAAAATTGTAAGAATTGTCGTGCAAGTGTCATCACATTTGTTCGAAGGTATATCTCAAGGTCGCACTTGTTGCTCTTAACCTTAAGACAGTCTCACAGAGCACATGTTTGTCTTGTTGGTTTGTGGTGTCCAGTCGTTGATTCATGCTAAGTGTGTGATCACAATGTCATGTCTACATAAGCTCACTTGCTCTCACACTTAGACATTTTTCCTGAAAATTTGTTGATCGAAAAAACCCCTTCAACCAGACCTTGACCGAGTTGCATTGTGTAGCCTTAGCTCTTAGTGACCCTACTCTACTGCTCAGATCTTCATAGTGCTTGAGGTTGTCCTCTGGTGTAGTTGCACTACGTAATCCTAGAATTGAGCAGGTTGTCTGTCTCCTAGAACTGTGTAGAAGTTGTCTTCAAGCCCGATCCAATCTATGCTTCCTACAAGATCAATTATCAAGCCTCCCTCTGGTCTATCAGAAATCTGCACTGCACTGTGACCCAGGGCTGCACTCCTCTCCAAAATTGTGTAGACATGCCTAACTATCTTCCCTGCACTGCCTGCAGAAACTGTGTAGTCATGATGAGTCAGGCTTCTGTTGCCTTGCTCTGCTCTCCTCCTAAAAATTATGAATTCCTGACTGGTCCACCTTCTGCTGCCCTGCACTACACTATTTATGGAAACTACACAGTTGTAACCAGCAGCTCCCCGCAGCCTGATCATTCCTTGCTATAGAAAATTGCACAAAATTGCCTATGAGTGCCCTCTGTTGCCCCACTTTGTCTCCCTTTTAGAAATTGCGTAGATTCCTAGTTGGACCCCGAGTGGCCGGGTCAGTTCTCATCCTGAAAATTGTGCATAAATGTCTAGCAATTCCCCTCGACACTGTGCCTTGTCTTCCTCCCAGGAACTATGCAGTTCTACCCAGCTGGGTTCCACCTTGCAGTTATCACTATTATCCTTGATTGCACAATTTTTCCTCCGAGTGACCTCTATGCAATTTTCCCCAACAATACTCTGGAGTCCATCATCCTGGCCTAAGCTATACTCTGCGCAGTTTCAGTGTCTTGTCCTCCCTCCTGACCACTTGGACCCAAAACTGAAAGAAATGCATCATGCTAGACTAGGAGATTTTTGGATTTGATTTTGTCCTATCATCAGTGAATTGCAGGAGCAGGTACATTGATGGAACATGGTGTGACAACAAACGTGATGATAAGGAATGCATGCTAGGAGACTTGCTTGCAACTGAACGAACATACAAAGAACATCAAGCAGCAAGCGAAAGGGATACATCCACTAAACCACCAAGCAAATACCAAGACCATCGAAGACCCCACAATACTTTTCCATGCAGAGGTGAAGACTCAACATGCCAACACAACAACTTGACATGGACACTACAGTTAGCCAGTACATGTCAGCAATGTCATGTCGAGTTGTGTCATGAGTTGTCTTGGCCAGATCACTACTATGGGCCATACTTGTTGTAATCAAATGTAATGTAAAGTGAAAGCCCATAGATGCACATATGATGTTGAAGAGTCACATCAGTTGAAAATTCAACGGAAGTTGAATGGTCATGAGGGAAGTCCAAGAGTCACAAGGGTCAAGCATCACCCTTGGCTATATATACCCCCTCATTGTATGAGCAAAGGAATTTTCACCTTGGCTCCTCCCACATAGACTTGAGAGTCTGTAGTCTATTCTTTGAGGAGCGAGGAGTGGCTCCAAAGTCTCACTACTAGCACTAGTGATGTATGGTGTACATATGTGTCTTGGAACTTGTTCTTAATTCAGAAGTCTATTTCAGGCCAACACTTTTTCATGCATGTTTTGTATTTGTTTGTAAGACTATTTTTTAAACATTTGTAATGCATATTTTTTAAACATGTACTAATATAGTTGAACTACTTCAGTTTTTTTAGTACTTACATTGTTGAAGATGTGTTGTATTGTTTATCACCACTGTCTCATCCCTATGGACTACTACGCGGGATACTAGACAGACCATCTTTGTGTATTGGCTATCATAGCTGTCACATCCTTGTGGACTATTTTGTAGGATACTCGACAAGACATCCTTGTTTTTCTAGTTACAATGACCGTTACATCCGTCTGGACTACTCTGTTGGGTGGTGTATGTGTTGTCCCCTTTACCTCAGTTTTAACGACTACCACATCTGTTGTGGACTACTCAACTTGGTGGTGTACATGTTATCCCCTTTACCTTGGTTTTAACAACTGCCACATCTGCTGTGGACTACTCTATTGGATGATGGAAAAACCTTTTTTTGTTTGCGTGTGTCTCTCCTTGGGTGGTAATACTACCTCTCACCTAGAGGCTTACTTTTACTCTCTCCCCTTACAACAAGAGAACCTGAACATAAAGTTAAATTATGCACTCACCAGACATACTCACCTCACTTTCTTGAAGTTACAACCATATCACTCTCATGTGTGGAACAACAAGAGCTAAGGAAAAACTCTAAGATAATGGAAACCAGGCCATCGTACTGGATGGGACTCCTACACCAAATTGTGTGAGGTCTAGTTGGGAATTCATACCAGGGAATTCCCTTGAATGTTGGTGGGTGTAGCACCATCAACACCTCATAGGCTCGAAAATTGAGGCATGGTCATGACATTTCGATCTAAATTCCAAATTAAAATGGATAGAATCCTTGCAACACACCCAAATTTGTTAAAAAAACCCTCCTCCAATGAATTATCCACCAACTCCTCCTCCTTCATGTGTGTATAATAGTAAGAAATGAACATCTCATCTGAAAAAAAAAAAAAAATTATGAGTAGTTGTGTGTCTCCAAAGTGTTTCTCATGAAAATGATCTCTGTACTTAAAATATATACATCATTTGAATAAAAATCTCATGGTTATCATTTAATCTTATTTTGCATTTTCACAAGGATATCAAAGCCTCACATTGTCCAGATCCCATTCACTCTTCGTCAAAACTATGCCTCACTCTAGTCGGAAACTCCATACCCCATTCTCCACTTGCAATTTTTCCATGGGCCTATAGTGCTTCTCCATTATTAAATTCCTCTCCCATGGTAGAGATGTTGTGATGTCCTATTTAACATTTTGACTACATAATTTTTATTTTTTTTATAATTATAACTAAATTAATAATTAAATCAATCTAGATCCATCTTAACTCAAGATCTACCAAGCGCCTAGACAGAGGAATAAAATATTTCTTAAGGTGAAAACCTCTCTTTTAAAGTGAAAATATTTGATACCTCTCGGTCCGAAGTTAAAACAGATCTAGACCGGTCATATAAAATGAAAAAAATAAAAAAAATTGAGAAAACAAAAAAGCTTGCAAATTCAACTACTTTTCTTTTTCAAAAACATTAATTTTTTATAAACTTTGATAACTTAAAAAAATCAATATATTTATTATATTCGAATAGTATTTTTATTACATTATGGTAAAAAGTGTGGGGCCTTCTCATTTGGAATTTCACTTTCCCACTCAAATTTATGAGGCTATGGCTAAGGAGGATTGGTAGGAAAACCAAGCCGATAACATTCCGTTAAAAACAAAATAGAGTAGAACTGTAGGAGGGCAAACTTTACACTCTATGATCTATACAAATAGTGCATTGGATAGTTCGAAATCGGAAAAGATGATGAAGCAATGAACATTGACTATATAGTTGTGATGGAATCTACTTTGTAGTTTATTTTTTGGTTGGGGTAAATGGAAAGAGGAGGTGATGTGAGTAGCTTAAGAAGACCCAAGTCGGTCATTCCTAGAACGCTATCAAAGCATGAGCTATGTGCATCCTCAATCATAAAATGTGTAATGTAGTTGCCAATAAGGGAAGATACAATGCCCATGGTGAGATTGAAACTAAATGTCATCAGACTGAGTTTTTATTTAAATTCAATGATATAGACAATGGTCAACAATCTAACAAGGAAGGGCATCAAATGAGAAGGGGATCTATAGGGAAAGACGGTATCCCAGCCGATGCTACTAATGATATAATGATAAATGATTAATGTGCTCAAGGGGCTTCATGTAGTCAAGCAGAGAGTTATTCTAACAATAACATTTTAAGGATTTGTGGGGCTGAATACATTTCATAAATTGATGGGATCAAACTAGATGAAAGGATTTCTTCTACGAGCTCAGTGGTAGAGGGTGATGGAAGTTCAACCAATTGGTAGGTTGTGATTTACAACCCCAAAAATTTAGGTCGATCAGGAAAAGTTGTAATAGACTGGAGAAAAGAATTCAAAGAAAAAAGAACCTAAAACAAATGGCATAAAACATGAAGCAACTAAAAGATATCTCATAAGCAAGGAACCACTTGTTTCAATCATACATTTAAATATATTTTCCCAAGACATTCGAGGGCACTTAAGCAAGTTAAGTGGTTGCGTTACCTTTCAAGAGAGGCTTGAACTCAAGTAAGTTCCAACCTTTGGACTCTAGAACAATATAATTATTAAAGTGATGATATATAGTTTTAAAATTTGATTAATAAACAAAAAATCATTCAAGTAGTGTTGTTTATAATAAATTATTTTTATAGCATTCCTTTCATTATCTGAAATATGTTTGATATCCTTTGCTTCTTACTATTGATTTTGTATGTTTGTCATAATAATAATCATGAAATTTTGTATCTATATATTTTCTTGGGGGAATGTTTTATGTATATAGTCATGAAATTCCTACCAAAGATTCTATCTTCAAAGGTGCCCTTAATGAAAACTACGGTCATCTTCATTTACCCAATGCTTGATTAAAAATTCTACCTATCAACATTCTATTTTCATTCAAGAAAGTATTCATACATGATCCCTACAATAAATTACACAATTATAACATTCACATCAATTTATGTATGTGGACTTGATTTGAGTGTATTTCATGGAACCAAAGGGTGGTTGGTGTCAATATTTCAGGTATGAATATATATGCTCCTTTCAGATGCACACATAGTCTTCATGGTCAAATCCATATGCAACTAAGTCTTTGAGGGCAAATGCAAGATGATATGTTGATAAAATGGAGAAAGAGTAAGAAGCATTTTTTTATAATTAGAAATGTTGGGAAACCATTCTATTCGAGGTTTCCTATTGCAATCTTTAGTCTTGACACTGGTTAGTTAATATTGTTTGAATAAAAAAATGAGATGTGTTTGGATTTCTCATAGATATCGAGATGAGAATAAGCTAGCAGGATTCTTAGCAACATTGCAAGCAATCATATCTTATGTAGAAAAGAGGTATATGGAAATTATGACATGTTTGTTGCCTTGATTTTCTCTCATCCATATTTGTGATGCATTAGAACTTGGGATAGCTGAATAATAATGAGATCCTAACAATTTCTCTTCATTTTATTTTACCTGATTAACAAAGTGGGAGTAGTGTGAGATTGGTACAAGCAGGTAAGCAATAATTGTGTATTTTAAAAAAAACATTGTATATCTAGACAATATATTTACTTTGGTTTTGGATGGCATATTGATTTTTTTGAGCCTTACTAGGAGAAGATATTTTCTCAAATGTTTAGAAACATTTCAGAGAACATTTTTATTCTACCATTCAAAGTGCGTACACTTTTATTTCAGGTACACACTACTTACATTTAATTTATTTCAGTTGGTAGGTATTTCGAAAATGGTTGAGAAATGGTACCAAACTTTTTTGAAAAGAATTTATTATTTTTTTCTTAATAGGAATAAGGATGTGTGGTTTGATGTGCCTTTAAGAAATGATTAACTTCCCAAAAAAAAGCTAGTGATAGGTACTTCTCTGCAACTTCATCTTTCTATGAAGTCAATCAGAATAGTTCATTACCTAAAATAGATTCTCGTTATATCAAGCTTCCTCAACAACTAGATCACCACAAACTTGGATAGCAGCAATTCTCAGGCTGCAAACAAGAGATGGGGCCAACTTGAGCATAACCCATTCCTGCAACCTCCTCAATTAGAGAGCCTAAAACTTCCATGTAATGCTAACTCCTCCTCCCGTTTTGTTGGGAATAGGCATGAATAGTCCATGGAAAGTTTATTGGAACCTGCAAACATGGAGATGCTTTTACCAAACTTGTGTATAGGGCCTCATGATCAACAACACAACTAGGTGCATTTTATGGTGATGAGCATATTTACGCAAGCTTGAGAATGTTAGATAAATTCTACTTGCATCAGCGACTATAAAATTGTGAAAGGAAGTAATGGAGGAGATAACTTTGTAGGTCACCAATAGATTGAGAATTGGCCTATATCATGTTGTCAGGATCTGTGTCAATTTTCCTTTCTTATTTTGTATCATACTCCCTTGTAAAACCTTCATTAACACAACATTGGAAATCAAATGTAGATTCAAATGCATATACATTCTTATAATTTGTTGTTATAAAGGAATTGAATTCCAAATATATGATGGGTATTGAAATTATAGAGCTAACCACTGGGTATGAATTTAAGTTTCCATTATTGAATGTCATTCAAGATTTTGGATTGATATGTTAGAGAGTAAACACTATTGTAGGATGGAGAAATCTTGAACATTTTTATTTTTCCTCATAATATGTAATAGCCCTGGTGAAAACTCCATGTAATAAAAGTTAATAAAGGCTAAATAATAACCACGGTTGATGGGACAGTTATTCCAAGTTGAATGGTGGGAAAAACATCCTAGTGGGTGTTCATTTAGTTTATTATGGCTAAGGAAATTGGCAAAGACAAAGGATTTGAAAAGGTATGAGGCATTTTTGGCACATTTATTTATGAAAATAATGGAATATAGGAGAAAAGGGAAGTGAAAGGTCACAAGTTGCATGTGAGTAGGAAAATGAAGGAAAATAATGGAAATTGAAGAAAATAAAGGCCTCATTGATAAAAAGTCTTCTGAGGATCAGTGGGAAGGCTTGGTTAGTGTAATTTTGGTCCGTTTAGTTTTGGAGTTATCTCATTATTCTCTCTCTCTCTCTCTCTCTCTCTCTCTCTATTGCACACTTAGATTTTTCTTGGAGCACTTGGCATTGGAGAAAGAAAGGAAAAGGAAGGGAAGAAGAAGGAAGGAGAAAGGAAGGAAGAGCAGGATCAACCAACTACAATAGGATTATTTGCAGGTATTGATTTGCATGTGTGATTTCCTTGCTAGATTCAACATGCATGGTATTGAATGTGGTTATTTTCTGTCATGGCATGGGTTTTTCCAGGTGCAACAGTGTTTTCAACCTAGTCTTTCCATTTCCTGATAGCCTTGATGAGATGGATTCTCATACCTTGGATGAGCTAGATTGTCAGATGGATTCGAAGCTAAGTGAGATGGATCTCAGAAATGAAAAACACATGTCCTAGTGGTCCTTGAACCGGAATATGGATCACAGTAAAGGCACTGGCCTAGTAACCCTGAGCCAGACTGTGGGTTGTTGTAAATCTTGTATTGTGTGCCTCGATGGGCCTATTAATTCTTGCCTGTGAATGGTAGGATATACGGTAAATCCAAGAGATGGATTTCTCTCCATTGGGCCTAGTAGTGTTGGGATGGGATGTACGGTAAAGCCTTGAGTGTGGGTCTCAGTGTAGGGCCTAGTGATCCTTGGATCAAACTATGGATTATGGTAAACCCTGAGAGCCTATGAGACACTAAAATTCCTCACGGTGTAGGTGGATAAACCCAACAACGTTCATGCTTGTTTGGTTCTTTTGGTTGGTTATGAGCCCACATTCATGCTTGGAATATGGCATGCGGGTGATTGGCTGAAGAGAGATTTGACTCAACCAATCTATGGTCGGGTGGAATGTGGTAGTCACATCCCTGGTTGGTTTCTACATTCATTAATGAAAAATTCATTCCCTTGGATTTTCATGTGTAAATGTACTAGTTTATATGTGGATTCTATGGTTTATGTATTCATGGTATTTTTGTTTTTATTCTATTGGTCATGAGCATATTTTCTGATAGTGATGAGGTATGCCTCTCCTCATGTTTTAACTTGTAAATGAATGAACAAAGTATTTATGCCCTAATAAATGATAATGCAACTAATGATATAAGGGAACAAGGCTTCTTAGAGATTCCAAGATAATTATGAGACCCCTATGCTTAAATCTATTGTTTACACCTGTAGATTGTGGTGATAGTAAGTGTTTGACAGAATGTTAGTCCCAGTTGGGGATGGTCATGCCTAGTCCTAGAGATAGTCTTTTGTTTATTAGTCTTGCCATCACGTTTTTAATGGATTTCGGAAATTACAACAAGTCCTGGGAAGTGGCTAGAATTATGGGCTTGAAAAGTGCCTTAAATCTTGTGGACTCTCGCACAAGTCTGCTAGAAATAGTCCCTGGACGCAGGAATGCATGCTTGTGGGAGCATCCAAAGCTCTTTGGATGCTAGCATGCACATAGAATGGGAGCATCCAAAGTTTTAATAGCTTAAACACTCAGTGGGACCTAGGGCCATGATACTTATGTGGTTGGGATGGCTCCTGGGAGTGTCGTTGCTGATGTGGAAGGTATGTTTGATATGTTTCCATTGATTCCACTTCCTTAAGGTCACCTACGAGGTTGAATCCATCATAGTAGCCTCTCATCACACGTATACCCTGGTTGGACGGTTACTTGGGTAGATGTGGGAGGAGGTGTTATAGAGTGGCAATAGAGCCAACCTCACCCCTTAGACTAGATGGGTGGTGTGTTGCTCATGCATTCATGTCGGTTGCATATGTGTTACTTATGCTTGTAGTCCTTGTGCGTGTTTCATTTACATGGTGTTGATCATGATTGTAGTGATGTCACCATGTGAAGTTTGAGGGTGTTGTTGTGGGATGTGCCATCATGAATTTGTGGTTGTATATGCATTTGTTATGCATGTCGATGTCTATATGTTGTTATGCATTCATTGTCATGGTTATGGTTATGCATGTATGGTAGGCAAGACATGCATTGTGAGATCATCGTATGCATTTTAGGTCAACATGATGTTGTTGGTTGTTATGATGATGATGTGTTGGCTAAGATAAAGAAAGAGATGTAGATCATCAAAGTGAAGTTGTAGCATTGGACCTCAAGGTAGGAGCATGTTTTCCTACAGGTTGTATGTTACACATGCAAGTATGTAGGTCAAGTATGTAGGATTGTTATATGCATTATGGTTATGTGTATGGATTTCATTCTAGTGATGTTATGGCTACATACATGATAGATGCTACTTGATTAGTGTAGTCATATTCACATGTGTCAGATAGTCATGGATGATAGTAACATGTGGTTGTATGAATTTCTATTGTTATTTTATGTTAGATAAATTAATGATTATGTTATATGTTTTTTATGAGTATGTTATAGGTTAACTTGTTGTTGTTATATGATAGTTAGCTTGATGATTAGGTTATATGTTGTTGATGAGCATGATACTTGTTGTTATTATATGCTAGGTACTTGATGATTAGGGTTATTACATTAAGATCTTGATGTTATATGTATCATACTAATTTGGATAGGTCTATGCAAATGGTTAGGGTAATGACATTCAGGTATGAGTTAATATGTTGCGATATTATGTCATACTAATCTAGACTAACTGTGCAAATGTGATTATTATGTATGAATGAAAATTATTTATGAGTTTATGATGTGAACATGTTAGCTAGTTACTATATGAATATGAGGACCTTATTTGTGGTTGAGTTGATATGTTGTGAAGTTATATCATGTTAATCTAGCTTGATTGTGCAGAAAACATAGCCTCCTCTAAGATGCATTAATGTATGAGTTTCCTTATGTTGTATATTTGGTGCTTAATTGTTTGGTTATGTCGTCTATTTGGTGTTTGAGTGTTTGGTGTCTATTATGTCATTTAGTTGATTTATTTAACATGGTATGCTTGCAAGTTGGTTGAATGTTTGATGAATTGCATAATATGAGTATGTGTTCAAATGATCTTGTTTTAAGATGGTTGTACTAACACATATGTGTTAAGATAGTTGATATGTACTTGAGTGTAATAGGTGACAGTTGTAGCATTATGTCTAATAACTATGAGTTGACTATGGATTATGAAATGATTGTTAGTCTTGGTAAAGGTTCATTTCAAATTGATAGGTATGATTGTCTTGATATTTGGAACATGTGGTTGACATGTGTAAATAGTTGTAGGAAACATCCTTGGTATTAGTGTGACAAGTTAACAAATGATGTGTTTATATAACTAATAGTTGGGTGATGTGATAGTACATAGTAAGCCTCGATTGCAAGAAGGTAAAAAGTTAAAAGAAAGAAATTGGACAAGAATTCTTTTGGCTATGTTTGGAAACCATAATTCCAAACGAATGAATGCTTTGCATACGAGAAGTCTTCTTAACCTTGATTTCATATGACATTATGCGGGTATGTGCTATATTCATGGACATGTATTTGACATGTATAATAGTTGGATTTTAGTTATATCTATATTCATCAAGGAATTGTAGTCCCTTGAGAGATGGCATGGACGTGTTCAGTTACAAGGAAACATTCTTGGCACAAAAGGGGATTGCATGGCAAAGGGACTTCCATTAAATTTTGAAGAAGGCTCAAGTTGAGATTTCCTCTGGAAGCACTAGGAACCATGGGGATTGAGTCATGGTATTTGTTGCTAGTCTTGTGCTTTTGATCCTTTTGATTTTTTTATGCTTGATTTGTGGTCTTGATTGTGTCTAGCGCATGATCATGCCACTTTGTTTGTAGTGTCCTTGTATTGGTTTTTTTGGTTTCTTCTTGTTTGTTTCTTGTGTTTTCCTTTTAGGTTTTGATTCTTGGTAATTGGTTGGGAAAAGAGGAAATTTAGTGGAGCTCGGGAAGAGATGAATGAAATCCAGCAGGAAATGTAAGACTCAGATGAAGCCCAATGCATGTATAAGGGAAGTTTAGGGCAAGAGTATGACATCCAATTGCGTTGGTTGGGTCCATTGCTGTAAATGAATGATAGTAGGACAATCATGAGAAAAGTAATTAGGAAAGGTAAAGTGAATGGATTTGAGGCATCATATGCCTTGGATGTGTTGGGAACTGTTGTTCTCAATGTTGTGCATGTGTTGTACGCATAAAGGGTGTTCTCTTAACCTCGACCTTATGATATCTGGTAATTATGTTGTGATCATGATGATGTTGATGTATATATATGTATACATGTGTGTATGTATGTATGTCATGTATGTTAGGGTCATCATGGATCATGATTGTTTTTATGCTAATGTTTATATGTATATATGTAGTCGTTGTCTGTCAAGATCATGAATGTTTAATTGTAATATTTATATGTATATATATATATATATATATATATATATGTATGTATGTATGTCATTGTCTGACAGGGTTTTCAAGGATCATCCTGTGGAGGAATGACTGCTTATGTAGGTGACTAGCATGAAGGGGTTCTTGGTCTTATGAGGAACCAAGTGGGAAGAGTAACCCTCACATGTCTATTAGGTCAATATCACATGGATCATATGAATTGATATTATATGCTTGTATTATGCCTATGTCTATGTTATGTCAGGTAACTCTGAGGGATACAACAACGAAATGAAAGAAGTTTGGTCTGTGACATGTTGTGACAAGCATGGATAAGACATTGGAAGCACGGTTTCTTGGTAAAGACAATGTAGTTTTGGATGTCTGGTACTAATTTTGTGCATACGTTGTATATGTTGTGCATGTTGCATCTTTGATGTTGTGCGCATGCGATGTTGTGTATGTATATTGTGTGTAAATTTTGTTTATGCAATGATATGTATGGGTGGTACATATAGTGTTGTGCGAATATTGCATATGTAGTGTTGGGCATAGATGGTGATATGTACATGTTGTTATCCAGATTTAAATAGGACTGCAATAAATTACAGACATAACCATGAATACAGAGATGCAACAGAAATAACACTTCATTTCATTAATACCAAATGTTGAAATATGCTTACAAATAGAATGTAAATAAGACTAGATCGAGCGATGGTAGCTTATCACTGAGAAGATATGTGGTGATACATGCCTCTGAACTAAGTTACAATGAGGTTCAAGGGAATTTTTATTATTAAACAATAAGAGAAAACCCTAAACAACCAAAACCCTAACTCGAGGAGATGTAACACCAAGAGTTTATGGGCCCCGTTGGGGTTAGTTGGGTAGCTAACTTCCTGGGGTCGTAACTTTGTCATATTATCTCCATTTGACGCATATGATACCTCGTTGGAAAGATCTCTCTAAGGAATACATATGAAATGGCACCAAAGATTTCTAAGGAAATCGTAGTTTTGCCTATATTCCTTAGAGAGATATTTCCAATGAGGTATCATAGGCATCAAACGGAGATAATGTGACCAAGTTACGACCCTGGGAAGTTGGTTGCCCAACTAACCCCAATGGGGCTCATAAACTCTTCTTGTTACATCTCCTCGGGTTAGGCTTTTGGTTGTTTAGGGTTTTCTCTTATTGTTAAATAATAAAAGGGCCCTTGAGCCTCATTGTAACTCAGTTAAGAGACATGTAGCTTCCACATCTCTTCTCAGTGATAAGCTACCATCGCCCGAGCTAGTCTTATTTAAATTTTGTTTGTAAGCATATTTCAGTATTTGATATTGAAATGAAGTGTTATTTTTGTTGCATCTTTGTATTTATGGTTATATATTTAATTTTTTGTGTTCCTGTTTAAATCTGGATCAGTGATATCAGTATGGTCTACTCTTTCTCTGCCTTTCTTTGCATGTCCCCAATGAGGTAAAGATATAAGGAGTTAGGGCTCGACCTGGTTGAACCTTTGCAAGATCAACCTTGCAAATCTCGATGTTCTACCATGGGGAAAGAAAAGAAAGATGAGGAAGATCCTATCAAAATATTGCTCGAGGAGGCCCTCGAGAAACAAAGCAATGCGATGATGGATAACTTTGCCTAGATCCTTCAACAGTTGCCTAGCGATGGTGCATCCACATCCGTCAGCCACTCTGGAGGCTCCACACCTTTTAAGGCACAAGTAAACTTCGAGATTCCCATATTTGAGGGCCAAATAGATGCAAACATAGTAGATAAATGGTTAGATCTGCTAGAAGGATATTTTTTTGTTCATGATTTTTCTAGCTGGGAAAATATTATTTTTTCTCTTCTCAAAGCCACCCCCCATATCAAGGACTGGTGGGAAACCTATTGTGAGTAGAAGGATGAAAGTACAACCTCACTATTTTTAGCCACTCCCACTCAGAATTCGTTCCAGGATGCCATCAAGGAGCAGTAGTACCCTGTCAGGAGCTATGAGGTCAAATACATAAAGTGGACCATGCTACAACAGGGAAGGGACTAAGATGTGTCAAAGTTTACCAATGTTTTGCATACCCTTCGCACGAAGATGGGTATCAAGGATTCTGAGAAACATTTGGTACTCAAGTACTGCGGCTGCCTACATAGTTACATCTAGGATAAGATGGAGTTCCCTAACATCTCCTCACTCGACACGACGTATCGATACGCTATCAAGATCGAGAAAAAGTTTAAACAAAAGAAGTGAGACTTTGAATCTGTGAATCTGAAGAAAGGGAAAGGTGCCACCAAACCATAGAACAAAGGACAAAGCCAAGGCAAGATGACCCAGGAAAGCCTTCCAAAGGCATAAGCAAAGGAAAACACTGTGTAGCCGAAGAAGGACACAAGAAAGTGGTGTGAGTTCCATAAGAGCTACACTCACAATACAAGTGAGTGTCGAGCCATGGAGTCACTCATGGCCAAGATGAAGGATTCAGAATCAAATGCATGTTCTGACTCTGAGTCAGAACCCAACAAGGGTAATGAGAAAGGGAAGTCGATTATCGATGCGGAGCCCAATGCCACCATTTCCACCACGAAGATCAAGAAGGAGGAGCCTGAAGATCCAGAGGAGGAGGAGTGTCTCTTCCATTCCCAGATGTGGGTAAAGGGTTCCCTGCTACATTTCATTGTCAATAGCGGGAGCCAAAAGAACCTAATTGCAGCGGAGGTCATGAAGCGGTTGGGCTTAGCAACCACAGTTCACTCACAACCATACACCATCGAGTGGCTTAACCAAGGATGGGATCTTCACGTGAGCCAACAATGTCATCTTCCATATAGCATCAAGCCCTTCATGGATGAGGTATTATGTGATGTTTCTCCCCTTGATGTTCGTGATGTTTTATTAGGCCAACCATACTTGTGGAAGCAACATGTTGTGTATGAGTGAAGGCCTCACGCTATTATTGTTACCTTGGGAAATAAGTTGTACAAGATACTAGAGGTAGCACTGCCTACTGCCATCTCTCTAGTTACTACAAAATAATGTAGTAAGTTCATTTCCAAAACCAGGAAATTTGTTTTCCTGATGATATACCCTTAGGAAAAGAAGAAGACAATGGCAAAATTCTCCAAACAGGGACCGTCTGCATGAAAAAAACAGATGGACAAGGTCGTGGAGGAGTACGATGACATCTTCACCTCCCCCGTAGGGGTGCCTCTGCACTGTTAGGTCAAACACTCCATCGATCTGCCCCCATATGCGTCGTTTCCAAATGGTCCAAACTATCGGTGCTCCGTTCTAAAGAATGATGAAATCAAGAGACAGATTCAGGAGCAGTTGTAGAAAGGTCACATCCGGCTAAGTTCATCGCCCTGTGGGAGCCCAATCATGTTGGTACAAAAGAAGGATAGGACTTGGAGTCTCTGTATTGACTATCGAGTGCTGAACAAGATCACTATCCGGAATAGGTACTTGATCCCATGGATTGATGACCTTCTGGACCAACACAAGGGGGAAAATATTTCAGCAAGATTGACTTGAAGTCCGGATATCACTAGGTACCAATCGAACCCTCCGATGTGTGGAATACTAGCTTCAAAGGCAAGGAGGGCCTTTTCGAATGGTTGTTTATGCATTTTCGAGTTGACGAATGCTCCTGCAACCTTCATGAGGCTGATGGATGACATATTGTGGCCATTCACCAACTTATTTGTAGTGGTATACTTGGATGACATCCTTATCTTTAGCCAGAGTTGGGAACAACACCTCCACCACATCCGACGAGTTCTCCAAACACTGTGGCAACATAAGCTGTGTGCCAATTTGGAGAAATTCACTTTTTGCATGTGCCAAGTTCAGTATATGGGATACATTATTGATGAACAGGGGGTGCATGTGGATCTAGCCAAGATCAAAGTCATTCAGGATTGGCCAATCCTAACCACTCTAATGGAGCTCCCCAACTTTCTGGGTGTTGCTAATTTGTATCGTAGGTTCGTGTTGGGGTTCTCTCATATCACGTGGCCCTTGAGTTAAGTCACCAAGGGAGGAGAAAAAGAAAAAAATCTTTCGATCTGAATCTCAACAGAAGGCATTCGTAGAGTTGAAACATTGCCTCTTCTCTACACCAATGCTCACACTACCAGACTTGCAACAACCATTAGAGATCAAGACAGATGCCTCTCACTATGCTATTGGGGCAATCCTAACTCAATAAGAGCATCCAGTGGCATATCACATTGAGAAACATTAAGAAACAGTCTGGATGTATCCCACTTATGACAAAGAGATGTATTCCATTGCGTGGGCTTGCCAACAATAGAAGAATTACATTTTGGGGAAGGAAACGATCATCCACACAAACCACTGACCCCTGCAGTTCATATAGATGCAAGGGAAGTTGCAGAATGATCACCATCAGAAGTGGCCCACATACCTGCAACAGTTCCATTTAAATATCAAGTACAAGAAGGGTAGCACCAATAATGTTGCACAGTGCCTCAGTCGACCACCGATCATGGCGATAACCATCATGCTCAACCTTTGTGGGCACAAGACTTCTGATTGGCCAATTCTCTACAAAAGTGACCCAAAATTCGGCCACACATACCATACGCTCTTGGAGGGCCAACAAGTTCCCGATTTTCACCTCCAGGATGCTCTATTATGCCACCTGGGACACCTTTGTGTTCATTCAAGTGAGTATTCCAAGATGATTTGGGAAGCACACTACAGTCGGGCCGTTGGGAATTTCAAGGTCGAGAAAATGGTGGCAGTATTGTAGAAGTATTTCTATTAGCCGAATCTTCGACAGGATGTCGGGAAGTACATCAGATCCTGCACTGCCTGCCCCATTACCAAACCGACCATCAAGAAACAAGGCCTCTAGACTTCGCTTCCTACCCCTAGTCGACCTTGGGACTCCATCTCCATGGATTACATGTCGAACCTTCCTTCTACTAAGCATGGAAATGATAGTGTTCTTGTGGTCATGATAGATTCTGAAATATGGCCATTATGGCGGCCTGTAAGAAGAATATCAAAGCATAAGTCACTACTAAACTCTTCTTTGAACGAGTGTGGGTACACTTTGGGATCCCACAGTCTATCATCTTAGATCGGGACAACAAGTTCCTCAATACATTTTGTTCCAATATTTGGTCGATGCTGGAGACCAAGCTCACTATGTCCACAACTTTCCATCCCCAAACTAATGGCCAGACAGAAGTCATCAACAGGATGATCTTACACATTTTACGCATGTACAACTCAAAGCATCCACGCACATGGGATGAGAGCCTCCCTTATATCGATCACAACTATAACCAGGCTCTCCACAACTTGACTGGCCACAACCCTTTTCAGGTGGGCTTGGGATTCTAGCCACTATGTCCCATTGATGTGGCCATACCATTTACAGCGACCCAGGAAGATTCGACTCATGTCCAGTCCGAATCCGACAAGGAAAATAGCTTCATTGAGCACATTCAACACATCTGCCAATAGGTCCATGACATATTGGAGAAAGCCAATGTTAAGTACAAGGAGTGGCATGATCAGCATAGGATGCCACACAAGTTCCAGGAGGGTGACAAAGTTTGGCTACATTTGTAGAAGGAGTGCCTCGCTGGGCGCCACCGCAAGATTTGTCCGCTTCGATATTGGCCATACACCATAACCAAGGCTATGGGAGATAATTATTTTCAGCTTATCATTCCCCCATTCCTTGGCTTGCTCCCAGTGTTCAATGTGGATCGCTTTCGGCCATACTTTCCACCATTACTGGACAGATCTGACATTGGAGAACAACTCACACCAACAAAGTTAAATCCAGACTGCATGGAACAAGCTGAAACTGATCGGATCATGGACATGAAGATCAAGAACACTTTCCAGCAGAAGATCCAAGTGTATCTAGTTGTCAAAGTCATCCAACTCCTACCCCAAGGAAAATGGCTCACCAGGGACCAAGTTCAGCAGAAGTTTCCTAATCTCATGGAGGAACTCAATGCAATAGAGACAATTTCTTCCTAAGGGGGGAGGAATGATCCAAGTGTATGTTGGTGGCCACCTGCCTATTCCACTTGGACCCCCACCACTGCCTCTTTCATATTTTTCAGTTTCCTTAATTGTAGCACAATTTATTATTTTTAGCGATTTTTCGAGTCCTCAACTTCCGAAGTCATTTTGAGGCCCTAAAGAACATTTTTTTTTCGCAAAATGCCTCTGGCGGTTTTGAAGGACTGGAGGCATTTTCCAAAAAAATGTTGTTTAGGGCCTTGAAATAGCTCTGGAAGTTGAGGACCCAAAAAACTGCTAAAAATAGTAAATTGTGCTACAATTAAGGAAACTGAAAAAACTGAAAGAGGCAGTGGTGGGGGTCTAAGTGGAATAGGCAGGTGGCCACCAACATCCACCTGTATCATGTTGGATATGCAGTGTTTACATATTTTACTGTGCACATGATGGATATGCGATGTTGTGTGCATATGGTATTGTGCACATGTTGGATATGCAGTGCTCTGTAGATATGGTATGAGTTACATGTGGCGTTGTGTACACATTGTGCATGTGGTGATGTGTACATGTGATGTTGTGTACACGTTTTGCAGGTGGTGTTGTGTATAGGTGGTACTGTATACATGTGGCACATGTGGTACTAGTGTGCATGTGGTATTATGTGCATGTTGTACATGTGGTGTTAGGTACATGCGGTACTACGTATGTGCATTATGTAGTCGTGGCATCGTAACATATGTATTCGTTGTTTTGTATTATGTGTATGTATGCCTATTGTGTCGTACACTTGGTGTAGGTGTATGTATGTATTATGTTGTGTTGTATATCAGGTTTAGGAGTATGCATTGTGTGGTGTTGTACATTGTATGGGGATGTATGTGTTGTGATGTACATTGTGTATGTGTACATGATTGAAGAAAATAAAAAGGCATTGTGTGTTTTTTGGGTGTGGCAACCCATCTTGTGTGTGTACAAAAAGAACAAAGGCAAAAGTAAGGGTCGATGAAGGATAAGTATCGGTATTTTATTTCAGTTTTATTATGCATGTGATCTATGATTCTGACTTTTCATGGTTACATGTGATTTATGATTATGGTTTATGATGATTTCTCGCGATTCATGATTTTAATTTATGATGGCTGAGTATGAGGTAACTGGATGTGATATGCTTATTGATGATGATTTGATTGAACACTTAGTTTGACTTATGACAAGAAGCGAACGATATTTCAAGTGTACCTTATTACGAGCTACCAATGAGGTATGATGTGAAGTTATATGCTTGGTACAGGAAACACAAAAATTCCCGGTTGGGTGGTTGAAACTGACTGCAAGAATTACCAGCATTATTGAAAAGAATTGAAATAGGCAGCAGTATGTTGGTAAAGCACTTGAGAAGTAGGGCCATTGTGGGACACTGGTAACCAATAGCGTCCATTGATTGACATGAGCATGATATGACCGGTATGATGGTTTTGAGGTAGGTATATGCCTTGGTTTTTGGCCTTCTAATGTAAGGAAGCCTTGAAAAGGGATGGATTTCCGGTGATAGGGGTGTTAGAGGAACTTGGAAGTTGTGTGACTGCACAGAAGAGGCTGACCGGTTTTCCTGAGGGACTGTCTAGTAGAGAATAGAAGGTTGGGGATGGATTTGTTTTGGTCATTAGCATTGCCAGATGGAATTAGATGCGCATTGGGAGTGTGCCCTAGAAGAATGAGCCAGTAATTTTTCATTGAGAGGACAAGTGGCATAGGATTGTAGCAATGGACATTGGATGAAAATTTGACTTTGGTAGTGGATTCTGAACTTCCTGGGAAGGAAGTGAATCCTAGTATTACTTTGAGGGTGGAGGTGTGAGCCTTTTGATACCTTTGTTGTGGATGAAGGCATCACATCCTTCTATTTGGTTGTTGAGCAAATGTGCATGTGTATATGTGCGTATTATTGTAAGTATTATATCGAGATGGATTTATAAAGGTCCATAGACAGTATGTTTATTTTTTTGGTGAAGCTAATTTGTATGTGTGTACATGTGGTTATTATTGTAATACCGTAATGTGTTGTGTTATAAAGCTCCAGTAAATGGTATTTTTATCATGTTTCAGCAGTGGCCATTGTAAATACTACAATGAGCTACATTATAAAGATCCATGGGAAGCATGTTTTGTTTTCAAAAATCTTATTGGTTATAGGTGTCATTGAACACTAAGGACGATGTTCCCCTGGGAGGGTTCTCTAACATACCCTGGTGAATTCCATGTAATAAAAGTTAATAAAGACAAAATAATAACCACGGCTAATTAGACACTTATTCCAAGATGAATGGTGGGAAAAACATCCTAGTGGGTGTTCATTTGGTTTATTATGGCTAAGGAAATTAGAAAAGGCATAGGCTTTGGAAAGGCATGAGGCATATTTGGCACATTTATTTATGAAAATAATGGAAATTAGGAGAAAAAGGAGGTGAAAGGTCATAGGTTGCATGTGAGGAGCAAAATGAAGGAAAATCATGGAAATTAAAGAAAATAGAGGCCTCATTGATAAAAAGGCTTCTGAGGATCAGTGGGTAGGCTTGGTCAATTCAATTTTAGAGCTCTTTCATTATTCTCTCTCTCTCTCTCTCTCTCTCTCTCTCTCTCTCTCACTCTTGGACACTTAGAGTTTTCTTGGAGAACTTGGAATTGGAGAAAGAAAGGAAAATGAAGGCAAGAAGAAGGAAGGAGCAAGTAAGGAAGAGTAGGATCAAGCAACTACAACAGGATTCTTTGCAGGTATTGATTTGCAAGTGTGATTTCCTTGCTATATTTGGCATGCATGGTATTGCATGAGGTTATTTTATGTCATGGCATGGGTTTTTCCAAGTGTGACGGCGTTTTCATACTAGCCTTGCCATTTCCGGATGGCCTTGATGCAATGGGTTATCATACTTTGGTTGAACTAGATTATCGAATGGATTCGAAGCTAAGTGAAGTGGATCTAAAAAATGAAAAACACATGGCCTGGTGTTCCCTTAACTAGAATGTGGATCACAGTAAAGCCACTGGCCTAGTAACCCCAGAGCCAGATTATGGGTTTCGGTAAAACCAGGATTGTGTGCCTCAGTGGGCCTAGAAATCCTTGTTGGTGAATGGTGGGATATACATTAAAGCCAAGAGTTGGATTTCTATCCGTTGGGTCTAGTAGTCCTGGGATGGGATGTATGGTAAACCCTAGAGAGTGGGTCTTGGTGTAAGTCCTATTGATCCCTAGAGTAGACTGTGGATTATGGTAAAGTCTTAGAGGCTAGGAGGCACTAAAATTCATCATGGTGTAGGTGGTGAACCCCGGTAGAATTCATGCTTGTTTGATTCTTTTGGTTTGTTATGAGTCTCACGCTCATGCTTGGAATATGGAATGGGGTGATTGGCTGAAGAGAGAATTGGCTTATCCATTCTATGGTCGGGTGGAACGTGTTAGTCCCATCCCTATTTGGTTTGTACATTCATTAATGAGAAATTGATTCCCTTGTATTTTCATGTGTAAATGTATTGGTTTATATGTGGATTCTATGACTGATGTATTCATGGTATTTCTATCGTTATTTAGCTACTTATGAGCATGTATTATCATAGTGATAATGTATGTCTCTCCTCATGTTTTAACTTGTAAATGAAGGAACAATGTATCTATGACCTAAGATGATGATAATGCAGCTAATGATATAAGGGAACAAGGATTATTAACGATTCTTAGATAAGTATGATAACCCTATGCTTAAATTTGTTGTTTACACATGTAGATTCCAATGATGCAAAGTGCTTGATATAATGTCAGTCCTAGTTGGGGATGGTCAGGCCTAGTACTAGAGTTAGTTTTTGGTTTATGAGTCTTGTCATCATGTGTTTAATGGATTCCAGCAGTTACAAGAAGCTCTGGGCAGTGGTCGGATTTTTGGGCTTGAAAAGTGCCTTAAATCCCGCAGACTTTGGCACAAGTCGGCTGGAAATAGTCCCTGGATGTAGGAATGAATGCTTGTGGGAGCATCCAAAGCTCTCTAGACGTTGGCATGCCCATAACATGGGAGCATCTAGAGTTTTAATATCTTAAAAACTTAGTGGGACCCGAGGGCATGATACCTGTGTGGTTGGGATGGCTCCTCGGAGTGTTTTCATTGATGTGGGAGTTATGTTTGATGTATTTTTGTCGATTGAACTTCCTTAACATCACCTAGGAGGTTGAATCCCATCATAGTAGCCTCTCATCACATGTTTACCCTAGTTGGTCGGTTACTTCGGTGGGTGTGAGAGGAGGGTGTTACATAATATGTCATGAAATGAAGTTCCAATTGAGGATCTTGCATGTTCAAACTCAATGACATGAATGTATTTTCAAAAAAATTAAGTGTGTTTTGTTATTATTTTCAAGGTTGCTTTCTAGAATTGTTAAGTTTTGGAAATTGTTTTTTAATTGAGATCTAAAATGAATCTGCTATTACCATAAAAAAATTGGAATTTGTTCTTTTATTTTTATTTTTCCATACATAATAGAGATTTAAGGTAATTAAAATCACTATTTGGGAACTTTTAATGCTGAAACCACCTTAAAATCAAAACATTTAAAATGAGTTTGTTTATCTTTTAAAAATATTTTTTCATATTGTCTCTAGAGAGACAATAGTTGGAATTATGGACATATATTCTCTATAGAGACAATATGTTTTTAATCTCATCTATTGTATCTAGTGTGACAAATGAAATTGTCTCTTAAGAGACAATAATTCATGTGTTTTTAATAGAGACAATAATAATATGTGTTCTATTTTGTCTTTATATAAAAAAATTTAAGACAAATATTTGAGACACTTGCTTAAAGACAATACATCAGTTGATTTTGTGTCGAGTTAAGACAATTAACTCAAAATTTGTCTTAAATATTGTCTTAAAATCCCCCTACATGTAATAGTGTGAACAAATTCAATGCCTACAAAAAAAATCCACATTACAATAATCCTTTCATACACATGTGAACAGATTCTAGATTCAACTTATATATGCCTATGAAAATATTCGAAAGACGTCTCAGTGCAAACATACCAAGACATTATAATTTTGGTGGTGACCATGGATTTACTTATAATTATTTCCTGATAGCATGTGATGAATCCATGTGATGAATCCAATGCCATTCCTCTATGTATTATGGAGGTGGTAGCTCCCAAATGTAAATAATCTTGGAAAATAATTTGAATCCACATGTGCATCGTCCTCCATGGTTTTCTAGTCATGGTCATCCTTGAAGAGATTGCAGTCCTAGTTGTGAAAAATTGTTTATGGTAAACAATTACATTTTGCCAATGGAATGAGACAATTGGTAAATGCATCGTAATGGAATGATATAGTGAATTAGACTAACATAATAGATGGGCTTAGAATGAGAAGTAAAAATGTGTCTATTAAGTTTTTCAAGCAGGTTATATTTTTGAATTTTCAAGTGATGATCTTAACACTTGATTTCAAATCATGATCTTAACCCTGGATCTTTGATCACGAGGAAGAATATGCCCTCCTCTGTTGATCTCACTAGTAAACTAAGAAGAACTTTTATCGGCGAATAGCTCAAACAAGTAAATGCATCATAATGGAATGATATAGTGAATTAGACACACATAATAGATGGACTTACAATAAGAAGTAAAAATGTGTCTATTAAGTTTTTCAAGTTGGTTATATTTCTAAATTTATAAGTGATGATCTTAACACTTGATTTCAAATCATGATCTTAACCCTGGATCTTTGATCATGAGGAAGAATATGCCCTCCTCTGTCAATCTCACCAGTAAACTAAGAAGAAATTTTATCAGCGAATAGCTCAAACAAGTAACGTCTTTTTTTTCCACATTCAAACCAATAACATCTACTTTTTCCACAATTTGATCATACTAAGTGTCAATTTTTTGGACCTAGCATGTTGGCCCATCGCTTCTGCTCTTACATCATTAAAAACTTTTACTTGTTTGTGCCTTGTAACATAAAACATTTTTAGTGCCCTGCAACATATTGGATGCAAATTTCTCCCCAAGAACTCATATGTGGCCTGTGTGATTGAAGCTTCATAAGCAGAGCTTATGTGAGGAGCATAGTAGAATAGGAACTCTATATAAAATCCAAAACTAAACATTGTTCCTTCAAATGAAATCTTTCCCTTGAGAAGCCAAATTTCTCAAGAAGGCCAAACTTTTCACTTCTGAGGTTTGAGTGAGAATTATGAATACACACCTGAAATCTTAACGACCTACAAATTGATCAACCACATACAGTATACAATTCACTCACTCACTCTCCGCATCTCAATTGATCCATGGGATCTAGGGATCCATGCATATATTTAAAAACCATCCAAAATCTATACCTCAACGGACAGGAGCATCATGATGCTCTCCTTCGATCAATCGGTTTGATTCCATTGAATGTTGGGCAAAGTTCTGGCATATGTGAACCACTGAAGATTACATTTAACAATGTTGTTAATGAACAGGCACATGTCGTCAGCCTATTTCCCTTCAGGATGTCCACCACATATAGTTCCATCAATAGTTCCTAGGTCGTTCCATCCACATCACAGACTTGATGGAAGGTGGAGAAGAAGTGATAATTTCTCAAGCAGGCTTTCATTCCACCCTCCCACAACTCTCGAGCTCATAACGTGCCAATCGTAGTCCAACCCAGTCGGTTTTGTGCTCCGCTAAAAACCTCGAGATCACAAAATACGTCTACGGTTTGTCAAAACACCACACCATGTATAAGAGTTGAAGACTCAACACAAAGATCCTTTCATACTGCATTAAACATATATACATAAATCCAGGAATATACATGGATTTCATTCACTTTCATTTATTTTTTACCTAAATTTGTTGACTATTTCTACAGACTAATATCATCTACAATCTAGAACTTGTACTCCTCGTAATTATTTCTAACACTTCCCCTTAATCATGACCTAAATGTTAACTTACTTGCTGATCTAGGTCTCAACTAAGCTTACAAAGATGGCTCAAATAATTCATTTTGACTTTATTTACTACAGTATATTAATGAAACTTTTTCTTGAACTTTTTACTCTAAACTTATTTCATTTTTTTCTTACTCTAGATCCTGGTTGCATTGACGTGGTCATCATCAAAAGGCGGTTCATGTATCAATTGTTTACTATCTACCTCGTGAACTTCTCGGAGCTCTTCAATCGTAGGATCTTGTGGAGTAGAATTTGGCTCCTGATCATCAATAGCATCACATTATTTGTCAAAGATTTCTTCCGAATAAAAAATACTTCCTGACCCAAAAATGTGTTGAAGATATTGGAGAATATCCTAGAAAAGGTAATGTTGGTTCACATAGCCTCAGGCTAGGAATTAGTTTCTATTTCTTAGGATGTTGTTCTAACTTCCCTAAAACCATGTATTCTATTTAATGTGTAATGTTGATGAACAATGTAGAGTGTTCTGCAGAGCCAGACTCTCCTGGTTCAGACTCTCTTTCGTAGAGCTGACCAGTGGGTTTTATTTTTCTTAATACAAACGTTTCCATTTTTATCATGGTATCAGAGCATTAGGGTTGAGAAACCTGTACGCTGGCTGGTGGGTGGTTCGTTGAACTGAGATCATCGCAGTTGTGAGGCGAATAACTACGATGTTTCCGAAATTGTCGTTGGAAAGGCGTGTACCTCTGCGACGAGGGCACTGTAGCACTTTGCGCACATTTTTCAACGCAAATCTTTGTTGGAAAGATGTGTACCTCTGCAACGGCATCACAGAACAGACAGGGACTTTTGTGAAGATCGAGGAAAGCCAATAACAACGCTGTGGTTGGATGATGAAGCCAAGAACAAGGCTATAGATGTCAGAGAGTCTGCGTGGAGAAGCCAATAACAAGGCTGTAGCTGACAACATGAGGTTGTCTCAAGGCTGAGAAGAAATCCACGGTGATCTGTGCATGCACTGTGAGATCGAACAATAGCGATCTGTCTCTATCATAGATTTGGGGTAAATTTAACATCTTTTACCTGTCAATTTTTTTTTTTCTAAATCGCTAAGATGAATAACAACATATTTGAAGCATGCATGAACGAGCATAACAAGCTCGATGGTTCCAATTATGCAAACTGGAAGTTTAATATGCAGACTCTGCTAAAAGCGCAGAGTGCTTCGTAGATTGTGAATGGGGATGAGCCGAGGCCCACCACTGGATTAGCATCGGTCCCAAATTGGGAGAAACGAGAAAGTAGAGCAAGGACAATGTTAAATATGTCAGTGAAAGACTGTATTATACCACATATCAGAGAATGTAAGTCAACTAACGAGATGTGGGGAATTCTGAAGGAATTGTATGAGATCAGAAATTCAAATCGTCTTCTGTTTCTCAAGAGTAAGATTCTGTCCATGAAGATGGAGGAGAATGAAATGATTGCTTCATTCGTAGCAAGGATCAAGGATCTGAAAACCAAATTATCAGATATTGGTCATATAATGGATGATACAGATCTTGTGACCATTACTGTTAGGTCCCTATAATACTAGTGATTACCCCATTACTATTGTAGTTGTACCCCTTATTAATATTGTTATGCCCCTATTGTCCCCATATTGTTATTACTATGCCCCATATAATCCCTCTATTGTTATTTTTGTGGCTTTATATTATTATTGTTAGGTCGGCTGGGTTATATTGTGACTCCTTAGACTCCTATATATAGAAAGAAGGTTTTGTCATTTGAATCATCCAAGAATTGTTCATTTACGTAATTTAAAGGAGGTTTCCCCCTCGAAGAGGCTAAATTCTAAGGCGTTGATCTATCTTTTCTATCTTTTTGTGAGTTGGTTTCATAACATTTGGTATTAGAGCTTTGGATTCTAGGATTTCACTGCTCCAAATAGGTCATCATGGCATTTTCGCTATAACTTTTTTTATGCGACCTTTCAGAAGCTAAAAACAAAACCCATTTGAGATGAAATCGCACTGAACCTTGGGTTCGAATTTCAGAGATTTTCGCACTATATTTGCCGAGATATGATCTAAGGAAGTTGGTCTTTTTGCAAACTCCTGAATTACATTCCAAACAGGTGACCTGGGGAAAATCATCATAACTTTCTCTTTGAGCATCAGATTGAAATTTCATGAGACGGTATAGAAAGAGGACGGACTATAGTTTCTTGTATATATTTTCAGAGCCAAAGGTCGAAACAGTGACTCGTGGCACGTCGTACAAGTTCGCTCTACTGAACTAGTCTATAATCAGGTCACTGTGGGAGATTTGGCATAACTCTTCCCTGGAGAATCCAATTTGGATCAAACTAGTGGCATTGGAAAGAGGACGCAAAGGGCTACCACAGGTCACAATTTCAGAATTGGATGATCCAAATATACATAGATACATCAGATTCAATATCAAGCTCCTACAAAGTGAAAAAAGGTGTGTATTTTTTTTTAATTTTTGCATAAGCTTGGTTTGAAAAATTAGTTTGAATGAATTCAAAGGGCATAGAAAAGTATTATTATCAGTAATTGATGCCCCAAGGAAAGAAAATGTAAACACCTAGTAAGCAACCTGAAAGCTCTAGCATGACTCATGAAGAAGAGGAAGAAATGCAACATGATATATCAAAATTACGAGGCCAAGTGCAACAAGTGTCACTTGCACAAAAAGTAACAGAATCTACGATGGATGGTTTAAAGAAAGATGTAGAAGATAATATGGATGGTTTAAAGAAAGGCGTAGAAGCTAAGATGAATGACGTGGAAGCTAAGATGGATGATTTGAAGATAGATTTGAAGACGTATTTGAAAATAGGCATGGAAGATTTGAAGACAGCCATGGAAGATTTGAAGACGGATTTGAAGACAAATTTGACAAAGTTTCTACAAGAAATGCTTACTAATGGTGAAAGGGTAGTAAAGGAAACTTATGATGAGAACAAAAGAAATGTTAATAATGATTTCATAGACTCTAATGTTGGATCGAAGACCCACCATATTCCAAAAATCGATATGAGGAAGTTTGATGGTAAGGATCCCACAACATGGATATTACAGATGGAGCAATTTTTCGATCTCAATAATGTGCAAAACACACAAAAGGTACGTATTGCAACTTTATATTTGGAACCAAATTAGTTTGTATGGTATCAATGGCTTTGCTCTCGTAAACAAATTATCACTTGCACAATTTTTATGGAAGAATTGACAGCACATTATGAGGATACAAAAAGCAACACTTTTTTTAGCCAATTGATAAGTCTCAAACAAAAGGGTTCAATAATGGAGAACATTGAGGAGTTCCAAAAATTGAACATAAGGGTAAAAAATATTCTAAAGGAGCATAGGATTGATGTGTTCATAGGGACTTTAAAGGATAATATCCAACATGATGTTCGCCTTTGGGAACCTAATTCATTAGAGAAGGAATTTAGGTAAACAAGAAAAATGGAAAGCAAAATTATGGCAACTAGGAAGCATACCACTCACAACTATAAATATGGAAGTGTTGTTGCCCCTAGTCTTCCACAACCTATAAGGTTGACACCACAACAATTGGAAGAAAAAAGAGCAAAAGAGATTTGTTACAGTTGTGAAACCAAATACACTAAAGGTCATAAGTGTGCTGAGAAGAAATTATTCTACATAGATAGTGAAGAGGAAGAAGAAAAGGAGCAAGAAAGGTCAAAATAAGAGGATATACTCTAGGAACAAAGCCTATATAAAGAATAAATGAATCTGACCATATCTTGTAATGCATTGGCTGGAATTACCACTCCTCA
Source organism: Pinus tabuliformis (assembly GCA_031772625.1). Lineage (NCBI taxonomy): Eukaryota > Viridiplantae > Streptophyta > Pinopsida > Pinales > Pinaceae > Pinus > Pinus tabuliformis. The sequence goes on along the minus strand of CM062815.1, from coordinate 655,754,410 downwards.
AACCATCAAGATAGAAGGACAAATCAAGAAGAAAAAGGTAATAGTGTTGATTGATTCAGGAAGTACCCACAATTTTATTCATTGTAAGATAGCAAAAGAATTGAATTGCTTCCTATATCCAGCACCAGAGTGTCAAGTGATGGTTGCAAATGGAGGAATGATAAATTGCTCTGGAAAGTGCCATAATATCAAGCTATCCATGGGAGAATATGTATTGACTAGCCCAATGCTTTCCATTCCAATGGGAGGTGATAATGTTGTACTAGGAGTCCAATGGCTACAATCCTTGGGTACAATAGCTTTTAATTTTCAAGAACTTTTCATGAAATTTTCTGCGAAAGGAAAGGAAGTTGAATTAAGGGGTATTGCAGGGAAATCGGGAAAGATAATCAGCTCTAGTGGTATGACAAAGCTTCTAAAAAAGGAACAAAGAGGTGTAATTGCACAATTATGTTCGCCTGATGTCTCCACATCGGAATCATCTATTTCTCTAGATCTCCAAAAAGTCTTGGACAATCATTCCAAGGTATTTTGACTCCCAAAGGTCTCCCACCTATTCGTGATTATGGTCATGCTATTCATCTGATTCCAGGAAGTGTTCCTCCAAACATCAGGCTGTACAGATATCCCTATGCCCAAAAGACTGAAATTGAATGTATGGTTGCAGAAATGCTAGAGGCTGGTATAATTCAACCTAGTCAAAGTTCTTTCTCTGCTCCAGTAGTATTGGTGCACAAGAAGGATGGATCATGGCGCATGTGTTTAGAATATAGGGAGCTCAACAAGCTCACTATTAAAGATAAGTTTCCCATTCCTGTCATTGACGAATTATTGAATGAATCGCATGGATCAATTTACTTCACCAAGTTGGATCTTCGTTCAGGATATCATCAAATCAGAATGAAGACTGAAGACATTCTGAAAATAACATTTAGAACTCAAGGGTCATTATGAATTTTTGGTCATGCCTTTTGGCCTTACCAATGCATCTTCTACATTTCAAGGTTTGATGAATTCCATTTTCAAACCTTTCCTTAGAAAATTTGTGTTAGTATTTTTTGATGATATACTAATCTACAACAAGTCTTGGAAGGATCATGTTGAACATGTTGACAGGGTGCTACAACTATTGGAGGAGAAACAATTATATGCAAAAAGATCCAAATGTTTCTTTGGAGTACATGAGGAGGAATATCTAGGTCATATTGTATCTCATGAAGGAGTTAAGGTAGACACTAGAAAAATTAAAGCCATTAAGGAATGGAAAATCCCCACATCCATAAAGCATCTGCAAGGATTTCTCAGGTTGACAGGGTATTATCACAAGTTTGTTAAGAATTATGGGAGAATAGCAGCACCTCTTACAACATTATTAAAGAAAGATGTATTTTCATGGACTCCAGAAGCAACAAAGGTCTTCGAACATCTTAAAGAGGCAATATGCCAAGCACCGGTCTTAGCTACACTGGACTTCACAAAAAACTTTATTGTGTAATGTGATGCTTCAGGAAATGGAATTGGTGTTATTTTAATACAAGATGAAAGACCCATTGCTTTTGAAAGTCGTCCAATCAAGGGAAAGTTTTTACACAAAGCTATTTATGAGAAGGAAATGTTGGCAATACTACATGCACTTAAGAAATGGCGACCCTACCTAATGAGAAGACACTTCAAGGTAAAAATGGATCATGATAGCCTTAAATACTTTTTAGAACAAAGATTATCCTCTGAAGAGCAACAAAAGTGGGTCACAAAGATGTTGGGTTATGACTTTGAAATCATCTACAAAAAAGGGAAGCAAAATGTGGTCGCAGATGCACTTTCAAGAAAGGATGAGGATGTGGAAGCATTGTTGTGCGCCATTTCTATTATCCAACTAGATTGGATAAACAAAGCAAGGGAGGAATGGAAGAATGATGAAGAAGTGTGGGCACTTATTTGAAAGTTACAACAAGATTCCAGTACATCTAATACATTTAGCTGGCAAAATGATTTGTTATGGTACAAAGATTGCTTATACCTATGTAAGAATTCCCAACTCAAACAAAAGATTCTTATGGAATTGCACACTTCTCCCTTAGGAGGGCACTCAGGATTTTTAAAAAATTACCACAGGGTTAAGAAGGAATTTTTTTGGGATGGCCTTAAATCAGATATTCAAAATCTTATGGCGGAATGTTTGGTTTGCCAAAAAAATATAGTTGAAAGAATTAAGACTCTGGGTCTATTACAACCTTTATCGATTCCAAGCCAACATTGGGAGGAGGTTTCAATGAATTTTATCACAGGTTTACCCAAGTCTGAGGGAAAGAGTGTCATCATGGTGGTAGTTGATAGACTTACCAAGTATGCACACTTTTCTGCATTATCACATCCATTTAAAGCCAATACAGTTTCTACTGCATTTATGGAAACAATTCAAAAGCTACATGGAAACCCAAAGATTATTGTAAGTGACAGAGATCCCATTTTCACTGGAAATTTTTGGACAAAATTATTTTCTTGTCTTGGTACTCAGTTAGCTCATAGCTCATCTTATCATCCTCAATCTGATGGGCAAACTGAGATAGTAAACAAATGTTTGGAAGGATATCTTTGTTGCTTTGTATCTGATAAACAGACACAATGGGTCAAATGGTTGCCTCTGGCTGAATGGTGGTATAACACTTCCTTCCATACAGCAACAAAAGTGACCCCATTTATGGCACTTTATGGATATCAGCCACCATCCATCACATCATATTTAAGAGAAAATTCTAAGGTTCAAGCAGTGGAACATCACATCGAACATCAATAATAAGTCCTCCAACTCTTAAAGGATAACCTTGTGTTGGCTCATAATAGAATGAAACAACAGGCATATCAACATCGTAGTGAAAGAAGTTTTGATGTAGGTGATCGGGTATTCCTATGGCTACAACCATATAAACAAATGTCCCTCAAGCAAGCTGAGAAGGATAATAAATTATCACTAAAGTATTATGGTCCATACAAGGTGTTGCAAAAGATTAGTACTATGGCATACAAATTGGAGCTTCCTGCAACTTCTTGAGTGCACCCAGTTTTCCATGTTTCATGTTTAAAGAAGGTTATAGGCGAGAAGCTCCCAGTTCAAACAATATTGCCAGAACTTGACGAGGAAGGAAAAATTATATTGGAACCAGAAGCAGTCACAGAAACAAGAACTCGACAGCTACGAAATCGATCAATTTCGGAGTATCTCATCAAGTGGAAGAACTTATCCGCTAAAGATTCCACATGGGAGGATGAGAATTTTATACAGAAGCATCCAGAACTACTCAAGCGTTGAGGACAACACTTTTTTTAAGGAGAGGGGCATGTTAGGTCCCTATAATACTAGTGATTACCCCATTACTATTGTAGTTGTATCCCTTATTAATAATGTTGTGCCCCTATTGTCCCCATATTGTTATTACTGTGCCCCATAGAATCCCTCTATTGTTGTTTTTGTGGCTTTATATTATTATTGTTAGGTCGGCTAGGTTATATTGTGACTCCTTAGACTCCTATATATAGAAAGGAGGTTTTGTCATTTGAATCATCCAAGAATTGTTCATTTATGTAATGTAAAGGAGGTTGCCCCCTTGAAGGGGCTGAATTCTAAGGCGTTGATCTATCTTTTCTATCTTTTTGTGAGCTGGTTTCATAACAATTACAATGAATGGTGTCACTGATGATTATCAGATGTTCATCACTGGAATCAATGCCAGAGAGAAGATGTCGCACTTTGAAGAGCTAACAGGTATATTGATGTAGGAAGAAGAGAGGAGATCGAATTTGAAGCCCCACAGTGCTGATATTGCATTAGTGGTGAGGAAGAACTTCTACAAAGGGAAAGGAGGTCCACAACAGCAAAACAGAGCAAGTTCACATAAACGGCCAAATCTGACTCAATGTATGCACCGAATAAGAACTATTCTAAAACAAAATGTTTTTATTGTGGTAAATTGGGTCATATTGCCAGGGAATGTAGGAAAAATAAGTACATGAAGAACAACAAAAGCAAAAGAGACATGCAAGTCATCTCGCAAATAGTGATCAGGTGCAGAATTTGAGATTGTTCATGGCAGATCGTGATGAGAATGTTGATGCAGACATCTGGTATGTAGATTCAAGAAAATCAACACACATGACAGGGAACAAGCACTAGCTGGAGGATTCTAAAGAGATCAATGAAAGTGAACGGATTTACTTAGGTGATGACATAAGCCATCAAATCAAATGGCGTGGGAAAGTGTCTGTTATTCTACCTAATGGTAATATCAAACAAATTTATAATGTAATGTATGTGTCTGGCATAACTAAGAACTTGATTTCTGAATCAATGAGTATAGATCAAGATTTGAAAGTTGAATTTTTAAAATCTAACTGCTACATTAAAGATCTACTAGATGGTATGAAGATAATTGCTACAGGAATCCGAACAGGAGGACTGTACAAGTTGGATGTGAGACCTGCACCGGTTCAAGCATTGACAATAGCGAGTCTAACTACAGAAGAGCTATGGCACTAGAGATTCAGCCACATTAATTACAATGATTTGTTGTTACTACAGAGGAAAGCAATGGTAAGAGATATTCCTATGCTAAAGCAAGTACATAATGATTGTGATGCTTGTACTTTAGGAAAATGCATAGAGAAGAATTCCCTGTTAGAATAGAAAAGAAACAAAGGGATATACTGGAGTTAGTGCACACAAACCTTTGTGGTCCCATGCAGACAAAATCTTTAGGAGGTGCACTATATTTTCTACTGTTTATTGATGACTGTACGAAGTTTTCTTGGGTGTATTTCTTAAGTAAGAAGAGTCATACATTCGAATATTTTAAGCAGTTTAAAAATATGATTGAAAGAAAAACAGGGAAACAGATAAAAATTCTCCATTCTGATCAAGGGGAAGAATACAGGAAAGATGAGCTGATTAGATATTGTAAAGATCATGGAATTTTGTAGTAGTTTACAGTACCCCATACTCCACAGTAGAATGGAGTAACAGAAAGGAAGAACAAAACTCTGGTGGAATGTGCTAGAAGTATGCTTAAAGGTAAGAGTCTTTCAAATGGTTTTTGGGCTGAAGCGGTGAATATTGTGGTTTATTTAAAAAATAGGAGTCCTACAAGAAGTTTTGAGTTTAAAACTCTTTTTGTAGCTTTATATGGATATAAACCTGCAGTAAAACACTTAAGAATATTTGGATGTAAAGAATTTTCCCACATACCAAAGGTAGATAGAAAGAAATTAGACTCGAAAGACATCAGATGTACTTTTATAGGGTATTCTTCATCAAATAAAGCATACAAATTATTTAATCCCTCTACTCACAAGATCTTTGTTAGTAGAGATGTTAAATTCCATGACCAGGATAGTGAAGAAACTGATGAGCACTATGATGGGTGGGACATCCTATACTTTGAGGATGAAGAAGTAGAGAACAATCAGGGTCAGTACCAAACAAAGGAAGAGGATGAACAACAACAACAACAATAGCATCAACAACACCAACAATAGCAACAGTAGCAGCAGTAGGAAGAAATAAGGTTTGAAACCAACACCCCACCACTCAGGAGATCAGGTAGGAAAGCTCAAATGCCTGCAAAATATAGGGAAAATGCATTTTTAATTAGTATGATGAATGTAGTTGAACCGTCTAGTTATAAAGAAGCAAATGAAAGTAATGAATGGAAAATAGCCATGGAACAGGAATATGATTCAATAATCAGAAACAACACTTGGCAATTGGTAGAACTCCCTACAAGAAAACAAGTCATAGGTTGCAAATGGTTATATAAACCGAAAATTAATGCAGATTGAACTATAGAAAAACTGAAAGCTAGGTTGGTTGCAAAGGGGTACACACAAAAAGAAGGGATAAATTATGAGGAAACATTCGCCCCTGTAGCTAAATTAAACAAATTCAGAATGTTAATTGCTTTAGCTACTAATAAACATTGGATAATGGACCAACTAGATGTAAAGTATGCATTTCTGAATGGAGAACTGAAAGAAGAGGTTTATTTAGAGCAACCAGAAGGGTTTGTCTAGAAGGGAAAATAACATTTAGTCTGTAGGCTGAAGAAAGCACTCTATGGACTGAAACAAGCTCCCAAGTTGTGGTATGAGAAAATTGATTCATTTTTTCTACAAGCTGGCTACAATAGAAGTAAGAATGACCCTAATCTTTACACCATGAAAGATGAACAAGGGTGCGTAGTGCTGATTTCATTATATGTAGATGATTTGATAATTACACGTGATGTTATATATCTGATTGATGAAATCAACCAGCAGATGTCACAGATGTTTGAGATGAAGGATCTTGGTGAACTCAAATACTATTTAGGTCTCGAGATCTGGAGAGATTTAGGTCAAACATTTCTGTCTCAAGCAAAGTATGTCAAAAGCTTGTTAGAAAAGTTTAGAATGGATCAGTGTAAGTCTGCACTGGTACCTTTGTAGCAGAATATCAAATTGCAGTGTGAGGATGGCTCAAAAGTGGCAAATGCAACACTTTACAGACAACTGGTTGGGAGTCTGATCTACCTAACCACCACTAGACCTGATTTGGCTTATGCAGTCAGTGTGTTAAGCCAATTTATGTCTAAGCCACTTGAAAGCCATTAAAATGCAGGAAGAATGTATTGAGGTATCTACAAGGTACTGTAGATTATGGAATTATTTACACTAACTCTTTTGATGTTAGATTGGAAGGATTTGCAGATTCAGATCGGGCAGGAAATGTAGATGATCGAAGATCTATAACAGGTTATGCATTCAGTCTTGGATCCAGGGTGATCAATGGAGCAGCAAGAAGCAGAACATAGTCTCATTGTCCTCAGCGGAAGCAGAGTATCAAGCCAAGTGTGCAGCAACGTGTGAGGTGGTTTGGTTGCGAAGGCTTCTCCAGGATGTTGGGGAAGAACAGATAGTTGCAATAACAATTAGATGCGATAATCAAATTTCAGTCAACATGGCCAATAATACGGTGTTACGTAAAAACACTAAATATATTGATTCTCAGTTTCATTTTGTTAGGGAGAAAGTGCAATCTAAAGAAACTCATCTGGAATATTGTAATACATGTGATAATGTTGCAGACATTTTCACTAGGCCTCTTGGAAAAGTTAAGTTTCAAATTTTTAGGGAGATTTTAGGCATATATGTGAACCCATTCTCCATTAAGGGGGAGTGTTGAAGATAATGGATAATATCCTAGAATAGGTAGAGTTGGTTCACGTAGCCTCAGGATAGGAATTAGTTTCTATTTCTTAGGAAGCTGTTCTAACTTCCCTAAAACCATGTATTCTATTTAATGTGTAATTTTGATGAACAATGTAGAGCGTTCTGCAGTGCCAGACTCTCTTGTTTCAGACTCTATTTCGTATAGCTGACCATTGGGTTTTATTTTTCTTAATACAAACATTGCCATTTTTATCAAAATGTTTCCAAATGGACTCATGAAAAAGTTATCATAAAAAGGTCATTGTCTGAGAAGTCTTAAAAGATACACATATTTCCTATTAACCACTAATTTACCCCTGCCACAGAGAAAAATACGCAACAAACAAGACACTTTAGAGATCAAAACATGCTCCCATAGAACTCTTACCACTACTTTGCAACCACTTCACAGACTTTTAATACACAACACCTTGCCCTGCCAACCGCTCCTCTACACAATGACACACCATTAGCCACAACTAATTACTTCACAAATCATTACACTAGGGGACAACTTCTTGACTGAGATCTCTTATTCGGTAGCCCCAAAGTGTTCAGTATGGATCCACAAATCGAGTTGATTAATTATCATGCCCACCAGAGTTGTACTCGTCGACAACAACCAAACCTCGAGGTTGGGTTCACCATAGAATCACTTTGCTCCAGCTTATAAATTCATATATGTAACACCTACACTCATAGACACATACCAAAACAGTCAGATTCCCAGATTAGACCAATGAATTTCTAGATGCTAAGCCCTCTAATTCCAGTATACAGATTTCCATTGATTCCAATGCACATATTGCGTGACAAATCACATCAGGCTGCAACTCTCAACGAATTAAAACTCGATGATAAATATCTCAGAAAAGTGTCATGCCAAACACATGGTCACACAACTCATGTAAACAAGTATCTTACCATTCCATTGTTTGGGTCCCAGCGGTATTTGAACTACAGATGTTCACCACTGGCAGTATTGATGGGGGAAATTAGGTCTGCTTCAATATCTCGTGTAGAAGTAGAGGCGGCCCTAGAGAACATTGAACACAAAACACTTGACAGTCAACCTCTGAAGACAAAAGCACTTGGTAGTCAACATATCAACACACAACCACACACCAAGTCACATGGATTCACGAGCCTAGGTCTCCACGCTCAAGAACAATGCTCTATGTGGATCGCACAACACATTCAATTGGCCTTCACTCAGTAACAGTGCACGCAATCTTGACCTCCTCAGGCACTATGTACTCGTTTCATTTTTAACTTTTTGTTACACTTCCAACAAAGAGTTGAAATTGGGAGCTTACCTAAAAATTCAACGTGGCTCAACAATATCCATGCTCATCACAACAACGATTAGATCGGCTCCAGGGCTCCACACTCAACAACACCTCCACACAGTTGCAGGATATTTAATCCATGCCACTCTCTAATCTATGATCTATACCATGCCATACATGCATCTTGATCCACACAACCTTCATGTCCTAGGATTCACAACAACCACAAAGGCACTATACTTCACTCATATCCACAACTACCATAATAGGCACAACAATCCGTAGACCTGACTAATGTGATCCATGCTCAATGTCTCTTCAGTAAAATCCAACGCAATGCAACAATGCACCAAATCTCCTCCTCCAAGTCTATGACTTTTAATATCTCTTTTATGTGGGTTTCATTGTCCTCTCATCAACCCATACTTTATCATATGACCTTTACCTGTACTGATCTTTTCAGTTCCAGGAGGAGTGACCACGTGCAACAATGATTGATCAATGACTTTGTATGCAACTCTCACACACTCCAGCATATCATAGGAAAATACTGTTATATGTGGCTCTGATCTAGCATACACTAGTATCAAGCTAACCAAGACCTGAGATTTATCCCACAACGATAATCATGGTGTGATAAGGAGTGGATCTTTTTCTCTAGGGCGACAATCCGTGACACAGCAACCTCCAAGCTACCTTCTCAATATTGATTGATCAAACACACAACACAAACTCAGCTCTTGAACAACGCTCTCCAATAACACCAACAACTGGGCACACTTCACGTTCCCTTCACATCCCCAAACCCTCATGATCTAAAAATCAGTTAAGTATGATCTCAATTAATTAATTTAGGTATTACAGACTCATGTGTTGATGTTTGTGTTTATATTATCTTAGGCAACGGATCGATAAGATTGAAAAAAAAACAAAAACTGGAAAACAATAAGAGAAACACAGCAAGCAATGAAAAACACAACAATTTAATAAGGAGTTCACCCAATCCTCTTGGGCTACGTCTCCTGGTCCAGCTTTTAGTGGTGGCATTTTTTTTATTGTGTCTTTGAGCAGAGTTTTTATAATGAGGAGCTCAATTTGAGTCTCCTGTAGCAGATGATGCTTAGTAGGGTGGTACCTGGATCCCCCAAGCCACTAGAGTACACAGAATCCCCCTTACCAAGTCTCAACCTCCACTGGTTTTAATAGGATGAGTCCAATATGTTACTCAATTCCCGACTGATATCCTCATAGGGATTGCTCAAACCTTCAAGCCTTGTTGGTTCTGTCTGCTCGATGTTGCCTTAGCTCTGCAGGTCAGCTTGACTTCTTTTGTTCTCTGCTTCTTACTTCACTCTCTATTCTGTCTCTTCTGTCCTTCGCTCCGTTCTTTGTCTGTTCATGGCTTAAAGCCAATTCGTCCCTTAACTATTCACTTCCTCTTCCAACTATTTGGATCACCTGCCTCTATTCGCTGGAATTCCCTGCTTCTTTGTCATCGCCACTGTGTAACATTTCACAGGAAGTGGCCACTTGTCTCCTTACGAACTGAGCGCCAGCTCTTCCTCGAACGGCCGTCGTTTCGGTTATGCTGCGAAATGATTCATACGCCAACTCAGCGGTCATGTCGGACCCCAAATTTCATATGCCTCAGCCTATTCTTCTATCAAATCCGGTCTCCCATCAAGTGCAATCTCTGTCGTTTGATTTGGGGCCTCCAGATCCTACGGTCATGACTTTTATCGCACGAGTGACTTGCTCGACCATTAGCACGCGATGAGAGTGGTTTTCTCTCTCATCCGCCAGAAACACATCATTCAGTGTACGGAATCGCTTGGTTCTCAGGAAAAACCACTTACCGCCCAAAATGCCTCTGATATTCTGCCGGTTTTGGAGCGTGGGACCCGCCTGTTGGTTTTAGCGCTTTTCCCATGGTTTTCCCTGTTTTTCACATAACCGGGTGTCAGGGCTTTTCCTTCTCTGAGGTTTTTATCTTGCGATGTGCGATTTGCTGATCGGGACTCGCTATTTTCTAATTTGTGCCACTGCGTGGTATCCATGGGCCAACGGTCAGCACACTTTGATCGAGGGTCCTCGTTGTTCCGTGTTGGCTGCAACTGCCATTGTCCAAAGGTCCTTCCTGATAGCTCATTGTTTACAAGATTTTTGGAATCTGACATAATTTGAAACAGTCATAGAACTCTGATAATTTTCAAGGATCCAATTTGAATCACAGCTTCCCTACTGAAAAAGCTTTTGGAGCACCAAAAGTTGGTTTTCAAGCATTGACTAAGTGAGGATACAATTTTCTCACCTGTCTAATCTCTATCCATTTTGCACTGCTTGGCTTTGAAGCCCTAAGCCCAATTCTGAGGTACTCAACATCTCCCCTACGCGTTGTTCTCACCTTCCTATCCAGAACTGTGTCTTCCTACAATTCATTAAGATATTCAGGTAGCAGGTCATCAATAGAAGGCAATTGACTCTTCTCTTTGGGATCCTAAATTAGTGAAGGTTCAAAAAATCTTAAGCTATCTACATTGACGACTGAGTAGATGTGCATGTAAGCTGGTAGATCAAGGCAAAAAGCATTTTCACCAATTTTCTCAAGTATCTTGAAAGGTCCATACTTGATAGGCTTTAGCTTTTTACCTTCACCTTTCATCCTGTCCTTGCTGATGTACAGCCAGACTTGGTCACCAACTTGGAAACTATGCTCCATCCGATGCTTGTCATGCCTTGCCTTGTATTTGGCCTAGCTCTTTTCCAGTTGTTCCTGTACTGCTTGATGGATCTCTTGGATTTGTTCAATGAACCTGGTTTCCTTGTCCACATCATTGTGTCCCTCAACTATCATGTCTTTACCAAAGACAAAATCCAAAGGAGACCTTGGTGTGAATCCAAAACAGGTCTCCAAAGGAGATGTCTATGTAGAAGAATGTTTGGCTCAGTTGTAAGCATGCTGCACATAACACAAATGTTCATACCAAAGCTTAGGATGCTTGCCGCAATATCCCCTGAGTAATTGGATCACTGGCCTATTGACTACTTCTGTCTAGCCATCAGTTTGTGGATGGAAAGTTGTGCTTCTATTCAGTTTGGTGTCCATCAGTTCCCATAGACTTGACCAAAACCTTCCCGCAAATCGGGTGTCTCGATCAGATATAATGGAAGTGGGTAATCCAAAATGAACCCATACATGTTGAAAGAACAGTTTTGCAGTTTGTTCAGCTGTAATCTGTTTATTACAAGGTATTAAAATACACATTTTACTAAACTATCCACAACAACATATAGATAATCATGACCTTTCCTAGATTTAGGTAGTCCTCCAACAAAGTCCATGGAAACACTTTCCCAAGGATGAGAAGGAACTGGTAATGGAATGTACAAGCCTAGTTTTCTATTGCTGGGCTTGCTTGTAGCACACATAGTACACCCTTTTACATATATAGAAACTATCTCATTCATTTTTGGCCTATAACAAAATCTTTGTAACTGTGCAACTGTTTTACTTACCCTAAAGTGACTTGATATTAGAGAAGTGTGTGCTTCTCGAATATATTTACTCTTTCAGTTTGTGGAATGCATATCTTCCCACAATCATATAAGAGTTGGTCTTTTACATGATAATCCAATTCTTCTATTCGTTTTCCTTGACTTAAAGTTGCATATACATCTTTAAAGTCTATATTTTGAGCATATTGTTCAATGTAGCTCTCATGTAACACAGAATTATGCTTAAGTATAGTAGATACATTTATAATGGGTCTAGATAGCATATCTGCAACTTTATTGTGTATGCCCTTTTTATATCTAATGACTAAATGAAACTGCTGTAGAAAACCCATCCATCTATAGTGTCTTGATTGTTGCAACCTAGTTTGGAAGTGTAGATATTGAAGTGGTTGATGATCAGTATGTATTATTGTCTCTTTGCCCATTAAGTAATGTTTCCACTTTTTCACACTCTGTACTAACGCATACAATTCTTTATCATATGTAGGATAGTTAACTACTGTAGAATTAAATGTCCCAGAATGATAACATATGGGTTTACCATGCTGTATCGACATTGCTCCCATGGCATAGTCACTGGCATCCGTTTGGATCTCAAATGGTCTCTGAAGATCAGGTAGTGCTAGTACTGGTGTTGTACTAATTTTTTCTTTCAAGGTGTTGAAGGCTTTCTGTTGTTTGCCTCCCCACTAAAACACCTTGTTCAATCCTGTTAAAGCATGTAAGGGAGCTGTAATTAAGGAAAAGTTATAAATGAACTTTCTCCAATATTGTGCTGCTCCTAAGAAGCTCCTAACTTCTGTAGCAGATTTGGGTTTAGGCCAGTTTTCAGTGACTCCCACCTTAGAGGGATCTATCTTCAATTCATCACCTCCTACTATATGTCCCAAATAATTTAAAGATGTTTTGCCAAATTCACATTTTGAGAGTTTAACATAAAGTTTTTCATTTTTCAAAACATCTAATGTCTTCTTAACATGCTTTAAATGTTCTTCCCATGTTTTGATAAATATCAGAATGTCATCTAGATACACAATAACAAATTCATCAAGAAAAGGTCTAAGTACATCATTCATTATTCTCATGAAAGTAGCAAAAGCATTAGTTAAGCCAAAAGGCATAACCAACCACTCATACAATCCCTGCTTTGTTTTGAAAGCAGTCTTCCATGCATCTTGTTCTGCAACTCTGACTTGATGATATCCACTATGCAAGTCTAACTTGGAAAAATAAACAGCTTCTTTCAATTGATCTAATAAATCATCTATGCGAAGAAGGGGATAACGGTTTTTTATTTTTATCATATTCAGTGCTCGGTAATCAATGCACATTCTCCACGAGCCATATTTCTTTCTCACCAAAATGATTGGTGACCCACATGGTGATGTGCTAGGTATGATGAACCCCTTCTTGAGCAACTCCTACACCTGCTTCTTGATTTCTGAACTCTCTAAAGTAGACAACCTGTATATTCCAATGTTGGGCAATGGAGCATCTTGCTGCAAATTAATTTCATGCACTATTTCCTTTTTGGGTGGCAGACCTTTAGGTTCTTGAAACAATATATCATACTCTGAAACAAATTTTTCTAAATCAGCTTGCTGTTTAGCATCACAGCGCTCAAATACATTGGTTTTATTAGGTTTCTTTTCCTTTACAACCATCAGTAAAAATTGTTTGCATGAATTTATCATTCGTTTCATTTGCCCTGAGATTATGAGAGTGTAATTATTTTTGAGCTTATGAGCTCTTACAAAGTATTCGATTCCGTTTTTAACGAGTGAATACTTGTTCTCAGCTCTATAGAAAATAGTTTTTTGTCATACAAATAAGAACTTCCTAAAACAATTCCACATATATCCAAAGGAATTATGTCTAACTCAACCTCAACTACAAATGCTGACCCAAAAGAAAACTTGAATTTGCATTGTCTAGTCACTTGTAGTTGTGCTTTATCACTTAACCATCCTAATGGGTATGGTTTCTTGTGAGGTGTTGTCAGTAATTCCAACTTCTTTACAATTGCTTCAGAAATTAAATTTACTTGTGAGCCACTATCAAACAAAGTATCAATCTTTTGATGTTTGGAAATAACTCGAATATGGAAAAGCTCATGCCTTTTTCTCTCATTTTCTTCATCAATAGTAGATTGTGCAGAAGTACTAGTAGATGCTTCAGAATTCTTACCTTTTGTACATGTGGCTGCAATGGTTGTTTCATCTCCTGAGTCCGACCCCAAATCTTTCTGAATAGTTGCAACAATTTTCTTTTTCTTGCCCTCGAACTTCTTGGGTTTCAGCTCCAGATGGAGAATCCAACAGTGTTCACCATCATGCCCATCCTTCTTACAGTGAGTGCATGAAGACTTGCTTTTCTGTGCAGTGTTGGCCTTCCTTGCTTCGAATTTCTGTTTTCTTTTCTCCTTATTCTTGCTTGCAGTGGGTTGGGATGATCCCCCAATTTCTGGGTTCCCATTCTTTCCTCTAGCTTCTAGACGCGTAGCTTGAACATATACCTCATCTATACTGGTGGGATTAAACATGAGAATAGTGTGCATCATGTAGCTTTGTAGACTACCAATATACTTCAACAGAGTCTCAGGTGAGTCTAATGAGATTCCTAGAATCAATGCTCTCTTCCTAAATTCTTGAGTTTAACCCTATACACTTTGCCCTTTCAACTGACAAAGAGTTTGCCAGCGCATCATGGCTTGCGACATGTAGGCTAGTGGATAGAATTGATTTTTGATTGCAGAAACAAATTCACTCCAGACAGAAAGAGTCTTACCATGTATCTTCATGTCAGGTTGGGTCCTGCATTCCCACCAAACCAAGGTAGTTCCTCCAAGGCGTAGGCTGGCTAGCTGAATCTTGCTTTTGTGTGAATTAATACTCTGCACTCTATAATAAACATCAATTTGTCTGATCCAATTGTCCAACTTTACTGCATTCAACTCTCCATCATATATTGGTAAATCAAATTTAACATCTAGTTTAATCATATATTGGTAAATTAAATTTAACATCTAGTTTAATCAAAGATGTCTTCTCTTTATGTTCAGGGCTATTAGGAGGCGTGAGAAAGCTTTCTTCTTTCCCCTTGTGTTTTGAGTGGTCATGGAGGAGAGACTCTTCTTCTTCTTTATCTTGTTTGGAGCCTGATGAATCTTCATCTTTGTGTTTTCTAAAGTCCTTATACATTTCCTCTACCATGGACCTTATCGCCAAGAAACTATCTATTAATTAAGAGTCTGGCCCTACAGAACCTTCCTCTGACATTGTCTTCTGAGGATAGACTCTTCCAATTTCAGGATTAGTTTCGACCAACTTTCCTTCTCTTAATTTGAGCTTTGATCTAGTTAGCATTCAACAGCTAAATCCAGCACAAGCTTGTCTAACCTTAACAACCTATAGCTCTGATACCACTTGATCTGAAAATCACTTAAGTATGATCTCAGTTAATTAATGTAGGTATTACAGACTCATGCGCTAGTGTGTCTCTCTATATTATCTTAGGCAACGGATCGATAAGATTGCAAAATAAACAGACACTGGAAAACAATAAGAGAAACACAGCAAGCAATGCAAAAACACAACAATTTAATAAAGAGTTCACCCAATCCTCCTGGGCTACGTCTCCTGGTCCAGCTTTTAGTGGTGGGATTTTTTTTAATTGTGTCTTTGAGCAGAGTTTTTACAATGAGGAGCTTAATTTGAGTCTCCTATAGCAGATGATGCTTAGTAGGGTGGTACTTGGATCCCCCAAGCCACTAGAGTACATAGACTCCTCCTTACCAAGTCTCGACTTCAATTGGTCTTAATGGGATGAGTCCAATCTGGTACTCAATTCTCGACCGATATCCTCACAGGGATTGCTCGAACCTCTCAAGCTTTCTCATTTTTGTCTGCTCGATGCTGCCTTAGCTCTGCAGGTTAGCTTGACTTCTTCTGTTCTCCACTTCTTGCTTCACTCTCTATTCTGTTTCTTCTGTCCTCCGCTCTGTTCTCTGTCTGTTCATGGCTTAAAGCCAATCCGTCCCTTCACTGTTCGCTTCCTCTTCCAACTCTTTGGATCACCTGCCTCTATCCGCTGCAATTCCCTGGTTCTGTGTCATCGCCACTGTGTAATGTTTCACAAGAGGTGGCCACTTGTCTCCTTACGAATTGAGTGCCAGCTCTTCCTCGAACGGTCGTCGTTTCAATTATGCCGCGAAATGATTCATCTGCCAGCTCAGCGGTCATGTCAGACCCCAAATTTCATATGTCTCAGCCTATTCTTTCGTCAAATCCAATCTCCCATCGGGTGCAATCTCCGTCATTTGATCTGAGGCCTCCAGATCCTACGGTCATCGCTTTTATCGCACGGGTGACTTGCTCGACCGTTAGCTCGTGATGAGAGCGGTTTTCTCTCTCATCCGCCAGACACGCGTCATTCAGTGTACGACATCACTTGGTTCTCAGCGAAACCCACTTATCGCTCGAAATGTCTCCGATATTCCGCCGGTTTTGGAGCGCGAGACCTGCCTGTTGGTTTTAGAGCTTTTCCCACAGTTTTCCCTATTTTTCACATGACCGGTGTTGGGGCTTTTCCTTCTCTGAGGTTTTTATCTTGTGATGCACGATTAGCTGATCTGGGCTCCCTATTTGCTAATTTGTGCCACTGCGCAGTTTCCATGGGCCAACAGTTAGTGCGCTTTGACCGAGGGTCCTCATTATTCCATGCTAACTGCAACTGCCAACTGTCCAGAGGTCCTTTCTGATAGTTCA
This sequence comes from Pinus tabuliformis, assembly GCA_031772625.1. Taxonomy (NCBI): domain Eukaryota; kingdom Viridiplantae; phylum Streptophyta; class Pinopsida; order Pinales; family Pinaceae; genus Pinus; species Pinus tabuliformis. The sequence continues at coordinate 655,737,600 of CM062815.1, read as the reverse complement.
TTGTTTACAAGATTTTTGGAATCTGACATAATTTGAAATAGTCATAAAACTCTAATAATTTTCAAAGATCCAATTCAGATCACCTCATGACTCTAGGTGTGATACCATATCAGAGTTAAAGAGTCAGCACAAAAGCCTTACCAATTGCATTCAACCTACGTTTATTTATACATAAACCTAGCGAGAGAATCTACAAAGATTTCATTGCATTTCATTTATTTTCTACTTAAACTAAACTTACTAACTATTTCTACGGACTCACAACGTCATGATTATTTCTAATACCCTGGACCAGAAATCCACCGTTTCTCAAAGCCTTTGGACAACCGTGGAACAACAATTGTCGTAGCTAAGGGAATGATTGTGATATCGTGGCAGCACGTCCCTCGAACACTCATATTTCATCCTCCTCATCCTCCTTTACTCGACATTTTATCATCCAAAATGTCAAATTGAGCTACAGTTTGTAACGTTTATTCATTTATTTATACACTCGTATTTCATCCTCCTTTACTCGACATTTTATCATCCAAAATGTCAAATTTAGCTACAATTGGTAACGTTTATTTATTTATTTATTTTACGTGGTTCACTCCGGAAATAACATTTTATCATCTAGGATGCCGAATTGGGCCACAGTGTGGAACGCCTTTTTTTGCAAGTGCAGTTCACTCTTCACATTCATCATCCATCATGCCTAATTGGGCGACAGTGTGGAATGTGTTCTTTTTGTTTTAAGTTCTTCATCTTATTGAGGAACGTGTTTTTGTAAATGTGGTTAACTCCCGACAGTGTGGAACGTGTGAACATTTTTTTCTATAATGTGGTTCACTCGCATTTATCATCGAGGACCCGAATTTGGCGATGATATGGAACACTTTTTAATTTTTTTTTTTGTTCTTAAATTTTTTCAACCTTTTTCATTGTACCAATTTGGTAAAGCTATGTCTAATATTAATAACAATAATTCTCTGGTATTTCAAGGAATTAAAGTAGATAATTACATGTCATAGCCAGACATTTATTATCGAGGATACCGAAACAAATATGTCATAGCAAGAATAATAATAATAATTATCTATAGCGACCTGTTATTCCAAAAACTCAGAGTAAATAATTAAGTTACAAAAAACATGTCATAGCTAGACATTTATCATGAAAGATACCAAAACAAACTGTCATAGCCAGCCAGAAATTTATCATAAAGAAATAGAATACTTTTTTATATGATTAATTGTACCAATCTGATAATAACTACGTCTAATAACAATAACTACCTGCTTTTCCAAAAAAAATCAAGATAGATAAATTACATTACAAACAAGCATGCATGTCACGGCCATAGCTTTGAACTCACATAAAAAGGAAGAAAACAAAGCTTTCCCACCGCACCACCTACACTCACTTACATAGTGGGAAACTGGGGAAACTTATCATGTTCTTTTGATCCCTCAATTTGGACAAATTCCTGAATTCGAGGCTCGAATGCTCAAAAACACTGTTGTTTGCTGCAGACATCATATCATCGCAACAACGAAATGCAACAATCGGAGTTTATGTGTACCTAGCTAAAAAATACAGGTCGATCATGGGCAGATATAAATTATAGTAACTACAGGGGAGGGATGCTACACAAAAATAAAATAAGTTCGCAATTTGAGACTCCACGCTGTTGTTCACGTGAATAATCCGAAATATAGCCAGGAGGCAGATGGCTTCCTCGCCCGTGGACAAAACAAAGATAGTGATGCGCATCGAAGGACGATGAATCCCTTCACCTACTTGAGGTAAGTAGGTCTGGTTCCAAGTGGATACGGTGATGAATGTTCCTTGCTCGTGCGCGACACTCGGTATACGTTTTAATTTGATTGTTGGACAGATGAGTAAAGCATCAGAAAAAGAGCGCAGGAATTGGAGGGAGGGAGATAGAAAGATGTGGAGAGATTAGAAAAGAATCTTTGGATTAAAAAAAAGCTCGCGCAATTCATTTCTCCATATTCGTTTGAGGGGCAACCGCACTTCCTCACACATTCATTTTTGGAGAAACAACCCTGCTGTGAGAGCTCATTTGCTTCAGCATTCTAATTGGATGTACAGTTTAAAGCCACAAGCCAAGCGATATAATGATACAATTGTTTATCAATATTTTCCTGTTGAAGTGTTATGGTTATGGATTTATTTAATTAACATTTATTTGTTTTATAATTTTGTAATTTATTTAGGGCAGAGACGACGATTTTTGGCTTACCCCTTTCATAAATATTCTCAAACCACTAGTATCCTTCATGATTATATATTTATCTCAGCCAAATGTAGATATAGTTTTAATTATTGCTTTTCTTTCTCAATCTTGATTTTAGTTTTTCTTTAAAATCCATATTCACTATGTTATTTTATAAATTGAATATTGTTTTTGTTTTTTAAATATCTAGGCAAAGCTTAGGTTAGGGACAACTTTTGAGATTGTTTCTTTATCTCATCTAATAACTTTGATCCTCAACCTTTTTTTATGAAATTTGAATTTCTAGTCACCACATAAACCAACAAATTTACATTTTATGGATATAATTTTGATTCTATCATTCTTAAACCCACTTTTAAATCTATTACAAATGAAAGAAAATAAAACAAATAAACAGATTAAATATATTTGGAATTTAGTAAAAATATTCTATTACAAATGAAAGAAAATAAAACAAATAAATAGATTAAAAATATTTTATTATATTATTTATAAGAAATTGTTGATATTTTTTAAAAATATGTATTATTTATATTAAAATTTTGTTGATTCAAATTGTATAATAATCTAATACAAGTAAAATAAATAAATTTATTATTTAAAAAAAATCATTAATCTAAATTAGATGTTATTTAATTTAAATATTTTAAAATGATATTTATCTAAATGGTTTATATATTATTCAACAAATTGATAGAATTATTTTTCCTAATAAATTAGGATAAAAAAATTATAATAATGTTATTATATCTTATCATTATTATTTCGTATCTTTCTCTTTCACCATGTTTACTTCATAATAAAAGGATATTATCAATGCATCAACATTTTATCATTATTATTTCATATCTTTCTCTTTCACCATGTTTACTTCATATTAAAAAGATATTATTAATGCATCAACTTGGAAAGCCGGGAAGCAATGAAATATATATATATATATATATTGCATTCGTGTTATAATATATATTGCATTCGTGTTATAATATTACTAACATTTGCTATAAAAAACTAAACATGGTTTTCAAAATAGCATACTTATTGTTACGTTTTTTACGAAAATTAAAATATTTTTAAGTAATACTCAATTTAAATTACGCATGACTCCATTCGTTTCCGCTAGCAAAACATAATGTACTAAAAAAAAGTAGATTAAAAAGGGAGAGAAATCATTTTTAAAATCTTTAAAGCTCTTGCACGGCAAGATAACCCCAAACCTTGCCACGGCTTGTCACCGACTCCTAACGAAAAAAACATAAAACAAGAAATAAGAGCCCATTCTCTATACATTTAAGCTCACATTAACTCTATTATCCCATCCAAATTACCATAGTACATGTGGAGTGAGGAATGAATGTGGGTTGTTATTTTCCAGCGTGTATTTTTTATCTTTAATTTTTTCATTTAAACTATGAATTCTGTCAAAATTTAAGTAATGTATGTATGGGATGAATGATAATTGTAAAATATTTAACCACTATGTATATTAAATGATAATAATAATAGAATTTTCCACCATTATTATATTAGCTATTTTTTTGTTTAGATGATAATAATAGTATAATTTTCCACCATTGTCACATTATTTATCTTTTTAATAATAGTAAAATTTTCTACCATTGTCACATTATCTATCTCTTTGATTTTTAATAAATTATTGATTATAATTCCAAATCCCTTTCCACACAATTATAGAAATTTTCACCAATATAATTAAATTTTAAACTACTTACTTTATTATTTAGTTAGAACTTCCATGTTTATATAAACTCCGAATCCAATATTAAACCAAAGAAAACAAATTATTTTTAAAATTAAAATCAATCGGTATATAAACTTTAAATCCAATATTAAACCAAAGAAAACAAATTATTTTTAAAATTAAAATCAATCATTATACAAACTTTAATATGTATTTTTTGGTTATTACTAATGATTCCATATATCTTTTTTCTTGCAAATTTTAAATATTTTAAAATTTAACAAATAATTAAATCTAAAATTTAATATTTTTTTGTTTGTCAAGTTGTCTATGATGTTCCAAGCTTGATCTATCATTTGAGGAGCAATGACACAGGAGAATCTACTGGACCACACTGACCTAAACTAACTAGAAATTTTAACATGTCTCCTCTCTTAACACAAGATGCAACCACCCCCTAAAATTTGATCCTATTTTGCCTTACTAAAAAGCCCATCATCAACAAATTGTGTGCTAATGTACTAATAAAACTTGACAAATCCAACAACCAATATTAAAATAAATCAAACAAATCATAATTCAATATTAAAATAAATCAAACAAATCATTTTTAACAAAACTTTGACAAATCCAAATTCAATATCAAACTAAATCAAACAAACCATTTTTAAACAAATTATTTTTAATTCACACATCCAAAATTCAATATTAAACAAATTAATTTTAAAATTTTGGTATATATATATATATATATATATATATATATATATATATAATGTTTATTTTAATAAATAATTTGTTTGATGAATGTTTTTTCTTAATTAGGAATCTACTTTACATCTTCTCTTTTAAAAATTAAAAAATAAATATTTTAAGAATTAACAAATAACAGTTTTTTAAATAAATTATTTTTGAAGTTTTAAAAAATTATTTTCGAAGTTTTAATATTAAATATTTTCTTTATTTATTATTTATTTTAGTAAAAAAATTTCTGATGAATGTTTTTTCTAATTAATTAAATAGTCTACTTAATTAATTAAGGAAGTTAACTATTTAAGGAGGATATTCATTTTATTAAATTAAATTTAATGAAATACGTTCCTTAGTTATTTCAAATGTGTGCCTTCTTCACATTTGCATTTATTAAGAAAATAAAAAACCTCTTATCAATTAAGAAAATAAAAAATCTAGTATCAATATGATACTAGTATAGAATTTTAATGTATGCTTCGAACGTTCCTGACTGCTTGTATACTGTGTCAAGAGAACCCAAGAAATAGCGTTGCTTCTCTACTCGCCCCTACAGAAACCTTGATGCAAATACACAATTGAATATTCAACTAGAGATTGCTGCGCTTAAATTTAAGGTGCGCACTCAACCCACAAGATTGCTTATAAAATGTTTAAACTCTGCTTCAATTTCCTTTTTTCTCAAAGCCTCTCAAGTATAACTACAACAGCAATTTTTTTTTTCTGAAGTATAATTACACTATTTTTCAAAGAAAAATTTAAAAAAATTCAGGTTTAGACTCTGCTTCAATTTCCGTTTTTCCTCCAAGTCTCTCGAGTATAATTACAACAAGACTTGGAAAAGTATAGTCACACCATTTTTCCAACAACAAAAAACAATCTATTTTTTTCATAATTTGATCAGGCTCCTAGGTGCCCATCAGGTCATGCTCCTAGATGCGCATCAGGTCTGCTTTTTTAAAGAACTTTCGGTCATTAGTTCACACCCACAAAAAAACCTACAATTTAGTTTCCGAAATAGGCCGGATGTGCATTTCTTTATAGAAGCTCCTATGTCGCTTGTGCAACTGAAGCTTCATAAGCAGAGCTATTGCAAAGATCATAGTTGGATATCAACCCTATAAAAGTTCCAAAACTAAACGTTTTCCTCCTTCTCAAAATATTGCCTTTCAATACTAAATTTCTGAAGATATAATTGCTCACCTCTGAAAATTTTGAAACAGAATTACTAATACAAAACCGGCATCTGCGACCTTCAACACGTATTGCATTTAATAATGGTGTCCACGAACAGGCACGTACCACTCTCAATCACCAGTGTCTCGTCCTTCCTGTCCACGTTGCGGACTTCATGAACTGTGGTGAAGTACCGGTAGTTTTTCAGGCGGTGCTCTCCTCCAAGAAGTCTGAAGCTCAGAACGTGGTGATCGTCGTCCAGAGTCTCGAGCCGTTCGGTGTTGCTCTTCGCTGGAAGTCCCGAGACTACGCGAACCTCTAATGTACTTCCCACGGTGCCATCACCCTGCATAGAGCAGCTAAGGATTAAATGTGTAAGTCTGTGGTTTGTCGAAGCGCCGCACCACGGACCATACGTCCTCCACTGTTGCTCGAATACACCGCACGACCACAGAAGAGAAGTGGCCGTCGCTAACGGAATGTTTGTGATATCGTTCCACCACGTCCCTCAGGTACTCATATCCTTCTCCTTCACCAGATCCCGTTTTATCCGTGATTTTTGAGATTTCCGAAAACGGCCACAGCTGGTAGTTGGGAGACATGCTCGAATTCGAGGATTGACAAATATTGCTTTTCGCTCGAACATATGAGATCAGTTCAATGATAATACATTGCAATCAGACTTTCTAGGTACAGAGCAGGGCTGACTGTATATATATATGTGGAGCGTGGGCAGTTAGAAATTATAATGATTCCATGGGAGTGATGGTTATCCAAAATAAAGTAAGTTCGCAAAATCGAGACGCCACTATGCTGCTCACGTAAATAAGTCGGCAAAAATGTGAGAGGCGGATGCGGCAAGTGCTATTTCATGGACTATAGCATCATTAATGTGGCCTGACATGCGGCCGATTTAAGACATTACAGCATGCACTTGCCGAGGCGGATGGCTCCCTCCCTTGTGGACAAATCAAGGGCAGTCATGCACGAGGGATAGTGAATCCCATCGTGTGTCACATTCCATGTGGAATCCGCACCAACAATCAGCGATCAACGATCCTTGGTCATCCAAGTGGGCTTCATAGAGATTACGTGTATTCTACCTAGTTTGAGTGTTTGAAGCATTAACGTAGAACAAGGTAGAATACCTTGGTCGTCCAAGCGGGCTTCATAGGAGATTACGCGTATTATATATGTAGTTTGAAGTGTTTGAGCCATTAAAGTAGAACACGGTAGAATACCTTGGTCGTTCAAATGGGCTTCATAGGAGATTACCTGTATTATACGTGTAGTTTGAGTGTTTGAGCCATTAAAGTAGAACAAGGTAGAATAGAATTTGGGGCATATAATCCACATGGATCTTTGATGAACTATAATACCGTTTACGTATTTCAATTTCAAAGAGCGATATATTTCTTTTACTTCGCATCATTTAAAGTTTAATTCAATATTTTAGTGAGAGTAAGTATGCTTTAAAAGTGTTTTTGTTTCGTTAAGAATTTGTTTTTAGAAGTAAAGAAAAGTAGTGTGATTTTTTTTTTAATGATGAGTCAATCTGCATTCGTTGTTAGCAATTAGAAATGACTACCCTATGACCATTAAGTTATAATAAGTTTTCTGACCTGTAATTTTTTTTTTAACATTTCATATAAAATTTCATCTACAAATCATCTCATTTTATACAAAACAAACTATACTCATTTATCATAAAATTAATCCATTACTTATTAAAATTAAATTAGGTAAACACTGAATCAAATTTATTTTTAAAAAATTATAAAATACATTATTTATTTGAAATTTAAACATCTCACTCCATCTTTGATGTCCATCAACTTATAAAAACTCTAAAACAACATTATTGTGAAACAAATTCTAAATTATGGAAAATAATATTCTTAAATAATATACATCAATATTAAGATTTAAATCATTAAAAAACAATATTCTCAAACAACATACATCAATATTAAATTTATAAGGGGTAAATGATAATATTCTCAAATAATACATATTAACATTAAAATTCTAATGTGTAAAATGTAATTCCTCAACAATATTGGTATCAAAGCAATAGTAAATTATGAAAATTAATATTTTCAAAAACTATTTATCAATAGTAAATTATATTAAGTAATTATATACTAATTAAAAAATAATTATATAATTTATTAAAAATAAATTATATATTTTATTGTTAAATTATAAAATTTGTTATTAAAAGAATATTTTTATTTTAAAATTTAAATGAAGAAAACATATTTGATATTATATATATATATATATATATATCTTTAATAAGTTATTTTTTTATAACTTTATTATATATAAAATAAGGCAATTTATTAAAATAGATCTTAATCTATATTATAAAATACATGTTTAATTATATCGGAATAACAACATTTACTATAAATTCGTTATAATTTATTATTAATATTTTTGGTGGTAATTGGAAAATTATTTTAAGAAAATTTTATGATTTACTGTTATATCAATTTTAAGCAAAATAACATTTTATTCTAGATTTGTACTTATATTAAATATATTAAATTAGTTACTTCCACTTGTAGTGTGTGTTAGAGTTTCAATTAAGAGGAAAAGAATATCTCTCTTCTCTCTTGCAGATTGTGATCTGAAATCACCCTTAGGTGACCTCAGGAAATTAATGAAGGTATTACAGACTCATGTGCTGGTATGTGTGTCTATGTTGTGCTGGTGTGTGTGTCTATGTTATCTTGTGCAATGGATCGATAAGATTGTGAAATACACAAACACTTGAAATGGTAAGAGATCACAGTAAGAAAACATAAAAACAATAAAATTTAATAAGGATTTCACCAAATCCTCCTCGGCTACATCTCCTGGTCTAGCCTTTAGTGGTGGCCTTTTTATTATGTTTTTAAAGCAGAGTCTTACAATAAGGAGCTCAATATGAGTCTCACTTGATAGAGGATGAACAGTAGGATGGCACTTGGAATTCCCAAGTCCTTAGAGTTCATAGACTCCCCTTACCGAATTTTGACCTCAATTGGACTCTGTCTGCTTGATGCTACCATTACTCTGATGGCCAGCTCGACTTCTCTGCCCTCTGCAACTTTGCCTCTCTTTCTGTCTCTCGGCCTTCGGATTCTTCACTTCTTCTCTGCCTCACTGTCCCCCTTCTTCCTGTCAGCTTGTGGCTTTAAAGCTAGTTTGTTCCTTCGACTGTTCATTTCAGCTTCTCGGATTTCTGGATCACCTACGTTTGTCCGCTGGGACTCCTCTGCCCTGCATCATCATTGCTTTGTAACGCTTCGCAGAGAGGTGGCCACCTGTCTCTTTGCGAATTGAGTGTCAGTTCTTCCTGAACAGTCGTTTTTTCCGTTATTTCCCAGATGCCTGTGAAATGGATCCTTTTTGTCGATTCATTGGCCAAATCGGACTTGAATCTTATGCGTCATAGTTTATTTCTCCCCGAGGTCCAATCATCCATCGGGTTGAACCTCCACCGTTGATTTGGAGCCCTGAGATCCTATGGTCTTCACTAATATCGCGCGGTTGAGTTTCTCGACCTTTAGTCCACGATGTAAGCGATTTCTCTCTCTCCCCGCCGAACACGCATCACTCAGTGTATGGAATCGTCGGGTCCTCGGCCAAATCTGCTTACCGCCCGAAATGCCTCCGATATTCTACCGGTTTTGAGCGCGGGACCCGCCTTGTTGGTTTTAGCGCTTTTCCACGGTTTTCTGGTTTCCCTTGTGACTGAGCGCTCGGAGCTTTTCCTTCTCGAGGGGTTTTGCTATCAGAAACAACCTCCATTTCTGGATCTGAGCTTCCCAATTGCCATTTTTGCGCCATGCGCGGTCTCCATGGGCCAACAGTCAACGCGCTTTGACCGAAGGTCCTCGTTGCTCCGTGCTGGCTGCAAATTTCCATTATTCAGAGGTTATTTCTGATAGCTATAAGATTTCTTGAAGTTTGTCATTCATTCTTACCAATCATGGAATTGTTTGAGGATCCAATTCGAATCAGATTACTGCTAAACCTTTCTTCACTTGCTCTTTGTAACTTTGATCTAATACCAATTTGTTGGAAAGACAGAAGAAGAAAGACACAAAATTAACGAACACAATAACACACTCTTCTATTGATCACACAAACTTCATGATTACAATGAACACAATGAGGGATTTTTAACCTTTCTCCACTAGCTACTCACTTAAAATAACTTTGTCATGCAACCACAACTCAATTCGACTTTACCCAAAATAAGACAAAATAAGACTTAACTTGACTTGACCCAATTAACCCTCTAATTTTAAACAACTTTCCATAAAAAAATAATTAAATTTCTTTTACAAACACTCACTCTCCAATTAAAAACTTTCAACAAAACCCTATATTTTTTTTCTTGAAAACCCTATGTTTAGAAAACAATCTTTTATTTTAATCTTTTAACCTTTTTATATTTTTTATAATCTTTGCAAAACACTTAAATAAACTTTTAAAACCATTTTAATAAAATCCTTTTTATTTTAGTTAATAAAACTCAAATCTTTTATTTTAAAAAGGTTTTATAAATTTGTTGTATTAAAAAATTCCTTTTCCAAAAGGTGGTTATGAATTAGCTACAAACCTTTCAAATACAATATTTGCATAAAACTTTTAAGGATGATTTTTTAACAAGGTTACATAGTAGCTTTTTCTATGGCTTAGTTTAATTATTGAACTTTGATCACATTTAAAAATGGCTACATTGTAGATACTCTTATTTAGTATAAATATATTTCAGTTAAATTAAAAAACAATGAAGACAAAATCCTAGAACCATACTTCCAAACCAAAAAAATGTTTCTACCTTATAAAACTAAGAGAATAGAAAACAAAATGGTATAAATATATTGTTATGTTGCATTGGAAATTGGCTCTCTCTCTCTCTCTCTCTCTCTCTCTCTCTCTCTCTCTCTCTATATATATATATATATATATATATAACCTCACATCAATTTCTAGTTTTACACAATATTACATTTGCACAAGTACAAATGCTAAAGATGAACATTCAAATATGCTAAAGATAATCATCACAAATATATTTGAATATATTAAACATGAACAAAAATAAATATGTTCTACACAACTGAAATTAACACTCAAGAAGAGATTTTTATCCATCACAATAAACAAACTAATAAATTAAGAAAATGTTCAAGCTGTAACACTAGGCACAATCACATTATTAACTTTAGGTGATATAAATTTTTTTAGGCACAATCACATTATTAATTTTAGGTGATATAATTTTTTTTTAAATTATGATTTTTTTATTTGAAGATATTAATTTTTATTTGATTTTAGGCAAAATGGACTAGTACAATTTGACCATCATTTACATAACTAGATTCCAATATATTGTAGAAAAATATAAAAGATTTACATTTGCATTAATTACCTTATAACCTTTCAAAATGAATAAAGTATTTAACGAGACATATTAAAAATATCATTTAAACAATATAAAATAATAATTTAACCAACCATTATCTGACTAATTTTGAAAAAAATATCATTAAAATCTAGATTAAAATTTGTGTAATCTAAGTGACGTAAAATAATAATTTAGCTAGTCATTACATTTTCTAATTTCCTCCATATTTCTCAAAGTGGAATGTTTTATTCACTAAGATAATTTAATGAAATTCTTTAAAATATAATTTAAATCACAGTTCCATATATTTCAAACTGGAACATTGCATTTAATAGTTGAATTGGGGAAATTATAAAAAATATATTTTAAATAATGTATAATAGTAATTTTGTTTACCATTAAATAACAATATTGCGTGACAATTAGGATATTTAAAAGATTGTGATTTCAAGTATTTAATTATCAAGATGTTCATGATGAACAAAGTTAACTTTTGAATAAGAACATTTCATTTTATGATAAGGTGGTGGGAATTCTATCAAGTTAGTGAGAATTCTATCAATGGATTTTGAGTCTAGTCCACAAGTATGTTGACTAAATTGTCTTCGTTTTAATAAGTGATAACCTTGAGGTTGATCTATTATCTGAACCATTTAAAAATATAAATTTTCACATTAAAAATATAAATGAGTGTAATTAAAAGTGGTATTTTGGAATCAAAATTAAAATGTGATTAATAATAAATTAGTATAAATATATTAAGATATGTGGTTAGTAAATGTAGTTAAGATATATTAATTGATATTAGTTTGTATATGACATAATTTATTATTTTATATGATTTAATATGTTATTTGAGGGATTGTAAGGTAATTTTATAATTGTGTTACTTTAAAATTGAAATTGAATATAAATTTAAAAATGTAAAATAACTAAATAAAGATTTGAAGATACAAAATAATTAAATAGACCAAAATATTTAACATTAAAAAATTTTGAATTAAAAAAAAAAAAAAATTAATTTCCAAAATATTCAACATGAATTTGACACACACGTGCACTTTCTTACTTTTACTTGTAGTTGAAAACCTCTAATTGACAATGAAAATAATTCACCATTTAAAGAGATTTGTATTGCTAGCTTGAAAAACTTCTAAAAGTATTTGTAACATTACTGATTTTAGTGTGTTTTGAAATTAAATTTAGTTGGCCAAATTATGAAGCGTTGTTCCATTTGCGAAAATTGGTGGTATTTATTAAAAAAATGAATCACTTCTCAGATTAATTTTATTCTATAGAAAATATGAATGAGATTGTGGTGATCTTTTTCAACATTCCAAGCATTACAATTAAATTTCACTTTCCCATATTCAATAAAAATCTTATTAAATGATCATAATATTAAATCTTAATACTAAATTAAACTAGAATATATATATTAGTAATATAATAAGAAATAACAATATAATAAAAGATTAAAAAGACATATATATGATAGCAAAATATATATATATATATATTTTAGTAATATCATAAGAAATAACAATATAATAAAAGATTTAAAAAACATATATATGGTGCAATAAAACAAAAAAGAAAAATATATCCCTTAAACAATAGCAATTACACTTGCTCTTCAACTAGACTAGTTGCGTTATCGACATCTCCACGAAAATTTGTACCTCCAACTATTGGAAAATCAGTGTCCAATGTTTACAATTTCTTCCATTTAAAATTATGTTATGATAACATGGTAAGACACTTTTTTAAGGAATCTTTGGAATTAGGATTAAATATCTTTTAAATATTTTATGATAACATTGTAAGACACTTTTTTAAGGAATCTTTGGAATTAGGATTAAATATCTTTTAAATATTTAATGCACGATTTTTAAAATTTAAAATTATTATTATATTATTTATCGCCGATTTCCGATCTTTGAGTCCTTATGGCCGCTGTTTAGCCCGCAAACTTTGAAGCTCTTAATCTTTCGAGGCATTTAAATTCATAAAGCTCTAATATGTGTATGTCTTTGGCAAAACTGAGGTCCTGTGCTTCAAAGCTCTGCGGATTTGTCCAGAATGTAAAAGTGCACATTTGTCTTAAAGTTGGACACTTGACCCTCACAACATTCTAAATGTATTTCTTGTTGATACATATAATCTCTTCTAGTTCCTAAACAATAAATGATAGACTTGAATTTAAATATTTGCGCTTCAACCGACATTAAATGAGTTTAAGAGAAGACATTAAATTGAGCATCGACGAAATACCCAGCAAAAAACGTATAATTGTCGGGTGTTTTTCCAAGCAACGTACAGTAATATAGGCAAATTGCTTCAAGCACCCTGTTTCATGTTGGAAGTACGAGCTCAAGCAATAAGACTAGATCGAAGCCAACCAATCACAATAAAAAAAAATTAAAATAATCCAATAAATAAATTATTTTTCAATTATAAAGTTAACATTACACCTAGGGTTTTAATTTTTTTTGGTTAAATTAAAAGAATTTATATTCAATGCATTTTCTGAATGTGTTATATCCGGCCCTGGCAGGAATAATAAACTCGAATCTCTTATAAAAGCCTTTTGCTTATCCCTTTGAAAAACATAAACCTCTGGACGACACCGGCCGTAGCAAATGGAATGATTGTCATATCGTGGCAGCACCTTCCTCGGACACTCATATTTCATCCTCCTTTACCCGACATTTTAGCACCCAGGATGCCGAATTACACGACAGAGTTGAACGTATCATGCTCTTTTGATCCCTGAATTTGGAGAAGTCCGCGAACGACCACAGCCGGTAAAGTTGATACGTGCCCCAATTCGGGGCATGGATGCTCAGAAATACTGTCGTTTGCTGGCTGACATCAGATCTTCAATACAATGCATATGCACGCAATTGGAGTTTATGTGACCGGGCGGTGTTGAAAAGATGAGTCGATCGGTGGCGGATATAAGTTTATAATAACTGCATGGAAAGATGCTCCGCCAGGAAAATAAGTTCGCAATTTGGGACTTCACACTGTTATTCAGGTGAATAAACCGAAATATAGCGAGGAGCCGGATGGCTTCCTCGATTGTGGACAAAACAATGATAGGGATGCGCATCGCTTCCTCCCTTGTGGACAAAACAATGATAGGGATGCGGATGGAAAGATGAGGAATCCCATCGCTTAGACGAGGTCACATTTCAAGTCGATACGGTGAAAGAGGGCTCCTTGCTTCTCCGAGACATTGGGTATACGTTGTATTTGGAGTGTTTGACTGAAAGAGAGACAAAGAAGTACAAAGATTAAAAAAGAACCGCGAAAGGAAAAAAAAAAATACTTACGCATTTTATTTGTCCATGTTTGAGACCTCGAAGGAAGAGAACGCATTTTATTTGTCCATACTATTTTGAGCCCTCGAGGAGAACCACATGAACATGGTGTAATTTATGGTTTTTCCTCATTCTACTAAGTATCATGCATAAGCATTCATTAAGTATAGCAAAATGTAGCTATGAGATTTAACTATGGCCTTTTCTTTTCAATCTTAATTTTAGTTTGTCTTTGAAAGTTATGTATTCATTATGGTTTTTCCTTCAACATTTTGATGATTCTAGTTTGCTCTTCTCTCTCAATTTTATTCCAATTTGTTTTAGAAATCTATGCATTTATTGTGTTATTTTCATATTTTAATGAATGGTATGTTTTTTTTGTTTTTTAATATTTAAATAATGTTGGGAACCATTTTTAGGACAATTTATTTTTTCCAATAAAAGTATTCTTTTTCTCAGTATTTTTTATGAGATTTGAACCTAAGACTCAACTTGTCCTGACGATGAACGCGTCGACAAATGATAGATCTTGTGATTTATGCCGAAAAATCTCTCATAAACCGATATGGATCACAGAAGCCTAAATTCAAGAATTAAGTCTCGCACAAACTATCTGATTTACATTTTATGGGGTTAATTCTCTGAACCTAAGACTTAATAAGAATTAAGTCTCGCACAAACTATCTAATTTACATTTTATGAGGTTAATTCTCTTACTCGTCTATGATGAATGAGAGAGTTTTAAAACAAAACAAGTTGAAAAATTAAACATATTGGAAATACATGAAATTAGTAAAACCAGTATAACCATATATAGTTAGTAAACATCGATAGGAATCAGATGAATGAGAGAGTTTTAAAACAAAACAAGTTGAAAAATTAAACATATTAAAATACATGAAATTTAGTAAAACTAATATAACCATATATTGCTAGTAAACATCGATAGGAATCAAATCAGGCATCGAATCATTTACAACATGATACATCTTACATTGCTGAGATTTAAAAAAAAAATTACTTTGATTTAAATTATTATTATTATTATTATTATTATTATTATTAATTATAGAAAAAAAGAAGAAGACTCATAAGTCGAAAGAGAAGTATACGAAAGAAGAGCCTCCGAGATCGTATGACAAGATGAAGACGAAGAAGCCCTTGAACTGTTGGATATGTGAGGAACCACATATGGTGAAGAATTGTCCTTCAAGATCAAAAGTGGAAGCAATTGCACAATCCAATGTGAAGAAGAAGAAAGAAGAAACTTTCATTGGAGTTATGCAGATTTGGGGAACTGCAGTGGCTACGGAAGCGATATCATGAAGAGATACCGAAAGGAACCAATTCGAATATGTGGAGATGAAGATTGGGAAAGGCATTGTTCTCACTATGGTGGATAGTGGTGCAACTCATAACTTCATGAGTGAAGATATTGCGAAGAAGATTGGGTTGGAATTTATACCAGTTCAGGCACAATTGAAAGCAGTGAATTCTCCACCTAATTCTGTGATTGATGTAGCGCTGAAGGTCGATGTGACACTAGGTGAATGGACAAGGAAGGTCGATTTCACAGTGGTGCGGATAGATGACTATGAAGCTGTGCTAGGCATGGAATTTATGAAGCAATTTGAAGTTATGATAGTCCCACACATGAAGAAGTTGTACATTTATGACGAGCGTGAGGAAGCACCCATTGGTATACCAACCATAGGGGCTACGACAGTCAAATGTAAGTTGACAACGATGAATGTGGAGGAGGTGAAGTGAGATGAGGAAGTCTATAAGAGATTGTCTTATACAAAGGAAAAACTTATGGAGTGATCACAAGTGATTAGAGCATTGTCTGATAGTATCTTGGATCTATGAAGCAGACTAGCGGCAATGAAGAAGGATGAGGATGCTAGACCAGACGATCAGTGGGAGAGTTGGGAAGCATACTTGCAAAGATTAGAGGTGGAAGATCCTAATAGGTGGATTGAGCTGATACGCAAGGAAGAGGGAGAGCCTTTGGCCTCCACTTCCTCCCACTCTTCTTAGACTAACATGGTGATGAGGCTCATTATTATCTGCTCATGGAAGTGAGTCTCCAACATTTTGAGCAGACATCTGGGGTGAGAGTTTGGCATATCTATGGCATGAGGCAGGTCAAAGGTGGGCACATCTCGATACCCATACACATATTTGTGTGGACTTATAGTCTTGGTGATGGTGGTTGCCGAGATGATGTTGTCAAGGATGACAACTGTTTAGAGTGGGGGAGTATGGCATGCCCTCGAGTTGCCATTTATGATGTGCGATGGGTCATGACATGACTTTCGGTTAAAGGCGACGAGTCGGCATGTGCGACGAGCTGGGCGTTTGGTTAAATGTACCTGCGCGAACATGCAACGAGTTGTGATGATGGGACGAGTTGGGTGGTCGGTCAAATGCGCCCGAGACACGAGTTGCAACGAGCCAAAATGGGGGTCAAAAAACCAAACGGCGAAATTTGGCTAAGTGTGGAGAAGTCTAACAAGTTTAATGGAGGGTCAAAAAACTAAGTGGGTTGGTCGAGTTGACATATGGTTGGGACGAGCCGACTTAACTTGGTGGTCTGACGATCGAATTACATGGTCGACCTAGGTAGGCTGAACCATCATTATCCATGGGAGAAACATATATATATGGGGTGAATGCATAGAGGAGAAACCAAGCAATTCACATCCAAGCATAACCAAGACGAATTGGTAGCGAGGAGGACGAGCAAATAAGATTGGGCAAAGGTGTAGGCACACAGAGGTCCGAACACCAAAGCCGCAAAACCGCAGGAAAACCGAGCGCAGGTCGAAGGTTGGGCGAACGAGCCATAGGTGGTAAGGCGGGTAGCAAGTTGAGCGAAGGGTCGCGAGCTCTAACCACAAGGTGAGATGCCGTAGCACATGGGCGCACCCCTCCAGAAGTCTGAATGGAGGTAGGAGGAGGTTGTGAACGACGAGCAAGCAGAGTTTTTGAACCAAGCGAGCGGAGTTTGTGAACGATGCATGGGCGGAGTTGTGAACAACAAGCTAGGCAAAGTTGTGAGTAGACGCGTCGGGGCGAAGGTGAACGGATGAGATGAAGGCGAGTTGAATAATGAACAGGTGAAGTGTGGGGGCGCTCCTGCTTGCGAGTGGTGTGACACAACACGATAGTGCACGCGAAGGCAAACACGGGTGCGGAGGTGACAATTTGGGTGCCTTGCCCAACGACAAGTCAGGTAGGCGACCTGAGGGCGAGAGCACTCCTACTCGAGCATGAGTCAAGCCGAGGCAACGCTGAAAGAAGGTCGAGTTGGTGAATTTGGCATTTGTGAAGGTGAATTTTGGGGTTGCCTTACAAAGGCTGAATATTGTAAATACTTGTAAAAATTGTATTGTTATATTTATTTGGGCATACTCGAAGTAGAGAGTTGCCCCTCCCTTTGAAAGAAGTATTAATCTGTTGTGCATACTTTTAATGATGATGATGATGAATGTTTCTGCTGTGTAAAAATAATGATGGATGCTTAGTAAAAGTTGAAAAATATTCTAAGTGTTGAATGTTAGGCGTAGTCCATACCTGAGAGTATTGGTGAAAAGAAATTGGGTAGCAGTGCCAGACCTACCTATGTGCGGTTGAAAGACCACTGTCAGGATAGGGCCGTGACAGGTATGGTATGGATAATTTTTAAAGTCCACTAGGTCTTGGATAGATAGTGATTGGGTGTTTTGTTAAGGCACTCCTTGATGTGAAGTCATTTATTCAATTCCCCATCTGGATTAGGGTGATATATTGGACATGATGAAGATATAGTCTTGCCAAACTTAATTATAGAGAACTAAATATAGTTTTTATTTCTAATCAAATACTTCTTATTATTACTATTCATTAAAATTGGTATATTTTTATGGGCTTTACAATGTAATACATTGATAATGACATGCCTACACATCCTTAGTGTGAGTGTGCTTAAAAATTTAATCACTTCAGACACTTCTTCGTATCCCTGGTCTTGCGAAGAGAAAACCATTCAATATCACAATGATAATTAGCGATAACATTGGTGTAGACAATAAAAACTCTTCAACTCTATTTTAATCCATGCTAAATTCATTACTGATGACTTCATTCTATTCGACTCGAAAAATAGAATACACTAAAATAATAAATAAAATGCGAGAGATGAATATTTTGAAATCTTTAAAGCTATTGAAAGATAAGAAACCTCCAAAACTACTCACCCAAAAAAATGTAAGGCAAAAACTCCAAAACTTGCACCTATAACCAACTACTAACAAAGAGAAAAACATAAATCAAGAAGCAAACATAACACAAAAAGCAAGATCTCACTCTCTATCATTTATGATCACATTTAGTCTATCATCACAACGAGATTATCATGATAAAATTTGATAAAATTTATTACATATGAGTTAGATAAAAGCTTAAATAGTATATTTACTAAATGGATGATGATTGTAAAATTTTCCACCACATATATATTTTTGTTTTATTATAAATTATTGGTGGTAGCTACAATCCTATGTATAAATGTTTATAGAAATTTTTACCAATATAATATTAATGCGGGAAAAATTAACTCTTTACTTTGTTTATTACTTAGTGATCATTTCAATTTTTCTTATTATTAATAATGATTCTTTACTTCCCATAATTGATGTTGCAAATTTAAACAAAATAACAAAATCCAAAATCCAATATGGAATTAAATCAAACAAATTATTTTATAAATATATATTTTTTAATAACAATAATTATTCTTTGTATTAATTCTGCGTGGTTGTGGTAAAATACACTGAATATTTATAATTCATATACATCTATGGGCTTTAATTTCATTATTTGTAGACAGATAACCCATGCCCAGTTGTCCGTGATCACTACAAAAAGATTCAGATACAATACTCTTATTTATTCTACAAGAGTATACTCGAAAAAATCGAGACAAGATGAAAACACAAAAAAAACAGTGATTACATTTGACGATTAAGCATTTAGATCAACAGGGCAGTTTAAATCAATGCCCAAGTTCTAGACTTTTGAAGGGGTGCTTTGTTCTTCTAGGTGGGTGCTTGACTTGGGCATCTGGAGATGGGGATCCTTGATCATGCTGCGCAGCGTTTCGGCCTCATCCTCAAGCCTCACAATTTTCTTGTGTTTGGCCTCTATTACATCACAGTTTTCACAGGCAACCACAATTTGATGGTGCAATAAAACATTAAGGTCGAAGAGCTCTAATTTAATATTTGTGATCTCCTGAGCACATTCGACACATACCGCAGGAGTTAGGGACCAAGATATGTTGTTCTCGACCCATTGTGAGATTACCCACATCAGTTTCCACCACCATGCCTAAACGTGCATGTTGGCTACCCTAGGTTCCTGTAATCATCCTCTCAGAACACCATTGTAATGCAGAGAAAGCACATAAGGTGGAGGAGAGGGAATGCAACTCATGTTGTGGCTTGTCATGTATTGAAACCCATAGAGCTCGCTGGGGTGAGCTAGAGCACCTAAGCAGGGGGACACAGTCCAAAAGGAAGGTGACAAACTCACAGCTTTGAGACTTTCTTGGGTTCTTCTCACCAAGAGGATGAAACTCAATCCAACCAGAATTGTAGATGGTAAGAAGAATGGGAAATCATAGGCAACCCAAATGAAATTTGTAGCAGTTTCCATGTAGATACATCTTGTGATAGAGCAAAGACGAACTAGAATCTCCAGGATCCCAATGTGGTGCCATCATTTCCTAAGAGGTGAGAGAGCTTCAATTACTTGTAGCCAGGAATTGGAGCGGTTGCACTGTTTGGTGTAAGCTGAGAGGAGTAAATGTAGCATGAAGGATGAGATGACTCGAGGACTCGCAGGGTGAACAACTTCAAATTCCTACAATGATCCTTGAACCAATAATTAGACAAGAAGACTCCCACGCTTAACTGAGGATCCGACCTAGGTAGTGTCACGTGGGAGGGAGAATGAGGGCTGCACGCTAGGAGAGAGAGATAATGCTTCATCATGTAGGCGAGTGGTGGGAGGGACGGGATGAACTCACAATGATACTAGCCAACCATACATGAGGGGTATAATTAGATGCCTTGGGATCCAGGGATATATACCATAAATGCCATGGATGGATGGGGATAGGAGGGGGATACATAAAGGGACTAAGAATGGGGGTAGTTAGGGCATGGGGAAAAACTAGGGACCCCATTAACTTCCCATTCTCTTTTATTTAAGCGGAAAGCTATGTTTGTCATTGAGTCGGCCTCTGAGTTGATGTTTCTAATAATATGCCAAATCACGAACTACCAAAGGTGAGGAGGATACTTTGAGCAGGTTGGAGGGCTGGTTTAGATGATTGTCTTTAACAAGGGAGATGTTTCTTAAGTTTCTAATAACAAAAAAAGAGTCTCCCAAAATTGTAATGTTGTTACCTTCATTTTTCTAGGCTAAGAGGAGCCCTATATACAAGCCATAAACCTTAAACCTCAGCTTGATTATATCATTTTACCTAGACCCAAGCTTATTTATCCGCTATTATTCCTTCTCAATTGTAGAGAATCGCTTCCTCGTGCTACCCCTAATTATTTTTTAAATATTAACATTTTCATTGAATGTTTATTCTACAAATTTATTTTAATGTTTCTTTCCCCTAATTTTAATGTTTCTTTTAAAATATTTATTCTTGAAGTTTAAAGAAATAAGAAAATTCAAAATCAATATTGAATTAAATCAACCATTTTTTTAAATACTGGTAACATCATTTAATGTTTATTTTAATTAATTTATTTACTCTAATTAATGAGGAGGCTAAAGCTAAATATTTAGGAAGGATGTCCATTTTATTAATAATATAATTTAGTGAAAAATATCTTAAATATATCTTACTCGATTATTTAAAATTTGTGATTTTTAAATTTTGATTTATTACAAAATTAAAAAACTAATATGGATATCATAAAAGTATAGAATTTTAATGTATGCTTGGAACCCTCCTACTTTATATAGTTGGGAAAGAGTACACAAGAAAATAGCTTTGCTTCTCTTTTCGCCTCTACAGAAGAACCCTCATGCAAATACACAATTGAACTATTGAACTAGAGATTGACAGAAAAACCCAGATGCAAATACACAATTGAACTGTTCAACTAGAAATTTACCTAGATGCAAATACACAATTGAATTGTTCAACTAGAGATTAACTTCGCTTAAATTTAAGGTACACTCTCAAACCCCAAGATTGCTTTGAAAAGGTTTAAACAAAGCCTCTCAAATATAATTACACAACTTAAAAAAAAAACTTATCATCTATTATTTTCACAATTTGATCATGCTAGGTGCCCATAAGGCCTGCTCTTTTAAGTAAAGAACTTTCCGTCACTACTTCCCTGCCACAGAACAGCTAAAATATGGTTTTCGAAATAGGCGGGATGTACATTTCTGTCTAGAAGCTCCTCTGTGACTTGTACGATTGAAGCTTCAGAAGCCGCGCTATTGCAAAGATCATGGTTGGATAGCAACCCTATACAAAACCCAAAACTAAGCATTTTTCTTCTTATCAAAATCTTGCCCTTCAGATACTAAATTTCTCAAGAAGATCGAACTCCTCACCTCTGAATTTTTTCAAACAGAATTACTAATACACAACCAGCATCTGCGACGTTCAAAACGATGGACTAATTGGGTTATACAATTCATTCTCCGAATCTTCATTCTTAGATGGGCTGTGGTAATTAACGCACATAATTAAAACCCCGTCTGGTCTCCAGAGCTCAACAGCGAGGCAGCGTGCACTTCTGTCCTTCCATCAATCCCTGATGCTTCGGTTCGCAACGTGTGGGCAAACGTTCACAGATGTGAGCCAGCGACTGAAGATTGCATTTAACAATGGTATCCACGAAGAGGCACGTATCACTGGGGCTATTCCCCTCCGGCACGTCCACCACGTACGACTCAATCACCAGGGTCTCGTTCTTCCTGTCTACGTTGCGGGCCTCATGAACTGTGGTGAAGGACTGATAGTTTTGCAGGCGGTGCTCTCCTCCAACGACTCTGAAGCTCAGAACGTGGTGATCGTTGTCCAGAATCTCGAGCCGTTCAGTGCTGCTCTTCGCTGGAAGTCCGGAGACCACGCGAAGTTCTCTTGTACTCCCCACGGTGCCATCACCCAGCATGGAGCAGCTACGGATGAAATGCTTGTACGTCTGTGGTTTGTTGAAGCACCGCACCACGGACTAGACGTCCTCAACTGTTGCTCGAATCCACCGCACGACCACGGAAGAGAAGTGGCCGTCGCTAACGGAATGTTTGTGATATCGTTCCACCACGTTCCTCAGGTACTCATATTCCTTCTCCATCACCAGGGATTGCAGCATCTCGGACACCAGATTGGCCGGCCTTGTACGTATCGAGCCCGTTTCATCAGTAATATTTGAGACATCTGAAAATGGCCACAGCTGGTGGGAAGGAGACATGCTCGAATTCGAGGTTTCGATGCTCAAAACTAGTGTTTTCCACTCGCAGATATGAGATCAGTTCAATGCAAATACAGGCAATCGGACTTTCTGGGTACGAGGCAACGCTGAATGTCTATATATATGTCGATTGTGGGCGGTTAGAAATTTTAATGATTTCACGGTAGTGATAGCTATCCAAAATAAAGGAAGTTCCCAAATCGAGCGCCACTATGTTGTTCTTCACGTGAATAAGTGGGGAAAAATTGAGAAGCGGATGGCTACCTCCCTTGTGGACAAATCAAGGAGAGTCATGCGCATGGAGGGATTGTGAATCCCATCGGGTGCCACATTCCATGTGGAATCCCCACCGACAATCAGCGACCAACGAGCCTTGGTCGTCCAGGTGGGCTTCATAGGAGATTAAGTGTATTAGGTGTGTAGTTCGAGTGTTTGAGCCAATAAAGTAAAACATGTAATTCATAGAATTTGAGGCATATAATTCATATGGATCTGTGATGAAGTATATTACCGTTTATGAACTTCATGGTCAAGGAGGGATAGATTTGTTTCAGTTAGTCGAAAGGATGAAGTATGTTACCGTTTATGAATTTCAATGTCAAAGAGGCATACATTGTTTTCGGCAGATGGATACTTGGAATCTGCTCCTTCGGCTCCTTTTTAGCAAGAGAATTCTTGGCAGCCTTTAGGAAAGCCTTCTATCCCATGTATCTACTATAACCATTCTTGACGAAGACATCAAGGAGATGAGATTTTTCTTTCTCAAAACTCTTATTATCCGAGATCCTTAGAGCCATGATAATTGTTAATCATACTTTTTATTCCAATATTTATATGATAACTCTATAAATAGTTAATGATACTTTTTATTTTTATTTTTAATATTTATTTTCTTTGTATTTATTAGTTAATCCCCTTTAACTAACTATTAAATTATTAACCAATAAAATAAAATTATTTATATATTTATTAAATTAACAACCAATTAAATTAAATTATTTATATATTTATTTAGAGGTAAAGTCCCTTATTAATTTAGATTATTTATATAATGTCCCTAGTCCAATTTAGCCGTTGGAGGCTCTGCTCAAGCTATTTAACATGCAAAGCTGGATCTGGCTCTTCAACTTGTCCTGACGATGAACCACATTAGTTGGTTCGAAACACATCAACAAATGATAGATCTTGTGATTTAAGCCAAAAAATCTCGTAAACTCATTTATCTTATTTATCCTATAGTAATGAGAATGAATTTAAATTAATTATTTAATTTATAAGGTAAATTATATATTTTATTTTTAAATCATGAAACGTATTATCAACAAATAACAGGAATAATGAAATGTAATGTAATGTCAACAATATTATAATGATAATAATTTTAACTTTAAAATATAATTTAAAAAAAAAAACATATTTCCTCTTATATATTAAAAATATATATATTTTTAAATATAAATTTATTATAAAATAAGTTAAATTGCTTTTCAACTCTATAATATATAAAATAATATTTTTTATTAAAAATATTATTATAATTCTTTTATTAAAACAGATCTTAATTTGTATTACATGATGTATGTTTTATTAACTTCTACTAATGATTATTAACTAGCTATTGTACTAGATGTTGCAATGGAAATGCCATAAGGCAATAGCATATAACATTAATTAATGTTTTTTTGACAATTTTTGAAAGGCAAAAAAATATAAAAAAAAGGCAAGGATCATGCTACAGTGACATCTTGCTGCCTCCAAGTAGGACCAAGCTCTAATCCTCGAACTCTACGGGAATCTTACATCCTGCTGCCTCCGTGTAGGACCAAGCTCTAATCCTCGAACTCTACAGGAAAAGTTCAGTGAGCACAGAGTTTCTCCCATGTCGTTTTCATGGGGACTAATTTGTACAAACAAAGTCTTTACATGTAACATTAATTAATGCTTCTTTGACAATTTTTGAAAGGAAGAAAAATATAAAAAAAAAAGGCAAGGACCATGCTAAAGTGACATCTTGCTACCTCCGAGTAGGACCAAGCTCTAATCCTCGAACTGTACTGGAATCTTACATCTTGTTGCCTCCTTGAACTCTATTGGAATCTTACATCTTGTTGCCTTCGAGTACGACCAAGCTCTAATCCTCGAACTCTATTGGAATCTTACATCTTGCTGCGTCCGAGTAGGACCAAGCTTTAATCCTTGAACTCTACTGGAAAAGTTCAGTGAGCACAGAGTTTCTCCCATGTCATTTTCATGGGACTAATTTGTACAAACAAAGTCTTTGAGTATATGACCTGGCCAACTCTACTAGAATCTTACATCTTGCTGCCTCCGAGTAGGACCAAGCTCTAATCGTCAAACTCTACAAGAATCTTACATCTTGCTGTGTTCGAGTAGGACCAAGCTATAATCCTCAAACTCTATTGGAAAAGTACTGTAAAAGTTTAGTGAGCACAGAGTTTCTCCCATGTCATTTTCATGGGGATGAATTTGTATAGACAAAGTCTTTTTAGTATATGACCTGGCCTTGATATTTGTGTGCCAGAAGGAAATTCAGCAATGGCAACATACTTTTTTTCCCATGGAATAGTTGTAGTCGAAGGACAAATGTCAATTCAAAAATTAAACTCCACTATCAATAAAAGATGTTAGAAAATTATATATTACAGAGCAATGGAACACATAAAATATTGCAGAGATATAAACACAGAAAACGCATAAAACAAGAGAGACACAGATATACATGGTTCATCCAGTTTGGGATACATCCATGGAGAAACAACCAATCCTTACTTTATTATATTATCCAACAAACTGAAGAGATACAACCTACAGCAGATCCGCTGTAACACCCTCTTCGCTCTCAATCTCCTCTCTCTTCCTCACTCAGAATACAGACATACATAGATGCAATACAATTCCCTCATATATAGTGAGGGGTTGCCTTCTAGGGCAAAAAACCCTAAATTAAACATAACTTCTACCATCAGATCATCCTCCTAATGAATGGCCCAGATTGACTAGAAATTACTAGACTTTTACAAGGTAATTTTACATCTATTTTTAGCTTTGGGGGCGCTGCCCCTGAAACCCCGCTGGGGGACCACTGGCCCTCGGACCCCCCAACCCCCCCCCCCCGTACCCCTCCACATGGAGGGGTGTACAGTCTTCCTCGGGTATACATCCGCCTGAAACCTTTGAATACAGAAGATAATCAGGCTCCACACCCAACAATCTCCCACTTAGAGACCGATTATAACAACTCCATCGTTGCTTCATTTGGTAGACATTGACTCCAATTTTGTTTCTCATCTTATTCATCATACTTGAAGACCAATTGAAACTGAGCAGATTCTCAGTTTTTCCCTGGTTACAACTTTTGTTAACATACCTGCAGGATTCTGACTAGTGTGTATCTTTTCCAGCTTCAATTGTCCATCTTCCAATGCTGACCGTATGAAATGGTACTTGAGCTGTATATGTTTAGTGTTGGAATGAAATGCAGAGTTCTTTGCAAGATGTATGGCACTCTGGCTGTCACTGTATAACCTGCCCAACTCCTGCTTCTTACCTAATTCATCCAAAAACCTTTGTAACCAAATCATTTCTTTACTAGCCCTTGTAGCAGCAACATACTCTGCTTCTGTTATTAAAAGTGCAACAACACTTTGGATTTTTGAAACCAAACTGACAGTTGTTCCACCTATAATAAATACATATCCTGTATTGCTCCTCATGTTATCTCTGTCACCTGCCATATCTGCATCAACATATACCTGTAGAGAAATGTTTGAACCACCAAAGCATAATGCTTGATTTGTGGTACATCTCAAATACCTAAGAATCCACTTCACTTCCATCCAATGTTCTTTTCTTGGATTGTTCATGTACCTGCTTACAACTCCCACTGCATGTGCAATATTAGGCCTTGTGCAGACCATTGCATACATTAAGCTTCCAACTGCTGATGCATATGGAACTTTAGACATATGAGCCATTTCTTCCTGAGTCTTGGGACACACCTCCTTACTTAATTTGAAATGGCTAGCCAAAGGTATACCAACTGGTTTTGCATTCTGCATATTAAACCTTTTCAACACCTTTTCTATGTACTCACTTTGAGACAATGTTAATTTGTGATTCTTCCTGTCTCTAGTTATTCTCATACCAAGGATTTGTTTTGCAGCACCCAAATCCTTCATTGCAAATGAGTTTGCTAATTTTATTTTGAGCACATTTATCTCCTGCATGTTAGAACCTACAACAAGCATGTCATCTACATACAATAACAATATAATATAGCTGCCATCATTTTTCCTTTTAAGATAAACACAATGATTAGAGTGACACCTAGTATAACCTTGTTCAGACATAAACCTGTCAAATTTTAGATACCACTGCCTTGGAGCCTGTTTTAAGCCATACAAGCTCTTCTTCAACCTGCACACTAGTTTCTCCTTCCCTTTTACCTCATATCCTTGTGGCTGCTGCATATATATCTCTTCCTCCAAATCCCCATGGAGAAAGGTTGTCTTTACATCTAACTGCTCAAGATGCAAATCTTCAACTGCTACTAGACTTAAAATAGTTCTGATTGAAGTCATTTTAGCAATAGGAGAAAATATTTCATCAAAATCAATACCTTTGTTCTGTGCAAACCCCTTCACTACAAGTCTAGCTTTGTACCTCTATTTTCCTCCATCTTCTTCCTCCAGCTTGTAAACCCATTTATTTTGCAATGCTGTTTTACCTACATGCAACTTGACTAAGTCCCAAGTCTGGTTATGTGTTAAGGAGTCCATCTCTTCTTTCATGGCTTGCTCCCACTTCTTCCTAGTTTCTACCTGCACTGCTTCTTCATAACATTCTGATTCACCAGAATCAGTGAACAATACATAATATAATGAAGGAGAGTATCATTCAGGGGGTCTACTTATCCTGGTAGATCTTATAACACCACTTTCAGGTGTTTGAAGTGCTTGTTGCTGTTGTGGTTGTTGTTCTGGCTGTTGATCATTATGATTTTCAGGCACCATCACTTTTCATGTGATATCGTCAAGCACTGTGTATTCTCTGTTTTCTTTTTCTTGTTTCTTTCCGTGCATGTGATTCTTATACAAGACCTTTTCATTGAATATTACATCTCTGCTCCTAATGATTTTGTGATTTTCATAATCATATAAGTGATAACCAAAATCATTAACACCATATCCAATAAAGGTACATTTCTTTGATTTTGCCTCAAGCTTTGTTCTATTTTCTTTTTTAATGTGGACAAAAGCTTCACAACCAAAAGTCTTTAAAAATGAGTAGTTTACCTTTTTACCTGTCCATGCCTCCTCTGGAATACCACCATCCAAAGAACTTGAAGGCCCTCTGTTTATTAGATAAACAACAGTATCTACAACATCTGCCCAAAATTGTAAAGGCAATTCTGCATGCAATCTCATGCACCTTGCACGCTCCATGATTGTCCTGTTCATTCTTTCTGACACACCATTTTCTTGTGGTGTTCCTGGAACTGTCTTCTCTTTGTGAATTCCATTTTCTGAACAACACCTATAAAACTTTTTGCTGCAATATTCACCTCCATTATCTGATCTGAGACACTTCAACCTTTTCCCTATCTCATTTTCAACCAAATCTTTCCATATCTTGAAAGTATCAAATACGTCAAATTTATTTCAAATACAATAAATCCAGGTTTTTCTGGTTGCATCATTAATAGAAGTAACATAATAATGAGAGCCACCAAGAGATGATACCTGAGCAGGTCCCCATACATCTGTATGCACAAGCTCTAATTTTTCGCTCTTCTTTTCTTTCCCAACCCTAAGGAATCTGACTCTCTTTTATTTTCTATAAACACAATTCTCACAGAATTTTAAATCAACATGCTTCAAACCTGGCAACAAATTTCTTGATTGAAGAATATGCATCCCCTTCTCACTCATGTGTCCGAGCCTATGATGCCATAATGCTCCATCTGCTCCTTTGGAAGTTAAAGCATTAACAGAGTTAGAAATACCATTGCATAAATACAATGTACCAACCTTTTCGCCTTTTGCTATTACTAGGGCTCCTTTGGTGACCTTCCAAGATTTATCTGTGAAAGTTGTCACGCAACCTTCACCACCTAACTGCCCTGTTGAAATCAGATTTTTCTTCAAATCTGGAACATGCCTTACCTCCTTTAGTAGCCATTGGTTTCAATTCTGCTTTTTTACAAGAACCTTACCCATTCCAACAATTTTACAGGGTTTATCATCACCCAATCGGACTTGTCCAAAATCTCCTTGAACATAGTCATGAAAATATTTCTTATCAGGTGTGGCATGGAATGAGGCCCCTGAATCTACCACCCAGGAATAAATAATATTTTCTAATGAAAGAATCAAAGCATCTCGCAACACATCACCTGTCACATTTGCTTCATGATTATTTTCTTGTTGTGAATCTCCTTCTTTTCCCATTCCGAGATCTACAGTATTTCTTTAGCCATCCTTTCTTTCCACATTTCCAGCACACTATCCCTGATTTCGACTTGGATCCGCCTTTCCTTGATTTACTGCGATATCTTGAACTCTTTCCTCTTTCCATTTTTCTTCCCTTAGACTCTGCACTCAAAGCATTACCTGATGTCTCACCTGAGCTTTTCCGTCGCATTTCCTCGCTAAGGATTGCACCGACAACATCATCAAACTTTAAAGTAAGATCCAGAGACAAAGTTACTAATGGTCGTAACTAAACCATTCCAACTTTCTGGCAATGAGCACAGAAATAACAGAGCCCTAACTTCATCATCAAAATTTACCCCTACAGAACTTAACTGACTTGTAACTATATTAAAATAATTTAAATGATCAGCGACAGATCCACCCTCCGACATCTTCATATTAAATAAACGCTTCTTAATAAATACCTTATTTGATGCCGAGGGTTTTTCATATAGTTTGGCTAATGCCAACATTAAACCCTGTGTTGTCGTTTCCTTTGAAATATTAAACACTACCGATGCCGCTAGGAATAGCCGTATTGTTCCAAGTGCCTTTCTGTCGAGAATATCTCTTTCTGTGTCTGTCATACTCGTTGGCTTCTTTGTCTTTCCACTCAATGATAGGTACAAATCTCTCTGATACAGATAATCTTCCATCTGCATTTTCCATAGCTGGTAGTTTTGTTCGTTGAATTTTTCGACCCTAAACCTACTATCTTCTGCAATTTCTCCCACTTGAACCAGGAACCCTTCTCTCCTGCGAGTTTATCGGCCAAATAGACCTTCGGCTCTGATACCAGTTGTTACAAAATTATATATTACAGAGTAATGGAACACATCAAATATTGCAGAGATATAAACACAGAAAATGCATAAAACAATAGAGGCACAGATATACGTGGTTCACTCAGTTTGGGCTACATCCACGGAGAAACAGCCCGTCCTTCTTTTATTATATTATCCAGCAAACTAAAGAGATACAACCTACAATAGATCTGTTGTAACACCATCTTTGCTCTCAATCTCCTCTCTCTTCCTCACTCATAATACAGATATACATAGATGCAATACAATTCCCTCATATATAATGAGCAGTTGCCTTCTAGGGCAAAAAACCCTAAATTAAACAAAACTTCTACCATCAGATCATCCTCCTAATGAACAACCCAGATTGATTAGAAATTACTAGACTTTTACAAGGTAATTTTACATCTATTTTTAGCTTCGGAGGCGCTGCCCCTAAACCCCCACCAGGGGACCGTTGGCCCCCGGACCCCCCAGCCAAGGGGGACAAGTCCCCCCCACGTGGAGGGGTGTATAGTCTTCCTGGGGTATACATCGGAATGAAACCTTTGAATACAGAAGATAATCAAGCTCGAATTCTACTGGAAAAGTACTGTAAAAATTTAGTGAGCACAAAGTTTCTCCCATGTCATTTTCATGGGGATGAATTTGTACAAACAACGTCTTTTTGAGTATATGACCTGGCCTCAATATTTGTGTGCCAGAAGGAAATTCAACAATGGGGGCATACTTTCTTTCCCATGGAATAGTCGTAGTCAGAGGAGAAATGTCAATTCAAAAATTGAACTCCACTACCAATAGAAGATGGGCGTGTTGGGAGAGGAAAGGATGCATCGAAGGGCTCAAGGTCTAGCTCCAATACATAGTTGTTCTTGAAATTGCAAAATACAAAATTGTCATCATTTTCTTATCAGAGTAAAAAGAAGAGTGAATCTGTATTTGGCACCTGTAACAGGATATAGAGAAAATAAAGGAGAGCACAATATAGTTGAATTTACAGTTTATAGCATATACTTCCTAGGCACCTAAAGAGCTTAGAGGCTGATGCAGTTCCAAGTATTCATTGACAATGTTTATTACCTTCCTCTTCTGTCTTTTGCAATTTAGGAAAAGTGTCCAGGAAAGTTAAAATATATATGATAGAAGACATCTACTAGCTTCAACAACATTACAATTCATATCTAGGCATGAGACTTCCAATATATCATTGACTATATCTGCACTTACAGCATTTGCCATCTTTATTTTCATGCACTATGGGTCCACAATGCAAATAAGTACCTTCCATCCACAAGGTGTTCCTTGAATTCCAAATATTCAGCTACAGAGAGCTGTTCAACATTGACGCGAACATATTCCTACACACTAGGCCTTGGCCATACCACAAGAACAACCTATGGCGTAAGAATGATGGCCTCCTGAAACATACATCATATTGTCATGAGAACCAAATAAATATGCAAACATTTTAAGACAATGAGAACCAAATAAATATGCAAACATTTTAAGGCAACTACATTGATTTTGAAATCGACTACTCTAGAATTTGCAGAATGTTCATTTTCTTTTAAATAATGGAAAAATCTGATCATACCTGGCTTGACTTCAAGACATCTCCAAATAGCCGAAAAAATGGAGATTTTGACGTTCATCATTCTAGCCTATTACCTCTGCTAATCCATCTAACAGTTGATGGGGTTGCAAAATCTTCTTTCCATGTGATACATATCTACAACCATTTGAAAAAAAGAAAAATAAAAGAGTCAATCTTCATAGAAGCATGGGACTAAAGGTTTAGTTGGTGTATTTAAACATCTTAAATGTCTAGATTATGTAAACCGTTCTTCTTGGTTTCCTCAATTTAAAGATCATACATTCAGATAAAAATATTCATCAGGGAACAAAGGTGGGAATCACCATGAAAGCATAGAAACTGTTTCATTGCGGTGCTCAGAGAGTGTGTCCTCGACGCACTCAAGTGAACTCAGAGCATGGTTCAGCATTGCAGTAACCATATCTTCTTCCTTTAACAGCCAAGGCCAACAACGCAAAATTAAAAAAAGATTTAACTACTGATTTCTCTCAGGCACTAGCCTTACCAGAATTCTGACTAATCCTTTGATGACAGAATTCAATTCTATCCTCATTGAAATAACGAATACAGACACTTGAAACTTTGGAGAAATGTAAAAGCAGGGAAGTTCAAGAGAGTTTCATAAAGTAACAAAGATGCTTTCAATGACAATACGTTGGAATACAAGAAACAACTCGAGCAAAAATCATGGAAGAACAAGATCAGAGTAGTATAACTTATATGTAAATGAAATGTTCTAGTAAAATTTATTGGAGCGCCCATTAAAAAAATTGGAGTCCTGAAGTGTTGACACAAGGTCTTCTGATAATGGGGTTTTTTAAGCAAGATGAGAAAAATCAAGAGAACAAACTAGAAGCTCTGAATTACAACTAATGACTCAATAATCACTATACTATAAACTCAAATCAAATTTCAAAATAATAATCCTAACAAGATCAAGAATAATAACAAATAAAAATAGCATGGAAAGTTGGCCCCATAATGGAAGATGGTGACAAGTTCCTTTCTTAGAGTAGTTAATCTTTATGTAGGTTAATCTTTGGTTACTTTTAATTGGATGGATTAATGGGTATTATGTAAAGATTAAGATTTGTGCATGTAAAAGTAATTTTTGAATTGGATGGTTGGTCCATTCATGGTAAGGTTAAGACTTACTAAGTAATTGGACGAATTAATTTGTGTTAAATTAAAATTTTTATATGTAAAAGTAATTTTACCCACTTGTTATAGAGGTAAATATTTTTTAGGTAGATATAAGTGTCCAATTTGATGATTCTTATTTAGGTACACAGTTATATAAAACAAATTACAAAAGTTTAAGATAATATTAAGTCTTCTAATAATGGGGTTTTTAAGCAAGATGAGCAAAATCAAGAGAACCCGATATAAAGCCAAGAAAAGGCCCATGGATTTACAGAAAAACTACAAACTATGAATTACAACTAATGACTCAATAATCACTATACAAATTACAAAATTTTAAAGATAATATTACGTCTTCTCATAATGGGGGTGCTCGAGAATTTGGAGAATGTTGCATATCTTTTAAATAATGGAAAATTTTGACCATACCTAGGTTGACTTCAACACATCTCCAAATAGCCAAAAAAAATGGAGATTCTGACATTCATCATTCTAGCCTATTACCTCTGCTAATCCATCTAACAGTTGATTGGGCTGCAAAATCTTCTTGCCATGTGATACATATCTGCAACCATTTGAAAAAAAAGAAAAGAAAAGAGTCAATCTTCATAGAAGCATGGGACTAAGGTTCAGTTGGTGTATTTAAACATCTTAAATGTCTAGATTATGTAAACTGTTTTTCTTGGTTTCCTCAATTTAAAGATCATACATTCTGACTGGTGTATTTAAACATCTTAAATGTCTAGATTATGTAAACCGTTCTTCTTGGTTTCCTCAATGTAAAGATCATACATTGATAAAAATATTCGTCAGGGAATGGAGGTGGGAATCACCGTGAAAGCAGAGAAATTGAGAAGATGTTTCATTGTGGTGTCCAGAGAGCGTGTCCTGGACACGCTCAAGTGAACTTAGAGCACAATTCAGCATTACAGTAACCATATCTTCTTTCTTTAACTGCGAAGGCCAACAATGTCAAATAAAAAAAATATTTGGAATTATATTCTTTTCTTCAAATGGAAAAACATGAATTCATGGCAATTTCTAATATGGGCATTTGTTTACAGTCTAGTCAAACTGTTGAAGCACTTATCATGATAAGTTCTAGCTCTGTTCCCTCTCCCGGATGACTTCTAAGACTCTCATTGAAAGGAGCTCTGTCCCCTCTGCCAGCAAAGGAGTTTACCACCCAACAAACTACTCAGAAGATTCCAAAAAGCATAGAAAAGAATAGATTCAACCAAATGAGTAATGAGATAAAAAGCATATATGAAAACTGAAACTCACTTTATTTGTTTCAAAGAGAACTCAGTTAGGGGTAAACTCACTCTATTTCTTTCAAAGAGAACTAAGTTAGGGGGCTAACAATCTTGTAGATCCATTGGCATTAAAAAATGTAATGAGAAAAACATTTGAGGGAGGAATAAGAGAACTTCAGGTCTTTGGAGATTCTTCTTTCGTAGTGAAATGGATGCAAGGTTAATCAGAAAATATTGACTTATTGGCAACTAAAAATCACTTGAAGGAGATCACCTTTGTTTTCACTAGGTTCACTATAACTCATGTTTTCTGAGAGCTGCTGATTTCTCTCAGGCACTAGCCTTACCAGAATTTTGACTAATCCTCTGATGACAGAACTCAATTCTATCCTCAGTGAAATAACTAATACAGACACCTGAAACTTTGGAGAAATGTAAAATCAGGGAAGTTACAGAGAGTTTGACGAAGTAACAGAGATGCCTTCAATGACAATAAGAGCTTAGCATTGCAAGACAGGAAACAACTCAGCAAAAATCGTGGAAGAATAGGATCAAACTAGTTATAATTTATATGTAAATGAAATGTGCTAGTAAAATTTATTGGAGCGCTCATTAAAAAATTTGGAGTCCTGAAGTGTTGACACAAGGTTTTCTGATAATGGGGTTTTTTTAAGAAAGATGAGTAAAATCAAGAGAACCCAATATAAAGCCAAGAAGAAGCCCATGGATTTACAAAAAAAACTAGAAGCTTTGAATTACAATTAATGACTCAATAATCACTATACTGTAAACTCAAATCAAACTTTAAATAACAATCAAAACAAGATCAAGAATACTAAGAAATAAAAATAGCATGGAAAGTTGGCCCCATAATGGAAGATGGTGACAAGTTCCTTTCTTAGAGTAGTTAATCTTTATGTAGGTTAATCTTTGGTTACTTTTAATTGGATGGATTAATGGGTATTATGTAAAGATTAAGATTTGTGCATGTAAAAGTAATTTTGGAATTGGATGGTTGGTCCATTCATGGTAAGGTTAAGACTTATTAAGTAATTGGATGAATTAATTTGTGTTAAGATTAAAGATTTTATATGTAAAAGTAATTTTTCCCACTTCTTATAAAGGTAAAGATTTTTTAGGTAGATATAATTGTCCAATTTGATGATTCTTATTTAGGTACATAGTTATATAAAATAAATTAGAAAAGTTTAAGATAACATTACGTTTTCTGACAATAGGGGTTTTTAAGCAATATTTAAGCAAGATGAGCAAAATCAAGAGAACCCGATATAAAGCCAAGAAGAAGCCCATGGATTTACAGAAAAACTACAAGCTTTGAATTACAACTAATGACTCAATAATCACTATAAAAATTACAAAAGTTTAAGATAATTAAGCAAGATTTAAGCCCATGAATTTACTGAACTCTAAATTACAACTAATGACTCAATAATCACTATACAAATTACAAAAGTTTAAGATAATTAAGCAAGATTTAAGCCCATGAATTTACCAAACTCTGAATTACAACTAATGACTCAATAAACACTATACAAATTACAAAAGTTTAAGATAATATTACGTTTTCTGATAATGGGGGGTTTTAAGAAAGATGAGCAAAATCAAGAAAACCCGATATAAAGCCAAGAAGAAGCCCATGGATTTACAGAAAAACTACAAGCTCTGAATTACAACAAATGACTCAATAATCAGAAGTTAAGATAATTAAGCAAGATTTAAGCCCATGAATTTACCGAATTACAACTAATGACTCAATAATCACTATACAAATTACAAAAGTTTAAGATAATAAATTAAGTTTTCTGATAATGGGGGTTTTAAGAAAGACATGAACAAAATCAAGAAAACCCGATATAAAGCCAAGAAGAAGCCCATGGATTTACAGAAAAACTACAAGCTCTGAATTACAACTAATGACTCAATGACTCAATAATCACTATACTGTAAACTCAAATCAAATTTTAAAATAATAATCATAATAAGATCAAGAATACTAACAAATAAAAATAGCATGGAAAGGTGGCCCCATAATGGAAGATGGTGACAAGTTCCTTTCTTAGAGTAGTTAATCTTTATGTAGGTTAATGGATATTATGTAAAGATTAAGATTTCTGCATGTAAAACTAATTTTGGAATTGGATGGTTGGTCCATTCATGGTAAGGTTAAGACTTATTAAGTAATTGGATGAATTAATTTGTGTTAAGATAAAAAATTTTATATGCCATATCTAGGATGGTCAAAAAGTACCAATAGAAGATGGTCGTGTTGGGCTAGGAAAGGATGCATTGAAGGGTAGGATGGTCAAAATGTAACAAAGCTCTAAATTACAACTAATGACTCAATAATCACTATACAAATGACAAAAATTTAAGATAATTAAGCAAGATTTAAGCCCATGAATTTACCGAATTACAACTAATGACTCAATAATCACTATACAAATTACAAAAGTTTAAGATAATATTATGTTTTCTGATAATGGGGTTTTTTAAGAAAGATGAACAAAATCAAGGAAACTCGATATAAAGCCAAGAATAAGCCCATGGATTTATAGAAAAACTACAAGATCTGAAAAACAACTAATGACTCAATGACTCAATAATCACTATACTGACTCAATAATCACTATACTGTAAACTCAAATCAAATTTTAAAATAATAATCATAACAAGATCAAGAATACTAACAAATAAAAATAGCATGGAAAGGTGGCCCCATAATGGAAGATAGTGACACGTTCCTTTCTTAGAGTAGTTAATCTTTATGTAGGTTAATGGGTATTATGTAAGGATTAAGATTTCTGCATGTAAAAGTAATTTTGGAATTGGATGGTTGGTCCATTCATGGTAAGGTTAAGACTTATTAAGTAATTGGATGAATTAATTTGTGTTAAGAATAAAATTTTTATATGCCATATCTAGGATGGTCAAAAAGTACCAATAGAAGATGGTCGTGTTGGGTGAGGAAAGGATGCATTTAAGTGTAGTATGCTCAAAAAGTACCAATAGAAGATGGCTGGGCGAGGAAAGGATGCATTGAAGGGCACAAGGTTTAATTTGTGTTAAGATTAAAATTTTTATATGTAAAAGTAATTTTTCCCACTTCTTAGAAAAATAAAGATTTTTTAGGTAGATATAACTGTCCAATTTGATGATTTTTATTTAGGTACATAGTTACATAAGAAAAGTTACAAATTGATTTTCAAATCAACTACTCCAGAATTCGGAGAATGTTGCATATCTTTTAAATAATGGAAAAATTTGACCATACCTAGGTTGACTTCAACACATCTCCAAATAGCAGAAAAAATTTGAGATTTTAACCTTCATCATGCTGGCCTATTACCTCTACTAATCCATCTGAGGTATGATCCTTAAAGTTGATTTATCTAAGGCATTTGACAGAGTTAATTGGTTATACATTAGAATGCTATTAACCCACCTGGGTTTTCCCTTCATATATATCAAATGGATCATGAGTTATATAACTAACATTCCCTTCAGCGTCCTAATAAATGGAGGTGCATCCCCTTTCTTCTTTTCTGAAAGAGGTTTGGGACAAGGATGTCCACTTTCACCATTACTCTTTCTCCATGTCATGGAGGGACTCAGCAAGCTTATTAAGGATGAGCACAGAAGAGGGGACAAGGATGTCCACTTTCACCATTACTCTTTCTCCATGTCATGGAGGGACTCAGCAAGCTTATTAAGGATGAGCACAGAAGAGGTAGACTACAGGGGATTAAAATTTCAGATGATTGTATTCTTAGACATATTCGTTTTGTGGATGATGTTCTGATATTTCTCAATGGCATTATTGGAGATCTTACTAATATTAAAGCCACTTTCTCCTTATTCTCTGACTGTAGCTAAATGTACATAATATGAGATCCATTTTGCACTTCATGGCTTCCAGTTCACTCATCTGAGTCTTGAAGATGGCCTAAAATACCTGAAGCACATTTCTTTTTGGAGAAACAACCCTGCTGTGAGAGCTCATTTCCTTCAACATTCTAATTAGATGTACAATTTAAAGCCACAAGCCTAGGGATATAATGATACAATTGTTTTTCAATATTTTCCTTTTGAAGTGTTATGGTTATGGATTTATTTAATTAACATTTATTTGCTTTATAAATTTGTAATTTATTTAGGGTAGAGACGATTTTCAGCTTACTCCTTTCATAAATATTCTCAAACCACTAGTATCCTTCATGACTATATATTTATCTTAGCCAAACATAGATATAGGTCTAATTATTGCTTTTCCTTCTCAATCTTGATTCTATTTTGTCTTTAAGATCCATATTCACTATGCTATTTTGATAGCTTCTATAAATTGCATGTTTTTGTTTTTTAATTATCTAGGCAAAGCTTAGGTGAGGGACAATTTTTGAGATTGTTTCTTTATCTCATCTAATAACTTTTATCCTCAACCTTTTCTTATGAAATTTGAATCTCTAATCACCACACGAACTAACAAATTTACATTTTGTGGATATAATTTTGATTCTATCATTCTTAAACCCACTCTTAAATCTATTACAATGAAAGAAAATAAAACAAATAAACAGATTAAATATACTTGGAATTTCGTAGAAATATTTTATTATGTTATTTATAAGAAATTGTCGATATTTTTCCAAAAATATGTATTATTTATATTAAAATTTTGTTGGTTGAAATTATATAATAATATAATACAAGTGCAAAAGATAAATTTATTATTTAAAAAAAAAATGATCATTAATCTAAATGAGATGTTATTTAATTTAAATATTTTAAAATAATATTTATTTAAATGATTTATATATTATTCAACAAATTAATAGAATTATCTTTTCCCAATAAATTATAATAAAAAAACTATAATAGTATTATTATATCTTATCATTATTATTTCATACCTTTCTCTTTCGCCATATTTACTTTATATTAAAAAGATATTATTAATGCATCAACATTTTATCATTATTATTTCATATCTTTCTCTTTCATCATATTTAATTCATATTAAAAAATATTATTAATGCATCAACTTGGAAAGCTAGGAAGCAATGAAGGATAGATATTTTTTAACATAAATTGCATTCGTGTTATAATATTACTAACATTTGTTATAAAAAACATGGTTTTCAAAATAGCATACTTATCGTTACGTTTTTTTACAAAAATTAAAATATTTTTAAGTAATACTCAATTTAAATTACGCATGACTCCATTCGTTTCAGCTAGCAAAACAGAATGTACTGAAAAGGTAGATTAAAAAGGGGAGAGAAATCATTTTTAAAATCTTTAAAGCTCTTGCACGGCAAGATAACCCCAAACCTTGCCACTGCATCACCAACTCCTAACGAAAAAACATAAAACAAGAAACAAGAGCCCATTCTCTATACATTTAAGCTCACATTAACTCTTTTATCCCATCCAAATTACCATGCTACATGTGGAGTGAGGAATGAATGTGGGGTTGTTATTTTCTAGTGTATATTTTTTATCTTTAATTTTCTCATTTAAGCTATGAATGTATGTATGGGATGAATGATAATTGTAAAATATTTAATCACTATGTATATTAGATGATAATAATAGAAGAATTATTTACCATTGTCACATTATTTATC
The DNA here is from genome assembly GCA_031772625.1 of Pinus tabuliformis. Taxonomy (NCBI): domain Eukaryota; kingdom Viridiplantae; phylum Streptophyta; class Pinopsida; order Pinales; family Pinaceae; genus Pinus; species Pinus tabuliformis. Next base: position 655,697,564 of record CM062815.1, on the reverse strand, counting down.
TCTTATCTCTTTGTTTATTAGAGGATAAAAATTTTCATCATTGTCATATTATCTATCTCTTTATTTTTTAATAAATTATTCATTATAATTCCAATCCCCTCTCCACACAATTATAGAAATTTTGAACAATATAATATTATTTTTTAATAAAATTTTGAACTACTTACTTTATTATTTCGTTAGAACTTCAATGTTTATAGAAACTCCGAATCCAATATTAAACAAAAGAAAACAAGATATTTTTAAAATTAAAATCAATCGGTATATAAACTTTAAATCCAATACTAAACCAAAAAAACAAATTATTTTTAAGATTAAAATCAATCATTATATAAACTTTAATATGTATTTTTTTTGTTATCACTAATCATTCCCTACATCTTTTTTCTTGCAAATTTTAAATATTTTAAAATTTAATAAATCATCAAATCTTTGTTTCATTCCCTACATCTTTTTTCTTGCAAATTTTAAATATTTTAAAATTTAATAAATAATCAAATCTAAAATTCAATATTTGTTTGTTTATCAAGTTGTCAATGATCTTCCAATGATCTATGGTTTGAGGAGCAATGATTCGGGAGAATCTACTTGACCACACTAGCGCTAAACTAACTAGAATTTTTAGTATGTTTTCTCCCTTAACACAAGATACAACCACCCCGTGAAATTTGATCCTGATTTGCCTTGCTAAAAAGCCCATCATAAGCCCATCATCAATAGATTGTGCTAATGTACTACATATTATACTAATTTACTAATAAAATTTGACAAATCCAAAATTCAATATTAAAATAAATCAAACAAACCATTTTTAATAAAACTTGACCCATCCAAAATTCAATATTAAACTAAATCAAACAAACCATTTTTAAACAAATTATTTTTAATCGACAAATCCAAAATGCAATATTACACCAACCATTTTTAAACCAATTAATTTAAAAATTTTAGTAATATATTTTTTTATTTAATGTTTATTTTAATAAATAAGTTGTTTGATGAATGTTTTTTTAATTAGGAATCTACTTTACATCTTCTCTTTTAAAAATTAAAAATTAAATATTTTAAAAATTACCAAACAACGAAATTCAAAATTCAATCAAACACATCATTTTTAAATAAATTATTTTTAAAGTTTCAAAAAAATTATTTTCAAAGTTTTATTTTTATATATTTTCTTTATTTAATATTTATTATAATAAAACTTTATATATTTTCTTTATTTAATATTTATTTTAATAAATAATTTCTCTGATGAATGTTTTTTTCTAATTAATTAAATAATCTACTTAATTAATTAAGGAACTTATTATTTAAGGAGGATATTCATTCTGTTAAATTAAACATTAAATACGTTACTTAGTTATTTCAAATGTGTGCCTTCTTCAAATTTGCAAATATTAAGAAAATAAAAAACCTCTTATCAATTAAGAAGATAAAAAATCTAGTATCAATATGATACTAGTATAGAATTTTAGTGTATGCTTCGAACGTTCCTAACCGCTTGTATACTTTGTCAAGAGAACCCACGAAATAGCGTTGCTTCTCTGCTCGCCCCTACAGAAAGCTTGATGCAAATACACAATTGAATATTCAACTAGAGATTGTTGCGCTTAAATTTAAGGTGCGCACTCAAACCATAAGATTGCTTTTAAAAGGTTTAAAAGCTGCTTCAATTTACTTTTTTTCTCAAAGCCTCTCAAGTATAATTACAACAGTAATTTTTTTTTCCCCTGAAGTATAATTACACTATTTTTCACATTTTTCTTTTAACAAATTCAGGTTTAGACTCTGCTTCAATTTCCCTTTTTCCTGAAAGTCTCTCGAGTATAATTACAACAATACTTGGAAAAGTATAATCACACCATTTTTCCAACAACAAAAAACAATCTATTTTTTTCCCGAGACTACGCGAACCTCTCTTGTACTCCCCACGGTGCCATCACCCTGCATGGAGCAGCTAAGGATTAAATGTGTAAGTCTGTGGTTTGTCGAAGCGCCGCACCACGGACCATACGTCCTCCACTTTTGCTCGAATCCACCGGACGACCACGGAAGAGAAGTGGCCGTCGCTAACGGAATGTTTGTGATATCATTCCACCACGTCCCTCAGGTACTCATATTCTTCTCGTTCAGCAGACGTTGTAGAATCTCGGACGCCAGATTGGCAGGCTGTGTGGACCGTATCGATCTCGTTTCATCCGTGAATTTTGAGATTTCCGAAAACGGCCACAGCTGGTAGTTGGGAGACATGCTCGATTTGGAGGCTTGACAAATATTGCTTTTCGCTCGAACTGTGAACATATGAGATCAGATCAATGCTAATACATTGCAATCGGACTTTCTAGGTACAGGGCAGGGCTGACTGTATATATATATATATATATATATATATAGGTGTGTGTGGAGCGTGGGCAGTTAGAAATTATAATGATTCCATGGGAGTGATGGTTATCCAAAATAAAGTAAGTTCGCAAAATCGAGACGCCACTATGCTGTTCACGTGAATAAGTCGGCAAAGAAATGAGAGGCGGATGGCTCCCTCCCATGTGGACAAATCAAGGGCGGTCATGCGCATGGAGGGATTGTGAATCCCATGGCGTGTCACATTCCATGTGGAATCCGCACCAACAATCAACGATCAACGATCATTGGTCATCCAAGTGGGCTCAATAGGAGATTACGTGTATTATATGTGTAGTCTGTGTGTTTGAACTATTAAAGTAGAGGAAGGTAGAATACCTTGGTCGTCCAAGTGGGCTTCACAGGAGATTAAGTGTATTATATATGTAGTTTGAGTGTTTGAGCCATTAAAGTAGAACACGGTAGAATACCTTGGTCGTTCAAGTGGGCTTCATAGGAGATTACGTGTATTATATGTGTAGTTTGAGTGTTTGAGCCATTAAAGTAGAACAAGGTAGAATAGAATTTGGGGCATATAATCCACATGGATCTTTGATGAAGTATAATACCGTTTACGAATTTCAATTTCAAGGAGCGTTATATTTTTTTACTTCGCCCCATTTAAAGTTTAATCTATATTTTATTGAAAGTATGCTTAGAAGTGTTTTTGTTTAGTTAAGAATGTGTTTTTAGAAGTGTTTTTGTTTAGTTAAGAATGTGTTTTTATAAGTAAGGAAAAGTAGCGTGATTTTTTTAATAAGGGTGATGAGTATGTCTGCATTCCCAGTTAGCAACTAGAGATGACTATCCTATAACCATTAAGTTATAATAAGTTTTTCACCTCTAATTTTTTTAACATTTCATATCAAATTTCATCCACAAACCATCTCATTTTATACGAAACAAACTATACTCGTTTATCATAAAATTAATCCAAAAATTAAATTAGATAAACACTTCAATCAAATTTATTTTTAAAAAATTAAAAAATACATTATTTATATGAAATTTAAACATCTCACTCCAATCTTTGATGTCCATAAACTTATAAAAGCTCTAAAACAACACAGTTGTGAAACAACTTCTAAATTATGGAAAATAATATTCTTAAATAATATACTTCAATATTAAAATTTAAATTATTAAAAACAATAAAAAATAATATTCTCAAACAAAATAAATCAATATTAAATTTATAGGGGGTAAATAATAATATTCCCAAATAATATTTATTAACATTAAAATTCTAAGGTGTAAAATGTAATTCCTCAACCATATTGGCATCAAAGCAATGGTAAATTATGAAAATTAATATTTTGAGGAAATATTTATGAATAATAAATTATATTGAGTAATTGATGATGGTGGTTAACGTCCGTTGAGACCAAACAATGGTCTATTGGACCTAAAGAAACAAATTATTTATTTTGATTTAAGATTTTATTCCTATGCTCAAAAAGTTTGGAGAGAAGCCTCCCGAGCTCACTATAATTTTGACATTGTAAAAGGCTAGGAAGGTCAGTGTTGTTACAAAGATTGTGAAACTGAGATCTAATGTGGTTGTACGGTGGGCACTCTAAGAGGAAGTGGTTTTCATCCTCGATGTTCCTATTTTCACATATATGGCAGATCCTTTCCATCCATGGCGTTTTAGGAACTGCCCAATGACCAGTTTCACTATGGAGCTCATGAGAATTCGTTCTAATCTTTGCTATATAAATTTTCTTCTTTGAGCTAGTTAAAATAGAGAGATACTAAAAATAAATTATATATTATATTGTTAAATTATAAAATTTGTTATTAAAAAGATATTTTTATTTTAAAATTTAAATGAAGAAAACATATTTCATATTATGTATAAAAAAATATGTATTTTTTAATAAGTTATTGTTTTTTTTTTTTTATTATTATATATAAAATAAGGCATTTTATTAAAATAGATCTTAATCTATATTATAAAATGCATGTTTAATCATATCGGAATGACCACATTTACTATAAATTCGTTATAATTTATTATTAATTTTTCTTTTTTCTATGGTAATTGGAAAATTATTTTAACCAAACTTTATGATTTATTGTTATATTAATTTTAAGCAAAACAACATTTTACTCTAGATTTGTACATATATTAAATATATTAAATTAGTGACTCCCACTTGTAATGTGTGTTATAGCTTCAACTAAGAGGAAAAAAATATCTCTTTTGTCTCTCATGGATTGCTGCTAAATCGCTCTTCACTTGCTCTTTGTAATTTTGATGGGATACCAATTTGTTGGAAAAGTAGGGGAAGAAAGACACAAAATTTAACAAACACAATAATGCACTCTTTTATTGATCATAAGAACTTGATGATTACAATGAACATAATGAGGGATTTTTAACCTTTCTCCACTAGCAACTCACTTAAAATAACATTGCCATACAACCACACACTCAATTTGAATTTACCCAAAATAAAACTAAACTTGACTTGACCCAATTAACTCTCTAATTTTAAAAAACTTCCCTAAAAAAATAATTAAATTTCTTTTACAAATACTCACTCTCCCATTAAAAACTTTCAACAAAACCCTTATAAATTTTTTCCCTTGAAAACACTGTGTTTAGTAGACACTTTTTTTTAATCTCTGGAAAGCACTTAAATAAACTTTAAAAATCATTTTAATAAAAGCCTTTTTATTTTTTTTAATAAAACTCAAATCTTTTATTTTAAAGCGCCTTGATAAATTTGTCGTATTAAAAAATTCCTTTTTCAAAAGGTGGTCACGAATTAGCTACAAACCTTTTGAATAAAACATGTGCACAAAATTTTTAAAAATGTTTTTTTAATAAGGTTATATAGTAGCTTTTTTTACAGCTTAGTTTAATTATTAAACTTTGACCACATTTGAAAAGGGCTATATTGTAGATACTCTTGCTTAGTGTAAATTGTAATGTCTCGGGATAAAAGTAAATATCTGACTTTACTGTGGTAAAAAGAAAAACTGAATATGACATTATTCGTTGTTTTGGAATTAATAATATTTTTATTATTTTTTTTACAAGATAAGAAATGTTTTCTTGGAAGTGTTGGCAACTTCTCAGGGGGAAGTTGAGAAACAGTTGTAGTGATTGCAACCCTAACTACCTCTCCTAACTGGAAGGGTTTCCAGAGAAAAGGAGGAGAGGGGAGGCAAAATCTGCGCTGTAAGGACAGGTAAAAGAGAAAAAAAAGAAAAGAAAAAAGATGGCTAAGTTTGGTGATGACTAGATAGCCAAGCATTAGGTGAAAATATCTTGCTGAGGACAGTGGTCCTGCAAGAAAGCAAGGAGGAGAGATTCTGGTCCCGAAAGACAAAAATCAAGGTTGGGAGGTAGATTGGAAGCGAGAGACAAAGAGAAAGCTTAGCTTCTGTAGAACTTTGCAGGACACAACAGTACAGGGAGCAGAGGTGAGCGGTTCCGTTGAAGTAATACTTGAACATCGAACAAACAGGTACGGAAATTATAATTGCTTTGCACAATTAAGTTTTGTGTCATTCATAGGGAATGAGAACTGTAGCGGTAACCTCTACACAACTATGACACTTTAACAAAAATAATAGTAATCATAACATATTGGTCAATGACACTTTGGTTTTTAGGGAAACTGGGAGAGTGATGTACACCTAGCACCCTCGTAAGTCCGGAAAACTTATAGGAAAAACGTTCACTGTAGTGAATCTGTAGGGTTCCAACAGATTCTGGGTCATGCGAAGTCTGTGCTTGAGGACAGAGAAACCCTTTAGGGGAGTGGCAAGTTTATTACATGGCAGAGACGTTCCAACCTATAAATCAAACCCTAGCCACATAAAGATTGAAACTGCAAATTATAGGTCTTTATGCTAGAAGAAAATTGTTTAAGGACATACATATTAAATAGAAATAAATCACCAAAATGCTATAACTGGAGAGTTGCAGAAGACAATGGCCTACAATGTCGGAGGGAACTTCTTCTTTAGTGCGCAAGCAGAGAATGGCTCCGAGGGGGTCATAATAGGGAATACCCTGTGTCGTGCGAGTGAGCATGGCAAGAAACTATCAAAGTGTGATTTTCCAAAACCCCATGGGTAGGAATTCCGCAGTGTCGATTAACTAAGACATTTCTTTTAAGGGAAAGAGTTAGTTTCAGGCAACAAACGTGAATAGCTAGGAACCTGTACTAAACATTCTCATAAATAAAAAAGCAGGAATTATCGAAAAACAGTGTGGTTCTCCATTAACAATTCCTGATAACTATAAAATATGAGAAAACATTGACAGACAATGTTGTTCTCTTCTAAAATTTCTAATAATTGTAAAAGACGAGGCAAATAATTGACAGAGAGGGTGGTTCTCTTTTGAACTCCTGATAAACTATAAAGAACGAATGAAGAATCCTGACAGAGGCTGTCATAGCCATGTATGCAAATCATTCGAACAGAAAACAAGGGTTTAAGAAAAATCACATTATATTATGTAACAGATAAGCGAGTTGAAAGACAGTGTTTAATTGAAAATGGTACACGTAATTCTGTGCAATAATAAATTGAGGAAACCAGGAGAATATTAAAGCATGGAACATACAACTATTCATATTTTGGCACCGCGCGTGAAACTCTGCGGTTCAATAAACTGGAGAGTTGTAACAGGAAGACAAAATACATGACAATTTCATAGAGAAAACAACATAACCTTACAAATATATTAACCCAGGAAGGGGATGTTCCAAATATTCAATATATATAAATTATTCAATAAACTTGAGTTCATAATCATTCAACATTTAGCACTAATAGAGAAATATAAACTCAAGAAGAGGTCATGCTGTATGAACAGCTTAAGACATTTACAATAGGCATGTGTGGCTTAAGGGCTTCTGAGGTAAAAACCCTCGAAGCCGAATTACTTCACAAAAATTATAAATATAATGCATAAGTAACAGAGTCTCGATGGGCGAGCTAAAACCCGAGCAACACATTACATAACTGTAGCAAATTCAGGGTAAGGTCCCTCTCACTATAGTATTCTGGAAAAAACAATTTAAAGACCATAACCAGATTTGAGAAACCCTCATACTCGGCGGATTTGAGAATTAAATCCAATTCTGGAGAACCGTGTCCCATTCGAAGCCAAGCTCGAAGGCAGAGACGTGAGGATCCTGCAAAAGAACATGGAATTAGTTAGAAATACGTAGCAAGCTCATGTCAAACAAAACAAAGAATTTCAATCGCATGAAGCAGGTTCAACCGTTGTTGCACAAGGAAAAACGATGTACACAGTCCAAACAATTAAATGGCTTACCTGTAACCGGATTTGGGTGCAAGGACCAAGCTTTAGCGTTCTGAGCACCTCCTGATATCTCACAGAAGCCTGGTTCGCAGAGCGAACAGGCCCATGAATGAGAGCAGCAACCAAACGGCGGAGCAAACAAATGGCGGAGAAATGAATTTCCAAAAGGAGACCAAGTGATGTGAACAAGTTCGAGCCATCCATAGCCATTGGATCACCAAGTCGGCTCCAATACCATCGATCGAATAGGGATCCGGAGGTAGTAGCAGTGTCGGTCAGAGCTGCACATGCCACGTACAGTGGTAGTGCAGGTATTAATTTGATATTCCAAACTTATCAACGGCCATGTCGACGGTCATAGATCCATGACCCGTCTTTCCACACCCAAACGACGGTGTAGATTTAACTCGCCCCATGGTCCTGATTAAATGCCAAGTTGCCACCTTCGTTGGTAAATGGTTTCGTGTGTGCGTGGATGGATACAAATTAAATTCACATTTGAATTATATATATTTTAAAATGTCTACATACGAAGTGATTAAATATTATTGGAATATGCATATGCTCATAGTTTAAAAAAAAAAAAAATTGGGAGTATGACAAGTGGTATCAAAGCCACGCTTTTCAAAACTGTGGCCTTTGGGAAATAACTAGCTGAAGAGAGTTCATCACATATTTTCATTTTGCAATTTTATTTATACTCATAAATATATATATAAAAAAAGAACGGTTAATGTGTTAATCTTTCTTCTGTTTCTCTTCTTAGGCTAAGACCAGGAAAACAGAAGGCAGCCAACATAAGAAGGGCAGGTAGCAGACAACACAGGTTTTTAGTGGGTTAGGGACCTACAACAAGCCCTGGAAATAACCCAGAATTATGGGTATAGCTTGGAGAGGAGACTCACAATACCAACCTTGCAATATTAGAAACAATACAAGAGTTGAAAAATGAAATGGCTCGATTATGGGAGGATAATGCGAGGTTAACCATGGAGCAGGAAAGGATTTTAAAGAGCCTATCAGACAAGCAGAATCAACAACCGCTAAATCCCAGTGCTGAGCATCAAAGGGTGTCATAGGAATAGAATCACCACATAGAACAAGAGGAGTCAGAAGGAAGGGATGAAGAATGGGAGGAACGATCTGATAACGCTTCTGAGCAACAGACGTCAAAAAGGAAACAGATAGAGTGGCAAGGGGAATTTCCTAAGATCAAACCGCCACACTTTGATGGAGAATACGAGGAAGAAGCTGAGGCATGGTTGATTAATATGAACAAATATTTCCAGTTATACGAATACGATCACAACCTCAAGGCACATTTAGCCACTTTCCAATTACAGGGGAAAGCCACCCTGTGGTTGGAGGATGTCAAGATTGTGAGAGGAGTATGTGAGTAGAATATTACCTGGGAAAAATTTCAAAAATATTTTAAGGAATGTTACCTGACAGAACGCTTCTACGACGAAAAAGCGAGAGCATTCTATGACTTGCGTCTGGGACAACAAACCATGGATGAATTTATTACTTGTTTTACATCATTACTTCGTTATGTACCTTATATTAGAGAGGAAAAGGCTAAAGTACAGAGGTTTGTCAGTAGTTTACCCTTGAATATGAGGGAAAGGATTGAGTTTGACAATCCGAAGACAATGGACGAAGTAATACGTAAAGCCAGAATTTGTTACCAACAAAGTAAACAGAAGGGAGAGGTTCCAGGTAAAAGATGGACTGATAAGAGAAACAACAAATTGGCTGGGAGTAATAAAGGGAATCGAGGTGGAGGTAACAAGGGCTCTGCCAAAGGGTTAAACAGTAGAAATTTACAGAAAAATTCACTCAGGTCAAAGCCAACCAATGAATCTAGGATCAGTGAACCACCTGGAAAATTAGACAGTGAAGGGACAGCAAGGCCTCCCGTGCAGTGTTGGGGCTGCGGTGGACCTCATTACGTTAAAAATTGTCCTCAACGGAAGGGAATTGAATAGGTTTCCCAGATCCATGAAGCATCGACAGTCGGTGACGTAGGACGTAGTCTACCAAGGATTAATGCTGCTCTGGAAGATCGTCAGGCAGAGTACCAGCTGACCATGGTGGAATTCGAAGGTAAAATTTCAGACCTTACTGTAACTATTTTAATTGATCCTGGAGCCACATTAAGTTATATTAGTCCTAAGATTGTGGAGCATTGTAAATTGCAACCTGTTAAATTTAAAAACCCATGGTTAGTACAGTTGGCTACAGGGGCAAGGCAAAGAGTACTTGCTAAGGTCGATAACTGCCCCTTAAAGATAGCAGGACAGTCAGTGAAGGCAGATTTAAATGTGCTTCCCCTTGGTTCATATGATGTCCTAATTGGCATGGACTGGTTAGAAAAACACTGGTCCCTAGTCAACTGTAAAACAAAGACTATCTATTACAGGGATGAATTTGGAGTAAGGCAGGAGATGCAGGGGATAAAGTGACCAGTGCAGATTTGGCCAATAACTGCCTCTCAGTTAGCAAAATGCATTAGGAAGGGGTGTCAGATTTATGCCATCCAAGTGGGCTATGCTAACTCGAAAGATAAAATAGCTACATTGGACAACATCCCTATGATACAAGAATTTGCTGATGTGTTTTCGGAGGAAATTCCCAGACTGCCACCTAAGAGAGATATAGACTTTACTATCGAATTGGTACTAAGGGCAGCCCCGGTATCCCGAGCACCCTACAGAATGAGTACACCTGAGTTGACAGAGTTAAAAATGCAGTTACAAGAACTGTTAGACAAAAACTACATTCGCCCTAGTGTGTCTCCCTGGGGAGCTCCAGTATTATTCGTTAAGAAAAAGGACGGGACCCTTCGCATGTGTATAGATTACCGTCAGTTGAATAAATTAACAATAAAAAATAAGTATCCTCTACCCCGGATTGATGAACTTTTCGATCAAGTGAAGGGAGCAACAGTATTTTCCAAGATCGATTTGTGATCAGGGTATCACCAAATTAGGATTAAGGAAGAGGACATAGCTAAAACTGCTTTTAGAACAAGGTATGGACATTATGAGTTTGTGGTGCTACCCTTTGGGTTAACTAATGCCCACACAACTTTTATGTGTTTAATGAACAACATATTTCATCAATATTTGGATAGATTTGTGCTGATCTTTATTGATGACATACCGATATATTCCCGCACTATGGAAGAGAAAAATGAGCACCTCAGGTTAGTACTGCAGACCCTCTGAGAACATCAATTATATGCCAAGTTCAGTAAGTGTGACTTCTTTAAGGAGGAAATACAGTATTTGGGGCATATAATCACGAAAGAGGGGATTGCGGTGGACCCTGAAAAGATAAAGACCATAATGGAATGGCCCATACAAAAGGATGTGGCAGACATCAGATCCTTCGTGGGGTTAGCTGGTTACTACAGACGATTTGTAGAAGGATTCTCAAGAGTAGCGTATCCTATCACCTCCTTACAGAAAAAAGGAAGAGCTTTTAGATGGACCCCGGAATGCCAAAAATGTTTTGAGCAGCTTAAGCATCTACTCACCACCGCACCCATTCTAACCATAGCTGATCCCAGCAAAGATTATGTGGTGTGCACTGACGCAAGAAAAGAGGGTGTAGGAGGCGTGTTGATGCAAGAAGGGAAGGTAATTGCTTACGAGTCCAGGAAACTGAAAGAGCATGAGCAGAAGTATTCTGCTTATGATCTAGAATTGGCAGCTGTCATTCACGCCTTGAAAATGTGGCGACATTATCTTATGGGAAGAAATTTTTTATTATTGATAGACTACCATAGTCTGACAAATTATTTTAGCCAACCCACTTTAAATGCTAGGCAAGCCCGGTGGGTGGATTTCCTCAGGGGTTTTGATTTTGAAATCAAACATTTGAAGGGGAAAGAGAATTGGGTGGCGGACGCTTTAAGTCGGAAATTACAATGTTTATATGAAATTTCCTGTAGTGAATGGAAAAGCCCCTTCGAGGAGATGATTAAAAAAGCAGTAGAGCAAGATACTGTATATCAGCAAATAAAACAACAAGTACAACAGTCAACCAGCAAAGAAAATCAGCAAGGTTATGTGGTGAATGATGCTGGAATGCTGTATTACAAGAAAAGGTTGTATGTGCCCAATCAAAACAGCATTAAAAATTTGATTTTGGATGAATTTCATATAAGTCACTATGTTGGACACTCAGGATATCAGAAAATGATCACTGCACTCCAAAAATAATATTATTGGCTGGGTATGAAGAGAGATGTGGCTGAGTACTTGACGCATCGTCTAGAGTGCCAACAAATTAAAGCAGAACACCAACATCCTGCGGGGTTACTGCAACCATTACCCATTCTGGAATGGAAGTGGGAAACCTTTTCTATGGACTTCATAACAAGTTTGCCCAGGACAAGGAAAAATAATGACTCCATCATGGTGGTAGTGGACAAATTAAGTAAATCAATGCATTTTATACCTGTGCAATCTACTTACAGAGCTGTACAGATCGCTCATATTTTTTTGCAGAACATATTTTGGTTGCATGGGTTACCAAAAAAAATAATTTCAGACCGTGATGTAAAATTTACATCGGTCTTTTGGAAAACGTTGTTTGGAGAATTAGGAACTCAGCTGAATTTCAGCACAGCTTATCACCCTCAGACTGACGGACAAACGGAACAGGTGAACCAGGGGGTGGAAGACATGTTAATGGCATATGTAATGCAGCAACCGACCAAGTGGGAAGATTATCTGCACTTGGTCGAGTTCGCAAACAATAATGGCTATCATACATCATTGCAAATGAGCCAATTTGAAGTATTGTATGGGCAGAAGTGTCGCACGCCCTCAAGCTAGCATGGACCGGAAGACAGATTAATGTTGGGACCTGACATGCTTAAGGAGATGGAGGAAATGGTTAAGAAAGTGCAAATCAATCTAAAGGCAACTCAGGACAGGCAAAATAATTTTACTAACTAGAAAAGGACGTTTAAGCAATATCAAGTTGGTGATCACATATATGTCAGGGTTCGAGCAAAAAAGAGCACATTACAGTGGAAGAGGTGTGCTAAATTGCACCCCGATTTTTTGGACTCTTCCAGGTCTTAGCAAGAATTGGGCCGGTAGCTTACCAGCTCGCTCTGCCAAGTCATATACGGGTCCATAACGTCTTCCATGTTTCCATGTTAAAAAATATGTTTATGATCCTAAACATGTAATCATATGGCAGGATATACAGGTGAGAATTATCTCTGATAAATCAGTCGAAATGTTTCTTGTTAAAAGAAAACTGACTTAAGATGTTGCATGTTGGAGGTCGAACTGGAAGGAGAAATCTTGGTCGAATCGCTGAACATCCTCGACCGGAGAGAAGTAATGCTGTGAAAGCGAGCTATTACCCAAGTTAAAGTGCAGTGGCAGCGCTTTGGGCCTGACGAGGCTACTTGGGAAGATGAAGAGCTCATGAAAAAAGCTTATCCAGGGTTGTTCGTGGCTAAAAGACATCGGGATGATGTCTAATTTCAAGAGGGGGAGATGTAATGCCCCAGGATAAAAGTGAATATCTGACTTTACTATGGTAAAAAGAAAAACTGAATATGACATTATTAGCTTTTTTGGAATTAATAATATTTTTATTATTTTTTTTACAAGATAAGAAATGTTTTCTTGGAAGTGCTGGCAACTTCTGAGGGGGAAGTTGAGAAAAGGTTGCAGTGACTGCAACCCTAACTACCTCTCCTAACTGGAAGGGTTTCCAAAGAAAAGGAGGAGAGGGGAGGCAAAATCTGTGCTGTAAAGACAGGCAAAAGAGAACAAAAAAAAAATATGGCTAAGTCTAGTGATGACGAGATAGCCAAGCACTAGGTGCAAATATCTTGCTGAGGACAGTGGTCCTACAAGAGAGCAAGGGGGAGAGATTCTGGTCCCGAAAGACGAATCTCAAGGTTGGGTGGCAGATTGGAAGTGGGAGACAAAGAGAAAGCTCAGCTTCTGTAGAACTTCGCAGGACACAACAGTACAGGGAGCAGAGGTGAGTGGTTCTGTTGAAGTAATACTTTGAACATCGAACAAACAGGTACGAAAATTATAACTGTTGTGCACAATTAAGTTTTGTGTCATTCATAGGGAATGAGAACTGTAGCAGTAACCTCTGCACAACTATGACTCTTTAACAAAAATAATAATAATAATAACAGATTGATCAATGACACTTTGGTTTTTAGGGAAATCGGGAGAGTGATGTACACCTAGCACCCTCGTAAGTCTGGAAAACTTATAGGAAAAACGTTCACTGTAGTGAATCTGTAGGGTTCCAACAGATTTTGGGTCATGCAAACAGAGAAACCCTTTAGGGGAGTGGCAAGTTTATTACATGGCAAAGACGTTCCAACCTATAAATCAAACCCTAGCCACGTAAAGATTGAAACTGCAAATTATAGGTCTTTACGCCAGAAGAAAATTGTTTAAGGACATACATATTAAATAGAAATAAATCACCAAAATGCTGGAACTGGAGAGTTGCAGAAGACAATGGCCTACAATGTCAGAGGGAACTTCTTCTTTAGTGCGCAAGCAGAGAATGGCTCTGAGGGGGTCATAATAGGGAATACCCTGTGTCGTGCGAGTGAGCATGGCAAGAAACTATCAAAGTGCGATTTTCCAAAACCCCACGGGTAGGAATTCCGTAGTGTCGATTAACTAAGACATTTCTTTAAAGGGCAAGAGTTAGTTTCAGGCAATAAGCGTCAATAGCTAAGAACCTCTACTGAACATTCTCATAAATACAAAAGCAGGAATTATCGAAAAACAATGTGGTTCTCCATTAACAATTCTTGATAACTATAAAATACAAGAAAACATTGACAGACAGTGTTGTTCTCTTCTAAAATTTCTGATAATTGTAAAAGACAAGGCAAATAATTGACAGACATGGTGGTTCTCTTTTGAACTCCTAATAAACTATAAAGAACGAATGAAGAATCCTGACACAGGCTGTCATAGCCATGTATGCAAATAATTCGAATAGAAAACAAGGGTTTAAGAAAAATCACATTATATTATGTAACAGATAAGCGAGTTGAAAGACAACGTTTAATTGAAAACGGTATACGCAATTCTGTGCAATAATAAACTGAGGAAACTAGGAGAATATTAAAGCATGGAACATACAACTATTCATATTTTGGCACCGCGCATGAAACTCTGCGGTTCAATAAACTGGAGAGTTGTAATAGGAAGACAAAATACATGACAATTTCATAGAGAAAACAACATAACCTTACAAATATATTAACCCAGGAAGGGGATGTTCTAAATATTCAATATATATATATAAATTATTCAATAAACCTAAGTTCATAATCATTCAACATTTAGCACTAATAGAGAAATATAAACTCAAGAAGAGGTCATGCTGTATGACAGCTTAAGACATTTACAAATAGGCCTGTGCGGCTTAAAGGGCTTCTGAGGTAAAAACCCTCGAAGCTGAATTACTTTACAAAAATTATATATATAATGCATGAGTAACAGAGTCTCAACGGGCGAGCTAAAACCTGAGCAACACATTACATAGCTGTAGCAGATTCAAGGTAAGGTCCCTCTCACTACAGTATTATGGAAAAAACAATTTAAAGACCATAACCAAATTTGAGAAACCCTCATACCCGGTGGATTTGAGAATTAAATCCAATTCTAGAGAACCGTGTCCCATTTGAAGCCAAGCTTGAAGACAGAGGTGTGAGGATCCTACAAAAGAACATGGAATTAGTTAGAAATTCATAGCAAGCTCATGTCAAACAAAACAAACAATTCTGATCCCATGAAGCAGGTTCAACCGTTGTCGCACAAGGAGAAACAATGTACACAGTCCAACCAGTTAAATGGCTTACCTGTAACCAGATTTAGGTGCAAGGACCAAGATTTAGCATTCTGAGCACCTCCTGATATCTCACAAAAGCCTGGTTCACAGAGCGAACAGGCCCATGAATGAGAGTAGCAACCAAATGGCGGAGCAAACAAATGGCGGAGAAATGAATTTCCAAAAGGAGACCAAGTGATGTGAACAAGTTCGAGCCGTCCATAGCCGTTGGATCGCCAAGTCGGCTCCAATACCGTCGATCGAATAGGGATCCCGAGGCAGTAGCAGCGTCAGTCAGAGCTGCACATGCCACATACAGTGGTAGTGCAGGTATTAATGTGATATTCCAAACTTATCAACAGTAAGGTGGCCATGTCGACGGTCATAGATCCATGACCCGTCTTTCCATACCCAAACGACGGTGTAGATTTAACTCGCCCCATGGGCCTGATTAAATGTCGAGTTGCCACCTTCGATGGTAAATGGTTTCATGCGTGCGTGGATGGATACACATTAAATTCACATTTGAATTATATATATTTTAAAATGTCTAGATACAAAGCGATTAAATAGTATTGTAATATGCATATGCTCATAGTTAAAAAAATAAATAAATTTCTGGGAGTATGACAAGTGGTATCAAAGCCACGCTTTTCAAAACTGTGGCCTCTGGGAAATAACTAGCTGAAGAGAGTTCATCACATATTTTCATTTTGCAATTTTATTTATACTCATAAAATATAAAAAAAAAAAAATTGTTAATGTGTTAATCTTTCTTCTATTTCTCTTCTTAGGCTAAGACCAGGAAAACAGAAGGCAGCCAACATGAGAAGGGCAGGCAGCGGACCACACAGGTTTGTAGCAGGTCAGGGACCTGCAACAAGCCCTGGAAATAACCCAGAATTATGGGTACAACTTGGAGAGGAGACTCGCAATACGAACCTTGCAATATTAGAGACAGTACAAGAGTTGAAAAATGAAATGGCCCGATTACGGGAGGATAATGCGAGGTTAACCATGGAGCAGGAAAGGATTTTAAAGAGCCTATCAGACAAGCAGAATCAGCAACCGCTGAATCCTAGTGCTGAGCAGCAAAGGGTGTCGGAGGAACAGAATCACCACATAGAACAAGAGGAGTCAGAAGGAAGGGACGAAGAACGGGAGGAACGATCTGATAACGCTTCTGAGCAACAGACGTCAAAAAGGCAACAGATAGAGTTGCAAGGGGAATTTTCTAAGATCAAACCACCACACTTTGACGGAGAACAGGAGGAAGCAGCTGAGGCATGGTTGATTAATATAAACAAATATTTCCAGTTATACGAATACGATCACAACCTCAAGGCATGTTTAGCCATTTTCCAATTACAGGGGAAAGCCACCCTGTGGTGGGAGAAAGTCAAGATTGTGAGAGGAGTAAGTGAGCAGAATATTACCTGGGAAAAATTTCAAAGATATTTTAAGGAAAGGTACCTAACAGAATGCTTCTATGACGAAAAAGCAAGAGAATTCCATGACTTGTGTCTGGGACAGCAAACCATGGATGAATTTATTACTCGTTTTACATCATTACTTCATTATGTACCTTATATTAGAGAGGAAAAGGCTAAAGTACAGAGGTTTGTCAGTGGTTTAACCTTGAATATGAGGGAAAGGATTGAGTTTGACAATTCGAAGACAATGGACGAAGTAATACGTAAAGCGAGAATTTGTTACCAGCAAAGTAAACAGAAGGGAGAGGTTCCAGGTAAAAGATGGACTGATAAGAGAAACAACAAATTGGCCGGGAGTAATAAAGGGAATCGAGGTGGAGGTAACAAGGGCTTTGCCAAAGGGTTAAATAGTAGAAATTTATAGAAAAATTCACTCAGGTCAAAGCCAACCAATGAATCTAGGAGAAGTGAACCACCTAGAAAATTAGACAGTGAAGGGATAACAAGGCCTCCCGTGAAGTGTTGGGGCTGTGGTGGACCTCATTACATTAAAAACTGTTCTCAATGGAAGGGAATTGAATAGGTTTCCCAGATCCATGAAGCATGGACAGTCGGTGACGTAGGACGTAGTCTACAAAGGATTAATGCTGCTTTGGAAGATCATCAGGCAGAGTACCAGCTAACCATGGTGGAATTTGAAGGTAAAGTTTCAGAACTTACTGTAACTGTTTTAAATCATCCTGGAGCCACATTAAGTTATATTAGTCCTAATATTGTGGAGCATTGTAAATTGCAACCTATTAAATTTAAAAACCCATGGTTAGTACAGTTGGTTACAGGGGCAAGGCAAAGAGTACTTGCTAAGGTCGATAACTACCCCTTAAAGATAGCAAGACAGTCAGTGAAGGCAAATTTAAATGTGCTTCCCCTTGGTTTATATGATGTCCTAATTGGCATGGAATGGTTAGAAAAACATTGGTCCCTAGTCAACTGTAAAACAAAGACTATCTATTACAAGGATGAATTTGGAGTAAGGTAGGAGATGCAGGGGATAAAGCGACCAGTGCAGATTCAGCCAATAACTGCCTCTCAGTTAGTAAAATGCATTAGGAAGGGGTGTCATATTTATTCCATCCAAGTGGGCTATGCTAACTCGAAAGATTAAACAGTGACATTGGACAACATCCCTGTGATACAAGAATTTGCTGATGTGTTTCCGGAGGAAATTCCCAGACTACCACCTACGAGAGATATATAATTTACTATCAAATTGGTACTAGGGGTAGCCCCGGTATCCTGAGCACCCTACAGAATGAGTACACCTGAGTTGATAGAGTTAAAAATGCAGTTACAGGAACTGTTAGACAAAAACTACATTCGCCCCAGTGTGTCTCCCTGGGGAGCTCCGGTATTATTTGTTAAGAAAAAGGACGAGACCCTTCACATGTATATAGATTACCGTCAGTTGAAAAAATTAATAATGAAAAATAAGTATCCTCTACCACGGATTGATGAACTTTTTGATCAAGTGAAGGGAGCAACAATATTTTCCAAGATCGATTTGCGATCAGGGTATCACCAAATTAGGATTAAGGAAGAGGACATAGCTAAAACTGCTTTTAGAACAAGGTATGGACATTACGAGTTTGTGGTGCTACCCTTTGGGTTAACTAATTCCCCCGCGACTTTTATGTGTTTAATGAACAGCATATTTCATCAATATTTGGATAGATTTGTGTTGATCTTTATTGATGACATACTGATATATTCCCGCACTATGGAAGAGCACAAGGAGCACCTCAGGTTAGTACTGCAAACCCTCCGAGAACATCAATTATATGCCAAGTTCAGTAAGTGTGGCTTCTTTAAGGAGGAAATACAGTATTTGGGGCATATAATCACGAAAGAGGGGATTGCGGTGGACCCCGAAAAGATAAAGACCATAATGGAATGGCCTGTACCAAAAGATGTGGTAGACATCAGATCCTTCATGGGGTTAGCTGGTTACTACAGACGATTTGTAGAAGGATTCTCAAGAGTAGCGTATCCTATCACCTCCTTACAGAAAAAAGGAAGAGCTTTTAGATGGACCCCGGAATGCCAAAAAGGTTTTGAGCAGGTTAAGCATTTGCTCACCACCACACCCATTCTAACCATAGCTGATCCGAGCAAAGATTATGTGGTGTGCACTGACGCAGGCAAAGAGGGTGTAGGATGCGTGTTGATGCAATAAGGGAAGGTAATTGCTTACGAGTCCAGGAAACTGAAAGAGCATGAGCAGAAGTATTCTGCTTATGATCTAGAATTGGCAGCTGTCATTCACACCTTGAAAATGTGGTGACATTATCTTATGGGAAGAAAATTTTTATTATTGACAGACCACCATAGTCTGACCAATTATTTTAGCCAGCCCACTTTAAATGCTAGGCAAGCCCGGTGGGTGGATTTCCTCAGTGGTTTTGATTTTGAAATCAAACATTTGAAGGGGAAAGAGAATCAGGTGGCGGATGCTTTAAGTTAGAAATTACAATGTTTATATGAAATTTCCTATAGTGAATGGAAAAGCCCCTTCGAGGAGATGATTAAAAAAGCAGCAGAGCAAGATACTGTATATCAGCAAATAAAACAGTAAGAACAACAGTCAACCAGCAAAGGAAATCAGCAAGGTTATGTGGTGAATGATGCCAGAATGCTGTATTACAAGAAAAGGCTGTATGTGCCCAATCAAAACAGCATTAAAAATTTGATTTTGGATGAATTTCATATAAGTCACTATGCTGGACACTCAGGATATTAGAAAATGATCACTGCACTCCAAAAATAATATTATTGGTTGGGTATGAAGAGAGATGTGGCTGAGTACTTGACGCGTTGTCTAGAGTGCCAACAAATTAAAGCAGAACACCAACACCCTACGGGGTTACTGCAACCATTACCCATTCCGGAATGGAAGTGGGAAACCATTTCTATGGACTTCATAACAGGTTTGCCCAAGACAAGGAAAAATAACGACTCCATCATGGTGGTGGTGGACAAATTAAGTAAATCAGCGCATTTTATACCTGTGCAATCTACTTACAGAGTTGTACAGATCGCTCATATTTTTATGCAGAACATATTTAGGTTGCATGGGTTACCAAAAACAATAATTTCAGACCGTGATGTAAAATTTACATCGGTCTTTTGGAAAACGTTGTTTGGAGAATTAGGAACTCAGTTGAATTTCAACACAGCTTATCACCCTCAGACTGACGGACAAACGAAACGGGTGAACCAGGTGGTGGAAGACATGTTAATGGCATATGTAATGCAGCAACCGACCAAGTGGGAAGATTATCTGCACTTGGTCGAGTTCGCAAATAATAATGGCTATCATACATCATTGCAAATGAGCCCATTTGAAGTATTGTATGGGCGGAAGTGTCGCACGCCCTCAAGCTAGCATGGACCGTAAGACAGATTAATGTTGGGACTTGACATGCTTAAGGAGATGGAGGAAATTGTTAAGAAAGTGTGAATCAATCTAAAGGTAGCTTAGGACAGGAAAAAGAATTTTGCTGACTAGAAAAGGACGTTTAAGCAATATGAAGTTGGTGATCACATATATGTGAGGATTCGAGCAAAAAAGAGCACATTAGAGTGGAACAGGTGCGCTAAATTGGCACCCCGATTTTGTGGACCCTTCCAGGACTTAGCAAGAATTGGGCTGGTAGCTTACCAGCTCGCTTTGCCAAGTCATATACGGGTCCATAACGTCTTCCATGTTTCCGTGTTAAAAAAATATGTTTATGATCCTAAACATGTAATCAGATGGCATGATATACAGGTGAGAATTATCTCCGATAAATCAGTCGAAATGTTTCCTGTTAAAAGAAAACTGACTTAAGATGTTGCATGTTGCAGGTCGAACTGGAAGGAGAAATCTTGGTCGAACCACTGCACATCCTCAACCAGAGAGAAGTAATGCTGTGGAAGCGAGCTATTTCCCAAGTTAAAGTGCAATGGCAGCACTTTGGGCCTGACGAGGCTACCTGGGAAGATGAAGAGCTCATGAAAAAAGCTTATCCAGGGTTGTTCGTGGCCGAAAGACATCGGGATGATGTCTAATTTCAAGAGGGGGAGATGTAATGGCCCGAGATAAAAGTAAATATCTGACTTTACTATGGTAAAAAGAAAAACTGAATATGAAATTATTAGCTGTTTTGGAATTAATAATATTTTTTTTATTTTTTTTACAAGATAAGAAATGTTTTCTTGGAAGTGCTGGCAACTTCTGAGGGGGAAGTTGAGAAATGGTTGCAGTGACTGCAACCCTAACTACCTCTCCTAACTGGAAGGGTTTCCAGAGAAAAGGAGGAGAGGGGAGGCAAAATCTGTGTTGTAAGGATAGGCAAAAGAGAACGAAAAAAAAATATGGCTAAGTCTGGTGATGACCAGATAGCCATGAACTAGGTGCAAATATCTTGTTGAGGATAGTGGTCCCGCAAGAGAGCAACGGGAGAGATTCTGGTCCCGAAAGATGAATCTCAAGGTTTGGAGGAAGATTGGAAGTGGGAGACAAAGAGAAAGCTCAGCTTCTGTAGAATTTCGCAGGACACAATAGTACAGGGAGCAGAGGTGAGCGGTTCTGTTGAAGTAATACTTGAACATCAAACAAACAGGTACGCAAATTATAATTGTTGTGCACAATTAAGTTTTGTGTCATTCATAGGGAATGAGAACTGTAGCGGTAACCTCTACACAGCTATGACACTTTAACAAAAATAATATTAATCATAACAGATTGATCAATGACACTTTGGTTTTTAGGGAAACCGGGAGAGTGATGTACACCTAGCACCCTCATAAGTCCGGAAAACTTATAGGAAAAATTTTCACTGTAGTGAATCTGTAGGGTTCCAACAAATTCTGGGTCATGCGAAGTCCGTGCTTGAGGACAGAGAAACCCTTTAGGGGAGTGGCAAGTTTATTACGTGGCAAAGACGTTCCAACCTATAAATCAAACCCTAGCCATGTAAAGATTCAAACTGCAAATTATAGGTCTTTACGCCAGAAGAAAATTGTTTAAGGATATACATATTAAATAGAAATAAATCACCAAAATGCTGGAACTGGAGAGTTGCAGAAGACAATGGCCTACAATGTCGGAGGGAACTTCTTCTTTAGTGCACAAGCAGAGAATGGCTCTGAGGGGGTCATAATAGGGAATACCTTGTGTTGTGCGAGTGAGCTTGGCAAGAAACTATCAAAGTGCGATTTTCCAAAACCACACGGGTAGGAATTCCGCAGTGTCGATTAACTAAGATTTTTCTTTTAAGGGCAAGAGTTAGTTTCAAGCAATAAGTGTGAATATCTAGGAACCTGTACTGAACATTCTCATAAATACAAAAGTAGGAATTATCGAAAAACAATGTGGTTCTCCATTAACAATTCCTGATAACTATAAAATACGAGAAAACATTGACAGACAGTGTTGTTCTCTTCTAAAATTTCAGATAACTGTAAAAGATGAGACAAATAATTGACAGACAGGGTGGTTCTCTTTTTAACTCCTGATAAACTATAAAGAACGAATGAAGAATCCTGACATAGGCTGTCATAGCCATGTATGCAAATCATTCGAATAGAAAACAAGGGTTTAAGAAAAATCACATTATATTATGTAACAAATAAGTGAGTCGAAAGACAGTGTTTAATTGAAAATGGTACACGTAATTCTGTGCAATAATAAACTGAGGAAACCGGGAGAATATTAAAGCATGGAACATACAACTATTCATATTCATAAAGTGTGAAACTCTGCGATTCAATAAACTGGAGAGTTGTAACAGGAAGACAAAATACATGATAATTTCATTGAGAAAACAACATAACCTTACAAATATATTAACCCAGGAAGGGGATGTTCCAAATATTCAAGATATATATATAAATTATTAAATAAACCTGAGTTCATAATCATTCAACATTTAGCACTAATAGAGAAATATAAAGTCAAGAAGAGGTCATGATGTATGAACAGCTTAATACATTTACAATAGGCTTGTGCCGCTTAAGGGTTTCTGAGGTGAAAACCCTTGAAGCTGGATTACTTCACAAAAATTATAAATATAATGCATAAGTAACAGAGTCTCAACGGGCGAGCTAAAACCCGAGCAACACATTACATAGCTGTAGCAGATTCAGGGTAAGGTCCCTCTCACTACAATATTATGGAAAAAACAATTTAAAGACCATAACCAGATTTGAGAAATCCTCATACCCGGCGGATTTGAGAATTAAATCCAATTCTGGAGAACCGTGTCCCATTTGAAGCCAAGCTCAAAGGCAGAGGCGTGAGGATCCTGCAAAAGAACATGGAATTAGTTAGAAATACATAGCAAGCTCATGTAAAAAAAATAAACAATTCCAATCGCATGAAGCAAGTTCAACTGTTGCTGCACAAGGAAAAACAATGTACACATTCCAACCAATTAAATGGCTTACCTGTAACCGGATTTGGGTGCAAGGACCAAGCTTTAGCGTTCTGAGCACCTCCTGATATCTCTTAGAATCCTGGTTCGCAGAGCGAACAGGCCCATGAATGAGAGCAACAACCAAATGGCGGAGAAAGGAATTTCCAAGAGGAGACCAAGCGATGTGAAAAATTTTGAGCCTTCCATAGCCGTTGGATCGCCAAGTCGTCTCCAATATTGTCGATCAAATAGGGATCCCGAGGTAGTAGCAATGTCGGTCAGAGCTGCACATGCCACATACAGTGGTAGTGTAGGTATTAATGTGATACTCCAAACTTATCAACAGTAAGGTGGCCATGTCGACGGTCATAGATCCATGACCCGTCTTTCCATACCCAAACGATGGTGTAGATTTAACTCGCCCCATGGGTCTGATTAAATTCCGAGTTGCCACCTTCGTTGGTAAATGGTTTCATGCGTGCGTGGATGGATACAAATTAAATTCACATTTGAATTATATATATTTTAAAATGTCTACATATGAGGCGATTAAATAGCATTGGAATATGCACATGCTCATAGTTAAAAAGAAAAAAAATTCTGGGAGTATGACATAAATATAGCTAGGTTAGAATAAAAAACAATGAAGACAAAATCCTAGAACCATACTTCCAAACCAAAAAAATGTTTCTACCTTATTACACTAAGAGGATAGAAAACAAAATGGTATAAATATATTGTTATATTGCATTGGAAATCGGCTATCTATCTATCTATCTATCTATCTATCTATATATATATCTATCTATCTATCTATCTATCTATCTATATATATATATATATATATATATATATATATATATATATATATATATATATAAACTTCACATCAAATTCTAGTTTTACACAATATTACATTTGCACAAATACAAATGCTAAAGATGAACATTCAAATATGCTAAAGATAAGCATCACAAATATATTTGAATATACTAAACATGAACAAAAATATATATGTTCTACACAAGTGAAATTAACGCTCAAGAAGAGATTTTTATCCAGCACAATAAACGAACTAATAAATTAAGAAAATGTTGAAGTTGTAATACTAGGCACAATCACATTATTAATTTTAGGTGATATAATTTTTTTTAAATTGTGATTTTTTTATTTGAAGATATTAATTTTTATTTGATTTTAGGCAAAATTGACTAGTACAATTTGACCATCATTTACATAACTAGATTCCAATATATTGTAAAAAAATATAAAAAATTTACATTTGCATTAATTACCTTATAACCTTTCAAAATGAATAAAGTATTATTAAAAATATCATTTAAACAATATAAAATAATAATTTAACTAACCATTATTTCACTAACTTTGAAAAAAATATCGTTAAAATCTAGAATAAAATTTATGTAATCTAAGTGACGTAAAATAATAATTTAGCTAATCATTACTATTTCTAATTTCCTCCATATTTCTCAAAGTGGAATGTTTTATTCACTAAGATAATTTAATGAAATTCTTTAAAATATAATTTAAATCATACTTCCCTATATTTCAAACTAGAACATTGCGTTCAATAGGAGAATTTGGGGAAATTTTAAAAAATGTATTTTAAATAATGTATAATTACATCATAATTACGTCGTAAGGCATTCCCTTTGAAATGAAATCCCTCCCATGCCACATGCAATATTGTGAACCATTGATTTTCATGTTAGACAATTGAAATGACGTCAACCATCTGATTGAAACTACTATTTTTAGTTACAATTCGGTTAAGTGATAAATCCAATATTGTTAGTTACAGTTACTTACCATGATAAGCCACCACTGCAGAGAGGATGAGGCCACTGCTGCACATAAGCTCTTGGTCAGACACTGCAAGCCTATTCCTTGCCGCATTGGTCGGCGAACCCTTTTCGGGAACTCCATTCTCCCCAAACGATTCAGGTTTTGCAGCCGCTCTCTATCGAGGTCATGACAGTGGCTTCTCTGATATTTATGCTGGAACTCCATTCTCCCCAAATGACTGAGGTTTTGTTGCGGATCTCTAATGGGGTCATGACAGTGGCTTCTCTAGCTTTTATCTGGTCTCAGGGAGTCGACCATGCTCCCGAAGCATTACAAATTTTGGTTGATACATTATATGATGATTATTTATAAACTGTGATAGCCCAATGGTTCTTTGTTAAATTTTCTTTCTGGGAATTTCTTTTTTTTAATATTCTTCAATAACACGTAATATTTGGTTCATAGTAGGATGTCCAGATTGCTTATTATAATTGTTTTCTTGTTAGAACCGCTCTTGTTTCAGTCTTATATGGACAGTGAGAGTGTCGAATTTTACATTATAGCATACTGTATATTGCTTTTACCGAGTTGTAAACACTATTGTGAATAAGAAAGAACCTTATTTCTGTTTCTATCTGCTACAGTCGTCTTTGTATAACAGAAAACTGTTTTATTTTCCGTTTACCACTATTGGGAAGGTGTAGCTCGGACATCTCGGAACTGTTTGAACTAATCCCAGTGCCCCTACAGAATTTTTCCTAGGTTCTCTATAAATATTAAATAGAGTTAAAAGAAAAAAAAATCCAACTTAATCCTTTCTCGTCAACATAAATTTCTGGCCATTCCTCATTTTCATGATTCATAGAATCTGCAAACAATTATTTCAACTAGCATCGATTGATTTCTCATTTTGATGTAGAAACGTGCGCAGCCAGAAGATTGGCATAAACTCACAGTTGCTTCTGGTTAATGCGTACCATTAAAGGTAAATGCTGCACAAGCAAATCGAGAGGTAAACGTTGCGTAGTTAAATTTATACGTGTGAAATGACTTTTAATGAATCAAATTGAGGATGATGTGGCAGTACTATTCTAAGGTTACTTGACGACCCGGAATATCCCAGTGTAAATAAATGTATGACATATAAATTATATATATTTTTAATACATTTCCGTTAATATAGATTACTAAAATAATATTAATATATCTTGTATTCTTTACAATGTATTCTATAGATTACTAAAATCGGTCCGGTTCGGCAATTCTAAACCACAGGCTTGCATTCGAAACCGCAGGTTCTGCAATATATGTATATTATAGATCGTTCTGGTTCTGCAATTCTAAACCGCAGGCTCGCATTCTAGATCTAAGGCTCCCAAGCTCGCATTATATATCACTTCGGTTCTGTGTTTCTAAGGCTCGTAGGCTTGTTATATATCACTCCATTTCTGCAATTCTAAACCGCAAGCTCGCATTCTAACTCTGAGGCTCGCATTCTGAACTCAGCGCTCGTCAAGGCTGATATCAGGCTCGCATTCTAAATCAAATATATGTATATTCTAAATCGGTCTTCTTGGTAATCTTGTGACGAGGCTCGCATTCTAGATCCGAGGCTCGCAGGTCGCATTATATATCGCTTTGGTTCTGTGTCTGAAACCAACCGTAGGCTCACATTCTAAAGGCTAGTAGGCTCTCATTCTAAATCGTTCTCTTCGGTGATCTTGGGTGTGCATGGCTCACATTCTAAATCAAATATATGTATATTCTAAATCGGTCTCCTCAGTAATCTTGCGACAAGGCTCGCATTCTAGATCTAAGGCTTGCAGGCTTGCATTCTAAATTGGTCTCTTCAATGATCTTGGGTGCACGTGGTATATATCGCTCTGGCTTTGTGTTCTAAGGCTCACAAGCTTGTTATATATCGCTCTGGTTCTACAATTCTAAACCGCAGGCTCGCATCCTAACTCTGAGGCTCGCATTCTGAACTTGGCGCTAGTCAAGGGTGATATTAGGTGCACACACTCCTTTTCTAAACACATATTTGCTCATATATTTTCAAGTATGAATATTTCACCACAACTACCGAAGATTACCAAAGGCAGACCTAGCACAGTTACTCTACAAGGCCTTTATGAGTATATAGAGTCTTTAGAGAAATGTAGAGAAGAAAGAGAAGTCAAGTTACAAAAGGAGTTAGAAGCCATGCTAGAAAATAAATTTCATCTCTTGAAGACACAATCCAAAAACAAATAGAAAATAAAATAGAACTATTGGAGAATAAAATGGAGGCAATGGAGACTAGGTTGCAGGTTATAGAAAAACAAAATATTAACCAAACATCCCAGCAAGGAGATTCTGATACATTAGAGAGTCTTAAAATGAAGGACATGATTAAAGAAATAGAAGAAAAGGTAATAGCCACCTCATGCTAAATAATGTGGTAGATAAATTAGATATCAAACCAATTAAAGATGAAATGGAAAAATTAATAGAATTAGACCATGAGAGTAACAAAAGGGCCTTGAACCTTATAATATTTGGTTTAAAAGAGGAGGTAGATGAGGATACTTTAGACATAGCCTAGACATAATTACATAATAGATTACAAATTGAAACAACGTGTCTCATAGAAGCAACAAGGTTGGGGAAATTAACCGAGAATAAAGGAACACTAATTCGAATAAAGGTGAGTTCTACTGATCATAAGTACGAGATACTTAGTAAAACCTCAAGTCTAAAAGGAACCGGAATATTTATAAATGAAGATCTCATTCTAGAAGATCAAGCAGAATTATGAAAGGAGGTTCAAAAGGTAAAAGAAGCCAAAAAGGAAGGAAAACAGGCAATAATCAGAAATAGAAAAGCCTTTATTCGAGATAGAAACCAAAGAGATAGTAATAAATAGCAATTCAACATGCTCCACATTCTTTCTTAGAACTGTCGGGGTTTTCCATGGAACAAAGGCCCCAAGCTAAGTTGGATCTGAAATGATGTTGATATTATTTTGCTTGTTGAAACTTGGGAGCACGAAGAATCTAAGGTTCCTAACATAGATGGATTTACGCTATGGTCTACCTGGAACAAGTGATCCTCCTGTAGAGGCATTGGGGGAATAGCTTGTTACATTAAGAAGAACATCTCCCCCCATGCTAGGATCTATAAAAACGACCCTTACAACCAATATAGTTGGATAGATATTAGTGACATTAATAATAAAAAGACCTACATAGCAATATGTTATTCCCCCCCATCAATTCTAAATTCTATAAGAAGAAGAATCTAGATAAAAATAGTCCTTACAATGGTTTAGAGAATGATATTTCTAGCCTAAGAACTGAAGGTAATCTCCTTTTAATAGGTGACTTTAATGCTAGAACTTCAAGAAACCAAGCTATTATTCTAAGTAATCATTCCAACCCTAATCCTCTTTGGTTAGACGAAGACCCTACTCTCACTAATAGGTACAAAAGGAGCTCTGAAGACCTCGGGGAGAATTCGTTTGGGTCGGAGCTAGTCAAGCTCTGTAGTGCTCAGGATCTCATAATTTGCAACGGTCTAAAGAAGTGGCCCAATTCTAGCCAGATGATCTGCATCCATGGGCTTGGTAGCAGCGTGGTAGACTATGTTATTTCTGATCTCCCTTTATACAACGAAATAATAAATTTTGACATCTTAAACGACCACGAGCCTGACTCTGATCATAGGGCTTTACTTATAAACCTAAATTTTGTCATGCATAGAGATCCCATAGAAAATAATCCTTATAGCCAAAATAACTTAATATTTGATAGAAATAAAAACGATCTCTTTCTAAATGAATTAAAAACTAATTTGCTTCCTTTATCTAGTATAGACAACATAGAAGACCTCTATCATAATTTTACTACAACCCTCTCATATTCTATTAATAAGTTCTCAATTGAAGTCTCAAATAATAAAAGAAATAGAAAAACCAACCCATGGTATGACAAAGATTGTAAAAGTGCGAGGAGAGCAATTAAAGAAGCTGTTGATGAATCTATTAAAATGGGTAAGATAAAAATATACAAAGCCCTAACTAAAAGGAAAAAGAGGCAGTGCATTCATAAAAGACAAGAGAATCTCTTACACCTCTCTAAGGTAGCTCCTAAGAAATTTTGGAGGTAGATTTTGACTAGGAAAACTAAAGATAATAATAAAATTGCTCTACACGATTGGAATTCCTATCTTAAAAAGCTTTATGAATCTCCAAATGTCATGGATAACATTAAAACCCTGCTCACAATGAAAGAATTTTTCTCATTAGAAGACATTGAGTATGGGGTTAAATTCCTGGCTAATGGGAAAGCTAAGGACATTGAAGGTTACCAGGCGGAAATCTTAAAAATTGGAGGTCTTGTCCTCATCCCCCACATCCACAAGCTTTTCAATCAAGCAGTTAAGCAAGGGTTCCCTAAACCATGGACCGAGAGCCTCATTATCCCTATTTTTATAAGTGGGGATACAAATAACCCCTCTAATTATCGGAGAATTATGATCAACCCTCTCTTAGACAAGTTATATGGTAGTATTTTGGAAAATAAGTTGAGCATATGGCTTGAAAGTGAAGGTAAACAGGCTAAAGGCCAAGCAGGTTTCATATGGCATCACTCAACAACATACCACCTTGTTACACTTGGGATCATAGTGGAGGAATGTCGTAATGTTAAATCCAATCTCTTTTGTTGCTTTGTGGACTTTAGAAAGGCTTTCGATACGGTTCCTAGAAACAACCTTTGGAATAGATTAGAAGAGCTAAAGGTTCCTTTCGAGTTGAGAGCTGTCACTACAAGGTTATATGAGAATATAATTGCCAAGCTAAAGAGCAATGAGGGGTGGTCGAAAGATATTAAGTGTAATATCAGAGTTAAACAAGGTTTCCCACTCTCCCCTACCCTATTTGGCATTTACATTGACAAGCTCGAAGGTTATTCAGAGGAAGCAGGATGTGCTGGCACGATCTTAGCCAGGATAGTCGTCATCCTTCTTCTCTATGCTGACAATATTGTTCTTCTTACAAGGTGCCCATCTGATCTTGATAAGCAACTTAGGCTTCTTAACAATTTCTGCTCTACCATGGGTATGACTGTTAACACTGACAAAACAAAAGTTATGATTATCAAATCCAAGAAGGACACTTCCGCTAACTTTATGTATGACAATAATAACTTGGAGGAAGTGCATTCTTACAAGTACCTAGGAATTGATATTCATCACAGCTCAATTGGAACTATAGCATTGAGAAAAGGATTAATGGGGGGTGGAAAGCTTATTTTGGTCTTGAAAGTAATTGTAAAATGGCAAACCTCGTAATGTGGGATAGAAAGAAGTTCCTCTTTAAAACTTTAGTCACTCTTGTTATCTTATATGGATGTGAGGTTTGGGGTTGCAGCATCTCTAGAGAATCCTAGAGAAAGATTGAGCAAATCCAGAAGCATTTTATAACGTATAACTTGAAAATTAAAAGCAATACACCCTATCCTATTTTCCTTATAGAAGCAGGTCTTTCCCCTATCAAGAGCCTAGCTATGATCAGGCTTCTGTTGTACAAGCACAAACTCAATAACATAGGAGATCGGAGACTTCCTAAGCTAGCTTTAAACTCTAGCCAAAACCACCTAAGGCTCAAACGGGGGTGGTATAAAGACACGAGGGCCTGGTTAAACTATTGGGAGATCAATGAGAATGATGCATTGCAAAACATTAAAAATATTGTTAGTTCTAAGTTCAAAGAAAAAATGTGGTGTGAGAAAGATTTAGCAGCTAAAAGAAAATTAAGTTATTATAAGAAGGTCATCAACCCCACCCTAGAAGATCAAAATTATCTCTCTATTTTAACTAGCTCAAAGAACAAAATTAATATAGCGAAGATTAGAACGAACTCTCATGAGCTTCATAGTGAAACAGGTCGTTGGGTAGTTCCTAAAACACCATGGATGGAAAGGATCTGCCATCTCTGTGAGAATAGGAACATCGAGGATGAAAACCACTTCCTCTTAGAGTGCCCCGCGTACAACCATATTAGACTCAGTTTCATAATCCTTGTCACAATACTGACCTTCCTAGCCTTTTGCGATGTCAAAATTATAGTGAGCTCGGAAGGCTTCTCTCCAAGCTTTTTGAGCATAGGAATAAAATCTTACATCAAACTAAATAATTTGTTTCTTTAGGTCCGATAGACCAAAGTTTGGTCTCATTGGACATTAACCATCATCATCATCATCATCATCATCATCATTATAAAGCATATTATATTTATATAAAGCATGTAAGGAAGACCTAATATAAGAAAGTATATAACAAAGACAAACACAAGACAAGCTGGAAGCATCAATATGCCTAGTATAATTTATAAGTGTGAAATGATTTTTACTAAATCAAATTGAGTTAAATATAATATTTTTTTTTTCTCAGTAAAAACTAATTCTATTAAGAGGAAATATGGTACAATAAGAAGATACAGCCAAGAGAGGCAAGAACACAGGCTGCCGGAAAGGAAAGGCTATCCACCTCAGCCCCTGAAAAGGAAAAGAGAAGAGAGCTGTGCTGAGCAAGAAGAAACAAGAAGAACAGATGAGCCAGAGCAGAACAGAGGATTCTACCCAACATGAGTAGAATCAGTTATACGACACTTTTTTCCTTTCTTTTTACCAACTTTGACCCAGTCAAGAGGACTTTGCTGAACCGGCATGATTTGCACACTGAGCTGAGCTGACGGGGAGGGCTCCTTGTCTGAATCCGAGGTGGAGGATTCATGATTCCTTTTCTGTGAGGTTGGAGGGACTGACGAATCCTCAGGATCGGTCAAGGGCGGATCCTGTGCCTGCTTTGCTTCCATTCCTTCCTCACCCTCTTCCTCTTCATCTGAGCTGAAATCAAAGTCATCCATGGGGGGAGGATCATGAGGCTTCTAGCTTTTGGATTTCTGCTTAGGATTGACTTTCTTCTTTTGGGCAGGCATCGTGGGACAAGAGCCCTTAAGGTGCCCTGTGTGATGGCAGTTACGGCAACGAAAGGTTGTGTTCTCATAGTCCAGGGTCTGAGTCCAATGGAAGTCTCCGATTTTGAGATTGATCTGGTCAGGGAGACCTTTGCTCATGTCGATTTCTGCACAGATTCTGGCAAAGGTATATATTCCTTTTTCCCCTCTGGAGACGTCTGTGTCTAGAAGGCGGCCTAGGGAATTTCCTATCCCTTGGAATACTGCAAAATGCCATAGGTGCGCTGGAAGATTTGGAAGTCTGACCCAAATGGGTAGCTTGGTGATGACTGCTGTAGAGGGATCGAAGTCTGGGAACCAAGGGGTTAGGAATAAACCTGCTGAACCCCAGAACCATGGGCCTGTTGTTAAGGCTTTCTGGTAGTCCTCATCTAGAACAAACACTACAATGAAGAAGATCATTGAGCATAACAGCACCTTGCAATTATTGGTCCAGTTAGAGTGAATCCATTGGTAGAGGTCTGCTGTGCGCGGCCATAGCCCATTGAACCTGCAAATAATGGCTTGTTCTGCAAACGTTTGGGTTTGCTCATCCAGCGATGGATGCATGATTTCAATGGAGGGGGTTTCCTCCAGTTTGTCCACCAGAAAAGGCTTGGGAGCCTGAGCTGGTGGAACTGTTTTCTTAGGCATTTGAGCATGGACAACGTCTTTGTATGAAAACGTCTTAGCTGAGGATAACTGTCCAACAGCTCCCCCTCTCAAGCGAAGGGTAAGAGTAATGGATGCATTTCTATTAATACTGTAAAAAGACAAGGGGAGAGGATCCTTAAGTTGTTTACCTTCATGGAGAAGTCGTTGAGCTGCAGAGGGTATCCCCAACTTGAGATCCAGAGCATGCTTGAGGTCCTACACAAGATCCGACGAGCTTACCCAATGTAGCAGAGTTTTGCCAAAGATAAGCCTGATCTGGATCTGGAACTTGGCAGAAAGATCAGGGTTCTGCTTTCCCTTGCAGATCTCAGATGAGAGAAGGTTGGAGCTTTGAAGGGCCTTCTCCTCCTGAACTTGCCGCAGGGGAATGAGAGGAGAAGAGGAGAGGGTCCAAAGATTAATGAATCTGTCAATGCGTTCCACCCAGGAGAGCTTCCGGGTGATCCATCCAGGCAGATCCAGGAAGCTTAAAAAATTTTGCAGATCTAGAACAGGGTAATGGCTATTCTGGGGGAACAGAGAGAGCGCTGATATGAATGGGCTTCCTTCCAGAGCGGAGTAATTCTTCCCGGGGGCCGCTGCCTGAGGATGGATAAGAGAGTACTCTGCGCGTTCTTCCTTAGCCGCTACACCTTCATTCTGATGGGGTCGGCTGGCGCGAGAAGCGGCTGCACAGGTCCAAGATCTGTCAGCTACAGGGCCGAGGGCTAAACAAATGAGGGGGGCTTTCAGAATATGATGGAAAGCAAGCGTATCAGAGGTGGAGAAAACCAGAAATCCGTGGATGAAACGCGCATCTCCGAAGGCAGGCGTATCAGAGGTGAAGTTAACCAGAAACCCGTGGAAGAAACACTCATCCCCTGCGTCGACAGAGCCGTCCCGAGGCCAGACGGCGGCCGAAAGCGAGGAGGCGGCGACATTGTTAGGGTTCATCTTCAGCTCCCTGTATCCTCAATTGAGTTAAATATAATATTATGTTTAGCATTATGTTAAAAATTTAAAATCTTGTTATGTTTTTTAGAATTATGTGAAATCATTTTTATTGAATTAAATTGAGTAAATATAATATTAATTGAGTAAATAATATTATATTTAGCATTATGTCAAAAATTTATAATTTTGTTATGTTTTTTAGAATTATGTTTGAATCAATTTTTTTGAGTAGTTTTCTTTAGTTTTTATATGATATATTAGAGAGTTTTATGTTAAGGTTTTATATTTTAATGTTTCATTCATATAAATGTTATTCAATTGTTGGTTTGGTGAATGTAAGTGTAAGTGTGACTAGTATCTTATATGAGCGATATCTCTAATCATTCTCTAATCATTTTTAAATGAGTCTAATATTTAAAAGGAAGTCGATTCATAAATTTAGTTATTTATAAAACCAAAATTTGAGTAGTTATTTATAAAATCAAAATTTGAGTTTTCATGCAAGATGAATGTGATATATATATATATATATATATATATATATAGATATATTATAATTTTGTTTTTATTAATAGAATTACTAACAATTTTTTAGATAAAAGAAAATATAATATACATATCACATTAAAATATATAACATATAGATAGTACTTATATATTAACATCCATTTTACCATATAAATTAAAATAATGAATCCATAACCATAAGTAGATAAAAACTTAATATTTACAACATTAGATGTTAAATGTGAGATGAATGTGAGATGTTAGATATTTTATCAATTCATTTTTTTTATTCTAATTTTGTCCTTTTATTAATAGAATATTTATAAAGCCAAAATTTGAGATTTCATGTGAGATGAATGTGAGATGTTAGATATTTTATTAAAAAAAAAATTATTATAATTTTGGTTTTTATTAATAGAATTATTAACAAATTTTTATATAAAAGAAAATATAATATACATATCACATTAAAATATATAACATATAGATAGTACTTATAAATTAACATCCATTTTACCATATAAATTAAAATAATTATTCCATAACCATAAGTAGAAAAAAACTTAATATTTACAACATTAGATGTTAAATGTGAGATGAATGTGAGATGTTAGATATTTTATAAATTCATTTTTTTTATTATAATTTTGTTTTTTATTAATAGAATTATTAACAGTTTTTAGATAAAAGAAAATATAATATACATCACATTAAAATATATAACATATAAATAGTACTTATAAATTAACATCCATTTTACCATATAAATTAAAATAAAGATTCCATAACCATAAGTAGATAAAAACTTAATATTTACAATATGACAAGATTTTTAATTGAGAATATTTACCATGCATATTATTAACTTCTAAATAGGTTTTTTTACAATATCATGGGCCATACCTAGAAGAGAAATATGGGCCATACCTAGAAGAGAAA
This sequence comes from Pinus tabuliformis, assembly GCA_031772625.1. NCBI lineage: Eukaryota > Viridiplantae > Streptophyta > Pinopsida > Pinales > Pinaceae > Pinus > Pinus tabuliformis. The sequence continues at coordinate 655,662,272 of CM062815.1, read as the reverse complement.
GATAGACAGAGGGGGAGAGAGGGAGGATAGAAAAAAATCGGGAGAGGAGGGAAAAAAATCATAATACCATGGGCCATCTAGGCTTTTGATTATTATGTTATGGATCTAGGATTTTAATTATTCTATTGCAATACCATGGGTCAATACCATGGCTTATCAACACCACATCCCCAAAAACCATAACTTATTTCTAAATCAAAATATTTTAGAAATACTTTATTTTAATTTAATTTTATAACATTTTTAATTAAATCTAAATGAAAAAAGGTTATAATTACTGTTACACAGTAATTTGTCACCATTGGTCACCGTCCCTGTTACCCCTTTCCCGTACTTTGGAGGACTCATTCCGGGACCTGTGAGCAGTGACATAACTTAAAAACACTTGCATTATGTTCCCCTAAGTATGGACTTCATGTGCCCTGAAGACATCTCCTGCAAAATATCCCTGAAAAGTGCCCTTTTTCCATTAGCGCGGGTCCACAATGTACTGCCCGCGCCAATGGGGGAAATCCTCAAAATAGGGCGCGCCAATTGGCGCTCTGTCTTAGAGTTACACCCGCGCCAACCAAGTTTGGAAAAGATTTTTAACAAACGCGTGCCCGGATGTTTTTTCCCTTCAAATCATGAAGTTTTTTGAGGATAAAGCTAATCTCTTGGATGTCGAGATTCATCATCTATCCCTTACATCTATCCACAATGGCTTTTTGGGGATAATGCCAATCCATAAGGGGTGTCTTGATTCATTGTATCTTCTTCCCCTTCTCCATCTATAAAAGTCTGTCCTCATGCATTTGACAAGCTAGTTTTGGAGTAGTGATAATGCTAGTTTTGAGTGATAGTAAGAGTCTTGGAGCATAGGGAGATTATGCTGTCAGAAGTCTGAGCTGTGTATTCATAATCAAAGAGAGAGAAAGGTTTATTGCAAGACATATATAGCTGCTCGCCCAGCCAGAGGAGGGATTCAACGTCAGAACTTTGGTTGTACTTTTCTCTGTTGATTATTCATTAATAAACGACTATCATTATGATTCCAATCTTATTGTTCATTATGATAATGTTTGATTTATATCTTTTCTGACTGATATATAGTTGTATTTGGTGGATTTTATTCTTGTATTCGCTTCGTTCTTTGCATGTGCAGGTATCCATTCGCGGAGATCGTGAGGATCGTGACCTGCCGAAGCAAGGGAACGGGAGTATCAACTCTTCCTCAACACTAGCGTTGGACTCCAGGTTGGTTCTCATAATCCACTTTCAATTTGCAACTAGGAACTTGCATGGTAGTGTTGATTGATTGTTGCTAGACCCATTTTGGGCTAGTGGGATCGCCTCTGTCCGCAGAAGGGATTTACCTCTCCAACAATTTGGCGACTCCACTGGGGAAGCTATTTGTTGTTTGATTCATAAACCTTGGACGGAGCCTAAAGCACGGCTAGACAGCCTTCGAAACACTATTTCTTTACATTAGCGAAGTAGATCAACGCCGCTTCAGTCAATCTCCGGGTTGGTTTATGAACCAAACAGCTTGGAGTTTGTCATGCACCTTGATCTCTCTTGTTTGCTTGCTTAGATGAGTTTTCTGAGCTGGATTTTTATGCTTGGTCTGCCTGTCTGTATATTTAATCTGTCTGGTTTCTGTTAGTCAAGCCGTGAACTGTTGGTTTTTATTTTTTTAGTCGACAAATTTGATTAGCGCGTTTTTAGGCCTGACAGTCGCGCCAGTTGGCACAGGTTTCACATTGACAGACCGCGCCAATCCGTAATTAGCGCAGTTTTCTTCCTGACAGTCGCGCCAACCCTGTGAACTTGTTCATTTTGCTTGTTTACAGCCTCCCAAGCTTGGGTTTCTTGTTTTGTTCAATCATCTGAATGTATCAGAGTCTTTTTTGATTGGTTTTGAGTCTTTTTCTGGCAAATTATTAATTTGATTTCCTTTGATCATTACTTGGAGGTTTGTCTCGATCTTTTCACAATTTTGCATCTTTTTGCTTTTGTTTTTGCAAAAAAATTTCCCCCTCATTCGCCGGGGGGGCTAAATTGTGTATGAGTGTTAATCGCCTTTGAGTGTTTTTAGTTTATGATCTTTGGAACTCTCACCCATTTTTCTTGGTTTGCACTTGATTGGTTCTTAGATTACATTAGAATCATCGTGTGTTTGAGAATTCTCTTGCATAGATCACACTTGCATAATTAGAATTCTCATTTTCAGGATATGAATGAAAAGTGTGCATAGATTACATTTGCATACTTTGGGTGTTTGCCAGTTTCTGTTTCGGTCTTCTCTTGATCCAGTCAACTTTTTGGATACTCTTTTGCATCTGTTTGGTGGTTGTTGAAGCTTGTTTTTGGGTTATTCGAGCAATTTAGTTCTTTTTGCTTGATTTCCATATGGCTTCGTTTTGAGCCTAGATCACATGGCTCATTGAGATTTTGGAGTTTTTCTTGGTTTGAAGGATTGCCTTTCTTTTCAAAGACTTGATTGTGTCCATTGAGTGAAATTTGCTTTTTTGCTCTCTGTTATCGTATCTCTCAAAATTTACTTAGTGCATTTTGCCATCAAAAAAGAAATAAACAATGTCTTTGCTTTGCATTAGTTAATGGAAATTAAAGCTTTTAATTGTTATTAGCGATTAGTAACTTTGGAGAAAAGTTTTGTTAATTGCCATTAGCTGCATTAGAGTTATTGTTGATTGTTTTATGGTCATTTTGTTTGTGTGAAAAATCTCAACTCTCTCGTAGTTAGCATTCATCGAATGAAATGATATATTTTGGCATATAGTTTGCATCTAGGAAATTTTGAGATATTACATACGGTAAGGCCTGAAAATCGAAACCTAATCAAAGATCAACCATAAAATGAACTGAATGAATCTAACAACGCATTTGAACTTAACGCACACATTTAGAGGTCTAGGCTAGAGACGTGTTCCGGCATCGTTAAACCTAGTCACTGTTGTTTCACATTATGGTTGGGTGATTCCTCCTTTTGTGACTCAATAGTGGTCTAGCACGGATCTGTGCTCCCACGTACCGTCGAGTATATGTGGAGACCCCACTAGGTTATCATCTTTTATCCACAGGAAGCCGTGTTTGCCGCCTTACAAGCCGTAATGCACTGAACACAGCATTCGGGAAGATTGACTGTCGTACGGGAAGTCCTTGGTTTTCATCTGATTTCCAAGGTGTATAAGCAATTTTACGGATTGTTTGGTAAACCTTTTTCCTAGTTCTCCAGAGTAGTCACTTTTGACCCTTTTCGGACTCCCTAAAAGAAAAGGTTCACCTGAGCATTTTGTCACTTCGGGCTCACTAAATATTCGAAGGAGACTAGAGTCATCTTTTTGTCCTTTTCTCGACTCTTAAAACATGAAAAGGTCAAGTTCAGTTCCTTTGTCTTAAAATTTATTCGGCCACGATTCACATTTACCTGGTTAAATCTTGTTTGCGTTAGCTTGAGCAGGTTTCTTTCTCGTTTTCAATGGCAACCTTCCCCGAGTCTACCGGCCAAGGTGTTCCCCCGGATGGAAACCCTAGTCCATTTCCTTCTTTTGGAAATGCCGGTGCTCCGTATATGGCAACTTTGTCTTTGCCTGGGTTAACCATCGGTTTGCCTGTATGGTTGTTTTCAACTTCGGTGGTCCTGAGTCGATGACTCCTGCTCCACCGTCTCCTCCACCCGAACAACATCATGTTGATTCCAAGGTGGACCTCTCCCCTTATTCGCCTATTTCTGCGTCCTCATCTTCTACTTCGCCTGGCGAAAGTCTGCATTCAAGTAACCAGGTGGCTAAGAAGAAGAAGAAGAAGACGAAGAAGAAGAAGACTCCTAAGCGAGAGGTTAAAAGTACAACTCAAGTCGAGCCACCTTCTGCTCCTCCGCGGAAGGTCAAATTTCCTTGTAGGTTGTGCAAGGAGGACCATCTTCTTCGCGATTGTCCTGGCATTCCCAAGGTCTTAGAAGTATGGTATCGCGATCCGGTCCACCACTCATCGTCCTCTGAAGCTCATGGCGATGCTACACTATCAGCTGGAAATGTTAAGGGAAAAGGGAAGATTCGAATCCCCTGTAGACTTTGTGAAGGCAATCATCCCCTTCACCTTTGTCCGCTCATGGATGAAGCCTCTGTTGTCTTGGAAAGTCTTACAGCTCCCTCACCCCAACTTCCTGTTGGTTATCAACATCTCTCTGCAGCCGCAGATCGTTGCCCTGCTGACAAAGAGATCGACCAAGATTCCTCTCTTGTCCAGCCTCCTTTTCCTGAACCTGGCTCTGCCAAGCCTGTTCCAGACCAACCATTGGTCGGAAAAAGTGTCGACTTGAGTTCACCACTTGATCACTCTGTTTCGGAAGAGCATCATTCCCATGTTCTTCTCGTCTCCTCAGATTCTCATGAGTCTGGAAATGACTCTCCTATCCCAGCTGCTCCCGAGAGTCCTACTTCGGTCCCTTTAGAGCAGGGGGGCAATCATACGATTCCCCCACCAAGTAGTTCAGTTGTTTCCTTCGACTGGAGTCGTTTGACTACCTCCCGCCTTCCATCCCATGTGCCTTTCTAGGTCACGGTACATGCCTATAATAAGGCGATACCTGGCACTGTTTTGGATGAGGGTGCATCTGTTAGTCATATGCCTGCCACTACTTGGCAAGCGTTGTGTTCCCCACCGCTTGTGCCAGTCGCACCGAATCTGATGGCTTTTGACAGAGGAACTAGCCAACCATTAGGGATCCTTCCAAAGTTCCCTATTACTTTGGGAGGCAAGACCGTCTATATAGACGTATCGGTTACCCAAGGTGCTTTAGATTTCAATCTTCTCCTTGGTCGTGACTATGTATATGCCATGGGGGCCCTTGTCTCTTCACTTTTCCGTGTGGTTTGCTTTCCACACGATGGAAGAATTGTGACTATCGATCAATTATCGTTCGTTCGTCCACGAGTCCCTCCTGCGCAGTCATCATCCCCTCCTGGTTTTCATCCACCAGTTGCATCTGCCCCAGCACAGATCAACTACGTGGCCACCTATCCCGTGCCTGTATCCAGTGATGCCGCCGTTGTGCATAGTGTCCTGGGGGCATTGGGTCCTGACTTCCGAGATGTTATCCTTCCACCGGGAGTGGCACTCTTGGAAGCCCCGACTTCCTATTCATTATGATGAAGGTCTGGTGGAGCATAGTTCATTTTCCTGTGTCAAGCTCCTTAAAAAATGAAATTAGGTGGTGGAGCATAGTTCATTTTCCTGTGTCAAGCTCCTTAAAAAATGAAACAACTCCCTTTCCAAATCGAGTCTTTTGATTAAGATCTCGTAAAATACAAGTCGAGTCTTTCATAGATCTCGAGAGTGAACCTTCATTCCATCCACTTTGTTGAATGCAATGAAGCTTGGGGGGCATGTACCTCGATTTGCGTTATTATGCTGGGGGCATGCGAACTTATAACAAGCATAGTTTTTCGTTTCAAGCTTGTGTAAACATGAAACCAAATCCAAGCAGAGTTCTCTATGGTTCAAGCTTGTGTAAAAATGAACCCATACCTAATTCACATCTTGTGATTGCCGCCTATCCGCTAAATTTTGTTGGATGAGCCTTGGTTGTTTCATTCCATCGCCACCATCTCTTTGGCCGATCATATGCTTTCACTTGGTTGTTTATCCTTTCCTGAGGAACCGTAGCGATGAGTGGTTTGTATTAGCCAGCCTCTTGACCATTACATGTTTTGAGCAGTTCCACCATTGCTGGAACCAGTTGCTACCCTTTATACCACTCGTTCCTCTAGGACGAGTCTCCTTTAAGCTCTTTTTTGACTCGTAAAAAATGAAAAGATTGCCGAGTATTTTTCCCTTTTTGACTCGTTAAAAAGAATAAAAATGGAGGTCTACTTTCAGCTCTTTTCCGACCGTTTAAACATGAAAAGATCGCCGAGTTATCCCTCTTGACTCGTTAAACGTAAATAAGAGGCGGTCGTCTTTAAACTCTTTTCTGACTGTGTAAAAACGAAAAGATCGGTGAACCTTTGTCATTTCAGGTTCATTAACGGTTTTGAATCGACGTGATTCCGATCGCTTTTTTACTTTTTCAGGTCGAAATCACTACTTATGAAAAATACTCCTCAATTGTAATGGTCGGGCGGTTCTTTCGAGCATTGTTTTATACTTTTTCGGGCTCGCGAGACCCAACTTTACGAAAAAGGACACCCCTGGAGTTTCCTTTTCTGCTGTCTTTTCAAACTCTCTAAACATGAAAAGACGCCGAGTTCTTCCTTTGTCAGACTCGTTAAAACCTGATGACATCGGATTTTGTTGAAATGACACACCACAAGCATATGCTATCCCCATCAAGCTTGTTAAAAATAATTGGGGTACTCGCCAGAAATGGCGGGGGAAAAATGGAACCATAATTATTGTCGTGTCGGCAGTATGTCGCTCTTGAACATGGCACTTGTCTGCTTTCGTGTCTGGGTGGGGATATCTCATCTCATTTTTCACTTGCCTCCGTGGATTTGGGTAATCTTGTTTGACCTCTCATCTGCTCATTGCCTCGTCACCATGACCTCTGATCCATTGATGTCAAATACTTCCAATTCCACTATCGTGCCGTCGATATGTTCAAGAGAAGTTGACCTCTGCAGAGAAACAACCTCCTCCTGATAGCTCACATAATCTTGATTCACAACATTATCTCTCTGTCTCGTGTCGATGATGTGGGAAACATTATGGCCCACCTTCGATCAAGGTCACCTCCTGTCGACTTCAGCTCATTATCCAGGAAGCTGATCTAGAGACTCCCTTCAAGTGCCTTAGAGCCTGCATGCCTCAATGGTAGGTTCTTCGTGTTCGACGTGAGGTTTTCATCATTGGCCTCCGATCGAATGATTCTACGGGTGTTCGACACAAGATCACTAACTCGCACGCCGTGGATTGTACCTATAGTACCTTGAGGGCCATTGTCATTATTGGTGGTACCTCTCGCGTCTGTTAACAGTTTTCATTATTGACTGGTAACCAGACAATGTTCATGCATGTTCGACTTCGGCTCATATATTCGCATGCTTGAACTTGTACTTTTGTTCGAGTCGAGATGGAGCGCAAGACCCTGGATTTTGTCTGTTGTAATCTAGGCATGATTCTTGTTACATGACTCATTCACTGGATGGCTGCGACCATACCACATATGTCATGTACTTGAGCTATCAGTTGTATCTCTCGATGCAGATTCTCGGCGGCAGCTACATGTGTTCTTGTAAAGCATTTCACCCCTCTCTCTCTCTCGGGCCTCATGCTTTAGGGGGCATCTGTTACACAGTAATTTGTCACCATTGGTCACCGTCCCTGTTACCCCTTTCCCATACTTTGGACGACTCATTCCGGGACCTGTGAGCAGTGACATAACTTAAAAACACTTGCATTATGTTCCCCTAAGTATGAACTTCATGTGCCCTGAAGACATCTCCTGCAAAATATCCCTGAAAAGTGCCCTTTATCCATTAGCGCGGGTCCGCAATGTACTTCCCGCGCCAATGGGGGAAATCTTCAAAATAGGGCGTGCCAATTGGCGCTCTGTCTTAGAGTTACACCCGCGCCAACCAAGTTTGGAAAAGATTTTTAACAAACGTGTGCCCGGATGTTTTTTTCCCTTCAAATCATGAAGTTTTTTGAGGATAAAGCTAATCTCTTGGATGTCGAGATTCATCATCTATCCCTTACATCTATCCACAATGGCTTTTTGGGGATAATGCCAATCCATAAGGGGTGTCTTGATTCATTGTATCTTCTTCCCCTTCTCCATCTATAAAAGTCTGTCCTCATGCATTTGATAAGCTAGTTTTGGAGTAGTGATAATGCTAGTTTTGAGTGATAGTAAGAGTCTTGGAGCATAGGGAGATTATGCTGTCAGAAGTCTGAGCTGTGTATTCATAATCAAAGAGAGATAAAGGTTTATTACAAGACATATATAGCTGCTCGCCCAGCCAGAGGAGGGATTCAACGTCAGAACTTTGGTTGTACTTTTCTCTGTTGATTATTCATTAATAAACGACTATCATTATGGTTCCAATCTTATTGTTCATTATGATAATGTTTGATTTATATCTTTTCTGACTGATATATAGTTGTATTTGGTGGATTTTATGCTTGTATTCGCTTCGTTCTTTGCATGTGCAGGTATCCATTCGCGGAGATTGTGAGGATCGTGACCTGCCGGAGCAAGGGAATGGGAGTATCAACTCTTCCTCGACACTAGCGTTGGACTCCAGGTTGGTTCTCATAATCCACTTTCGATTTGCAACTAGGAACTTGCATGGTAGCGTTGATTGATTGTTGCTAGACCCATTTTGGGCTAGTGGAATCGCCTCTATCCGTAGAAGGGATTTACCTCTCCAACAATTACTTTTGAAGTATATCTAAACTCTCTATCCTCACAACTACTAAAATAAGAGAGTCATAAGAGCACAACTACTAAAAATAGAGAGTCATAAGAGCATAACTGTGTAGACAATGGAAGGGAAAAAAATCATAATACCATGGGCCATCTAGGCTTTTGATTATTATGTTATGGATCTAGGATTTTAATTATTCTATTACAATACCATGGCTTATCAACACCACATCCCCAAAAACCATAACTTATTTCTAAATCAAAATATTTTAGAAATACTTTATTTTAATTTAATTTTATAACATTTTTAATTAAATCTAAAAGAAAAAAGGTTATAATTACTTTTGAAGTATATCTAAACCCTCTATCCTCACAACTACTAAAAATAGAGAGTCATAAGAGCATAACTGTGTAAACAATGGAAGAATTTTTATGTGCATTTGTTTGCAATAGGTTTCCTGAAAAGATTTTGCATATTTAATAATTTTGCTTCATCAAATTGTTTGCAAAATTTATAAATTTGCAATAATGTTTAAAAACTTATATACAACAACTCATTATTCATTATGTAATTTGACAATGATTTTAATGTTTATATAACCAAATCATATAAAATTTGTAATAATGGTTAAAAAAAATTATTAAATAAGAAATTATTTAAATATTAAATATTTATTAAATATTTTAATCAGAATTAAGGATTTTAATTTAAAGAGGCCGCGTATAAATAAATAAAAAAAATATATATGTGGATTGGTGAGATCGAATAGATGATATTTTATTTTTTATATATCAAAAGGTTAAATTAAATTTTAATAGTTAATTATTTTTTTTAATTATTTTATTTCAAATACATATATTTCTTATCATTATTGATGTCTAAAACAATAACTTTAAAGTAATATTAAAAAATACGAGAAAAGTTAATAATTCAAAAGTAAGGTTAAAAAAATTAAGAAAACAGTAAAATTAGAGTGAGAATGAATCACCACTTTAAAAAAAATAGAATTAAAAAAAATTTAAAATAAAAGAGTGAGAAGATATAATTTTATTTTAAGACTATCAACATTAATTAACTGTTTAATTTATTTAATTATACTAATTTATAATTTGCTTGGTTTCATAGTATATGGGAATTTTTTTTTTTTTTTTTTTTTTTTTTATGTAAATAGTCTTCCTTCTTACATGGAATACTCCCTTTATTTCCCTTTGTTTTCTTTTTTTCTTTTACTATGGTGTGAAAGGCCCCGGCTTCGTACTTTGGCATTGAAGGTTTCAGTGGGCAAGTATCACTTCAAAGAGTTGCGGTATATTATAATGGAAACAAATTTATTAGAACTGAACAAAGGAATTCAATAAGACCATCATGTTGGATGTTGGAAATGGTGTGCATAATGTTGGATAGCACTTGCATCTTCTTACTCATTGACACAACTGGTTTCCCTCCAAATTTGTACATACGTTTTTCCCTTCAATATGTTAGCTCTATAATATTGCTGGTTGGTTTGAGGTGTAATGCATGGCATGAATACGAGTATGATGAAACAGAGAATAATATGATGCTCAACGATCATATGATGGCCCGAAACAGAAAATAATATGATGCTCAATGATCATATGATGGCCATGATGCTCAACTATCATATGATGGCCCGAAACAGAGAATAATATGATGCTCAATGATCATATGATGGCCCTTTGAGTGTTTTGGTTACATTATTCTCCTGAAACATTAAAGTGCTCACCCATATCCACAAGAAGAAACCAAGCTGGAAAGCATTATGCGTAACATAAGTTAACCATTAAGAAATTGGTATTCCCATGGAAAGCATTATGCGTAACATAAGTTAACCATTAAGAAATTGGTATTCCCATAAATACTCAGTGAATAGGATTTAGAAATACAATTTGTTAATTGAAATTTAGAATGCATTTTGATACCTGGAAAAGTGAAATGGATCAAGAAAAGGATAAGTTGAGGGAGATTGAACCAAAACAGTTTATTTGTTGGCTGCACAATTGGGGTTCCTTTAACTACAACATGCCTCGCTTGAATTTCTAAGGACAACTCTGTTATTATAACTTGTAGCTTTGTTCCAACCAACAAAATTATGGAGATAAAATGACATAAAACCCAAAGAATTCAATCTTAAAAATTGTCATGATTATTATCTCCCATTATCAATAATTCAGTGTCATATAAGTCCAAGATTTTTGTCCACTTACAACTAAGGGAACTAAAGAGAGCCAAAAGAATGAATACCACCCTGCTCACAGAAATAAATCCAACCAAAAAGACGATGTTTGGCTTAACAGAAACAAAAACTCCTTTTGAAGAATATGCAAATTGAAGTCATTGGAAGCAGATAGAGTGTACACATTGAGAAGCAAGAACATTACAGAAAAAGCGCACAATGGAGGACTATAGATAACCCTTTTTAACCCTTCTTAGTTCATCTTTTCATGTTTCCCTTATTCATCTTACTAACGAGGACAACACTCTGCTCCTCCTCAATACCTACAATAGTATCCAGTATTGTCTCCTTCTAGTTGAAGTCATTCCATAGCCCGCTATAAATGAGAAGTTTTTTTTGGCAAGATGTCATAGCCAAAACGTTTCCAAAAACAACAACACCTATTTAATGCAATGGGCATTGGGTAGTAGGTCTTTACCCTCCACCTACTAATTTTCATCTTCAATGATTCTTTATATGTCACAATGCTTCTCGAATTTATGCCTTATGACGTTTCCTTTGCAACATCTAGTGCAAATGCTAGTAGTAATTTTGTTTACCATTACATAACAATATTGCCTGACAATTAGGGATATTTAAAAGATTGTGATTTCAAGTATTTAATTATCAAGATACTCATGATGAACAAAGTTAACTTTTGAATAAGAACATTTCATTTTATGACAAGTTGGTGGGAATTCTATCAAGTTAGTGGGAATTCTATCAATGGATTTTGAATCTAGTCCACAAGTATGTTGACTAAAATTGTCATCGTTTTAATAAGTGATAACTTTGAGGTTGATCTATTATCTCAACCATTTAACAATATAAATCTTCACATGAAAAATATAAATGAGTATAATTAAAAGTGGTATTTTTGAATCAAAATTAAAATGTGATTAATAATAAATTAGTATAAATATATTAAGATATGTTGTTAGTAAATGTAGTTAATATATATTAATTGATATTAGTTTTTATATGATATAATGTATTATTTTATATGATTTAATATGTTATTTGAGAATTTATACGGTAATTTTATAATTGTGTTACTTTAAAATTGAAATTGAATATAAATTTAAAAATGTAAAATAATTAAATAAAGATTTGAAGATACAAAATAATTAAATAGACCAAAATATATAACATTTAAAAATTTTGAATTAAAAAAATAATTTCCAAAATATTCAACATGAATTTGACACGCACGTGCACCTTTTTACTTTTACTTGTAGTTGAAAACCTTTATTTGACAATGGAAATAATTCACCATTTAAAGAGATTTGTATTGCTAGCTTGAAAAACGAAATAATTCACTATTTAAAGAGATTTATATTGCTAGCTTGAAAAACTTACTATTTGTAACATCACTGATTTTAGTGTGTTTTGAGCTTAAATTTAGTTGGCCAAATTATGAAGCGTTGTTCCTGTCTGCCAAAATTGATGGTATTTATTAAAAAGTTGAATCACTTCTCGCATTTATTTATTCTAAAAAAGATATGAATAGAATTGTGGTGATCCTTTTCAACATTCTAAACATTACAATTAAATTTCACTTTCTCATATTCAATAAAAATTATATTAAATAATCATAATATTAAATCTTAATACTATACTAAAATAAAAACTATTCACAACAAGAATTAACAAAAAAATATATATATATATAGTAGTAATATAATAAAAAGTAACCGTATAATAAAAGTTATTAAAAAAAAGCATATATATGTGGTAATAAAACAAAAAAGAAAAATATACCTCTTAAACCATAGCAATTACACTTGCTCTTCAACTAGACTAGTTGCGTTATGGACATCTCCATGAAAATTTGTACCTCCAACTATTTGAAAATCAGTGTCCAAATATACATATGATCGTGTAGGACTGTATTAATGTTTTACATTTTTTGCATTTAAAATTATGTTAGGATAACATTGTTACACACTTTTCTTTTAAGGAATCTTTGGAATTAGGATTAAATATCTTTTAAATATTTAATGCACGATTTTTAAAATTTAAAATTATTATTATATTATTTTTAAATATTTAATGCACGATTTTTAAAATTTAAAATTATTATTATATCATTTATCGCCGATTTCCGATCTTTGAGTCCTTATGGCCGCTGTTTAGCCCGCAAACTTTGAAGCTCTTAATCTTTCAAGGCATTTATATTCATAAAGCTCTAATATGTATGTCTTTGTCAAAACTCTCCGGATTTGTCCAGAATGTAAATGTGCACATTTGTCTTAAAGTTGGACACGTGACGCTCACAAGATTCTAGATGTATTTCTGCTTGATACATATAATCTCTTCTAGTTCATAAACAATAAATGATAGACTTGAATTTAAATATTTGAGCTTCAACAGACATTAAATGAGTTTAAGAGAAGACATTAAATTGAGCATCCACGAAATACCCAGCAAAAAAACGTATAATTGTCGGGTGTTTTCCGAAGCAACGTACAGTAATATAGCCAAATTGCTTCAAGCCCCCTGTTTCATGTTGGAAGTACGAGCTCAAGCAATAAAACTACAGCGAAGCCAACCAACAACAATAAAAAAAATTAAAATAATCCAATAAATAAATTAATTTTCAATTATAAAGTTAACATTACACCTAGGGTTTTTTTTTTTTTCAAAATAAAAGAATTTATATTCTTTTATATTCAACGCATTTTCTGAATGCGTTATATCCGGCCCTGGCAGGAATAATAAACTCGAATCTCTTATAAAAACCTTTTCCTTATCCCTTTCAAAAACATAAACCATAAGAAAAAACCTCTGGACGACCATTGGACAGCACCGGCCGTAGGAAATGGAATGATCGTCATATCGTGGCAGCACCTTCCTCGGACACTCATATTTCATCCTCCTTTACCCGACATTTTAGCACCCAGGATGCCGAATTACACGACAGAGTTGAACGTATCATGCTCTTTTGATCCCTGAACGACCACAGCCGGTAAAGTTGATACGTGCCACAATTCGGGGCATGGATGCTCAGAAATACTGTCGTTTGCTGGCTGACATCAGATCTTCAATACAATGCATATGCACGCAATTGGAGTTTATGTGACCGGGCGGTGTTGAAAAGATGAGTCGATCGGTGGCGGATATAAGTTTATAATAACTGCATGGAAAGATGCTCCGCCAGGAAAATAAGTTCGCAATTTGGGACTTCACACTGTTATTCAGGTGAATAAACCGAAATATAGCGAGGAGCCGGATGGCTTCCTCGATTGTGGACAAAACAATGATAGGGATGCGCATCGCTTCCTCCCTTGTGGACAAAACAATGATAGGGATGCGGATGGAAAGATGAGGAATCCCATCGCTTAGACGAGGTCACATTTCAAGTCGATACGGTGAAAGAGGGCTCCTTGCTTCTCCGAGACATTGGGTATACGTTGTATTTGGAGTGTTTGACTGAAAGAGAGACAAAGAAGTACAAAGATTAAAAAAGAACCGCGAAAGGAAAAAAAAAATACTTACGCATTTTATTTGTCCATGTTTGAGACCTCGAAGAGAACGCATTTTATTTGTCCATACTATTTTGAGCCCTCGAGGAGAACCACATGAACATGGTGTAATTTATGGTTTTTCCTCATTCTACTAAGTGTCATGCATAAGCATTCATTAAGTATAGCAAAATGTAGCTATGAGATTTAACTATGGCCTTTTCTTTTCAATCTTAATTTTAGTTTGTCTTTGAAAGTTATGTATTCATTATGGTTTTTCCTTCAACATTTTGATGATTCTAGTTTGCTTTTCTCTCTCAATTTTATTCCAATTTGTTTTAGAAATCTATGCATTTATTGTGTTATTTTGATATTTTAATGAATGGTATGTTTTTTTTGTTTTTTAATATTTAAATAATGTTGGGAACCATTTTTAGGATAATTTATTTTTTCCAATAAAAGTATTCTTTTTCTCAGTATTTTTTATGAGATTTGAACCTAAGACTCAACTTGTCCTGACGATGAACGCGTCGACAAATGATAGATCTTGTGATTTATGCCGAAAAATCTCTCATAAACCGATATGGATCACAGAAGCCTAAATTCAAGAATTAAGTCTCGCACAAACTATCTGATTTACATTTTATGGGGTTAATTATCTGAACCTAAGACTTAATAAGAATTAAGTCTCGCACAAACTATCTAATTTACATTTTATGAGGTTAATTCTCTTCCTCATCTATGATGAATGAGAGAGTTTTAAAACAAAACAAGTTGAAAAATTAAACATATTGGAAATACATGAAATTAGTAAAACCAGTATAACCATATATAGCTAGTAAACATCGATAGGAATCAGATGAATGAGAGAGTTTTAAAACAAAACAAGTTGAAAAATTAAACATATTAAAATACATGAAATTTAGTAAAACTAATATAACCATATTGCTAGTAAACATCGATAGGAATCAAATCAGGCATCGAATCATTTACAACATGATACATCTTACATTGCTGAGATTTAAAAAAAAATTACTTTGATTTAAATTATTATTATTATTATTATTATGATTATTAATTATAGAAAAAAAGAAGAAGACTCATAAGTCGAAAGAGAAGTATACGAAAGAAG
Source organism: Pinus tabuliformis (assembly GCA_031772625.1). Classification (NCBI taxonomy): domain Eukaryota; kingdom Viridiplantae; phylum Streptophyta; class Pinopsida; order Pinales; family Pinaceae; genus Pinus; species Pinus tabuliformis. The sequence goes on along the minus strand of CM062815.1, from coordinate 655,647,071 downwards.
AGCCTCCGAGATCGTATGACAAGATGAAGACGAAGAAGCCCTTGAAGTGTTGGATATGTGAGGAACCACATATGGTGAAGAATTGTCCTTCAAGATCAAAAGTGGAAGCAATTGCACAATCCAATGTGAAGAAGAAGAAAGAAGAAACTTTCATTGGAGTTATGCAGATTTGGGGAACTGCAGTGGCTACGGAAGCGATATCATGAAGAGATACCGAAAGGAACCAATTCGAATATGTGGAGATGAAGATTGGGAAAGGCATTGTTCTCACTATGGTGGATAGTGGTGCAACTCATAACTTCATGAGTGAAGATATTGCGAAGAAGATTGGGTTGGAATTTATACCAGTTCAGGCACAATTGAAAGCAGTGAATTCTCCACCTAATTCTGTGATTGATGTAGCGCTGAAGGTCGATGTGACACTAGGTGAATGGACAAGGAAGGTCGATTTCACAGTGGTGCGGATAGATGACTATGAAGCTGTGCTAGGCATGGAATTTATGAAGCAATTTGAAGTTATGATAGTCCCACACATGAAGAAGTTGTACATTTATGACGAGCGTGAGGAAGCACCCATTGGTATACCAACCATAGGGGCTACGACAGTCAAATGTAAGTTGACAACGATGAATGTGGAGGAGGTGAAGTGAGATGAGGAAGTCTATAAGAGATTGTCTTATACAAAGGAAAAACTTATGGAGTGATCACAAGTGATTAGAGCATTGTCTGATAGTATCTTGGATCTATGAAGCAGACTAGCGGCAATGAAGAAGGATGAGGATGCTAGACCAGACCATCAGTGGGAGAGTCAGGAAGCATACTTGCAAAGATTAGAGGTGGAAGATCCTAATAGGTGGATTGAGCTGATACGCAAGGAAGAGGGAGAGCCTTTGGCCTCCACTTCCTCCCACTCTTCTTAGACTAACATGGTGATGAGGCTCATTGTTATCTGCTCATGGAAGTGAGTCTCCAACATTTTGAGCAGACATCTGGGGTAAGAGTTTGGCATATCTATGGCATGAGGCAGGTCAAAGGTGGGCACATCTCGATACCCATACACATATTTGTGTGGACTTATAGTCTTGGTGATGGTGGTTGCCGAGATGATGTTGTCAAGGATGACAACTGTTTAGAGTGGGGGAGTATGGCATGCCCTCGAGTTGCCATTTATGATGTGCGATGGGTCATGAAATGACTTTCGGTTAAAGGCGACGAGTCGGCATGTGCGACGAGCTGGGCGTTTGGTTAAATGTACCTGCGCGAACATGCAACGAGTTGTGATGATGGGACGAGTTGGGTGGTCGATCAAATGCGCCCGAGACACGAGTTGCAACGAGCCAAAATGGGGGTCAAAAAACCAAACGACGAAATTTGGCTAAGTGTGGAGAAGTCTAACAAGTTTAATGGAGGGTCAAAAAACTGAGTGGGTTGGTCGAGTTGACATATGGTTGGGACGAGCCGACTTAACTTGGTGGTCTGACGATCGAATTACATGGTCGACCTGGGTAGGCTGAACCATCATTATCCATGGGAGAAACATATATATATGGGGTGAACGCATAGAGGAGAAACCAAGCAATTCACATCCAAGCATAACCAAGACGAATTGGTAGCGAGGAGGACGAGCAAATAAGATTGGGCAAAGGTGTAGGCACACAGAGGTCCGAACACCAAAGCCGCAAAACCGCAGGAAAACCGAGCGCAGGTCGAAGGTTGGGCGAACGAGCCGCAGGTGGCAAGGCGGGTAGCAAGTTGAGCGAAGGGTCGCGAGCTCTAACCACAAGGTGAGATGCCGTAGCACATGGGCGCACCCCTCCAGAAGTCTGAATGGAGGTAGGAGGAGGTTGTGAACGACGAGCAAGCAGAGTTTTTGAACCAAGCGAGCGGAGTTTGTGAACGATGCATGGGCGGAGTTGTGAACAACAAGCTAGGCAGAGTTGTGAGTAGACGCGTCGGGGCGAAGGTGAACGGATGAGATGAAGGCGAGTTGAATAATGAACAGGTGAAGTGTGGGGGCGCTCCTGCTCGCGAGTGGTGTGACATAACACGATAGTGCACGCGAAGGCAAACACGGGTGCGGAGGTGACAATTTGGGTGCCTTGCCCAACGACAAGTCAGGTAGGCGACCTGAGGGCGAGAGCACTCCTACTCGAGCATGAGTCAAGCCGAGGCAACGCTGAAAGAAGGCCGAGTTGGTGAATTTGGCATTTGTGAAGGTGAATTTTGGGGTTGCCTTACAAAGGCTGAATATTGTAAATACTTGTAAAAATTGTTAGGGTTATATTTATTTGGGCATACTCGAAGTAGAGAGTTGCCCCTCCCTTTGAAAGAAGTATTAATCTGTTGTGCATACTTTTAATGATGATGATGATGAATGTTTCTGCTGTGTAAAAATAATGATGGATGCTTAGTAAAAGTTGAAAAATATTCTAAGTGTTGAATGTTAGGCGTAGTCCATACTTGAGAGTATTGGTGAAAAGAAATTGGGTAGCAGTGCCAGACCTACCTATGTGCGGTTGAAAGACCACTGTCAGGATAGGGCCGTGACAGGTATGGTATGGATAATTTTTAAAGTCCACTAGGTCTTGGATAGATAGTGTTTGGGTGTTTTGTTAAGGCACTCCTTGATGTGAAGTCATTTATTCAATTCCCCATCTGGATTAGGGTGATATATTGGACATGATGAAGATATAGTCTTGCCAAACTTAATTATAGAGAACTAAATATAGTTTTTATTTCTAATCAAATACTTCTTATTATTACTATTCATTAAAATTGGTATATTTTTATGGGCTTTACAATGTAATACATTGATAATGACATGCCTACACATCCTTAGTGTGAGTGTGCTTAAAAATTTAATCACTTCAGACACTTCTTCGTATCCTTGGTCTTGCGAAGAGAAAACCATTCAATATCACAATGATAATTAGCGATAACATTGGTGTAGACAATAAAAACTCTTCAACTCTATTTTAATCCATGCTAAATTCATTACTGATGACTTCATTCTATTCGACTCGAAAAATAGAATACACTAAAATAATAAATAAAATGCGAGAGATGAATATTTTGAAATCTTTAAAGCTATTGAAAGATAAGAAACCTCCAAAACTACTCACCCAAAAAAATGTAAGGCAAAAACTCCAAAACTTGCACCTATAACCAACTACTAACAAAAAGAAAAACATAAATCAAGAAGCAAACATAACACAAATAGCAAGATCTCACTCTCTATCATTTATGATCACATTTAGTCTATCATCCCAACGAGATTATCATGATAAAATTTGATAAAATTTATTACATATGAGTTAGATAAAAGCTTAAATAGTATATTTACTAAATGGATGATGATTGTAAAATTTTCCATCACATATATATTTTTGTTTTATTATAAATTATTGGTGGTAACTACAATCCTATGTATAAATGTTTATAGAAATTTTTACCAATATAATATTAATGCGGGAAAAATTAACTCTTTACTTTGTTTATTACTTAGTGATCATTTCAATTTTTCTTATTATTAATAATGATTCTTTACTTCCCATAATTGATGTTGCAAATTTAAACAAAATAACAAAATCCAAAATCCAATATGGAATTAAATCAAACAAATTATTTTATAAATATATATTTTTTAATAACAATAATTATTCTTTGTATTAATTCTGCGTGGTTGTGGTAAAATACACTGAATATTTATAATTCATATACATCTATGGGCTTTAATTTCATTATTTGTAGACAGATAACCCATGCCCAGTTGTCCGTGATCACTACAAAAAGATTCAGATACAATACTCTTATTTATTCTACAAGAGTATACTCGAAAAAATCGAGACAAGATGAAAACACAAAAAAAACAGTGATTACATTTGACGATTAAGCATTTAGATCAACAGGGCAGTTTAAATCAATGCCCAAGTTCTAGACTTTTGAAGGGGTGCTTTGTTCTTCTAGGTGGGTGCTTGACTTGGGCATCTGGAGATGGGGATCCTTGATCATGCTGCGCAGCGTTTCGGCCTCATCCTCAAGCCTCACAATTTTCTTGTGTTTGGCCTCTATTACATCACAGTTTTCACAGGCAACCACAATTTGATGGTGCAATAAAACATTAAGGTCGAAGAGCTCTAATTTAATATTTGTGATCTCCTGAGCACATTCGACACATACCGCAGGAGTTAGGGACCAAGATATGTTGTTCTCGACCCGTTGTGAGATTACCCACATCAGTTTCCACCACCATGCCTAAACGTGCATGTTGGCTACCCTAGGTTCCTGTAATCATCCTCTCAGAACACCATTGTAATGCAGAGAAAGCACATAAGGTGGAGGAGAGGGAATGCAACTCATGTTGTGGCATGTCATGTATTGAAACCCATAGAGCTCGCTGGGGTGAGCTAGAGCACCTAAGCAGGGGGACACAGTCCAAAAGGAAGGTGACAAACTCACAGCTTTGAGACTTTCTTGGGTTCTTCTCACCAAGAGGATGAAACTCAATCCAACCAGAATTGTAGATGGTAAGAAGAATGGGAAATCATAGGCAACCCAAATGAAATTTGTAGCAGTTTCCATGTAGATACATCGTGTGATAGAGCAAAGACGAACTAGAATCTCCAGGATCCCAATGTGGTGCCATCATTTCCTAAGAGGTGAGAGAGCTTCAATTACTTGTAGCCAGGAATTGGAGCGGTTGCACTGTTTGGTGTAAGCTGAGAGGAGTAAATGTAGCATGAAGGATGAGATGACTCGAGGACTCGCAGGGTGAACAACTTCAAATTCCTACAATGATCCTTGAACCAATAATTAGACAAGAAGACTCCCACGCTTAACTGAGGATCCGACCTAGGTAGTGTCACGTGGGAGGGAGAATGAGGGCTGCACGCTAGGAGAGAGAGATAATGCTTCATCATGTAGGCGAGTGGTGGGAGGGACGGGATGAACTCACAATGATACTAGCCAACCATACATGAGGGGTATAATTAGATGCCTTGGGATCCAGGGATATATACCATAAATGCGATGGATGGATGGGGATACATAAAGGGACTAAGAATGGGGGTAGTTAGGGCATGGGGAAAAACTAGGGACCCCATTAACTTCCCATTCTCTTTTATTTAAGCGGAAAGATATGTTTGTCATCGAGTCGGCCTCTGAGTTGATGTTTCTAATAATATGCCAAATCACGAACTACCAAAGGTGAGGAGGATACTTTGAGCAGGTTGGAGGGCTGGTTTAGATGATTGTCTTTAACAAGGGAGATGTTTCTTAAGTTTCTAATAACAAAAAAAGAGTCTCCCAAAATTGTAATGTTGTTACCTTCATTTTTCTGGGCTAAGAGGAGCCCTATATACAAGCCATAAACCTTAAACCTCGGCTTGATTATATCATTTTACCTAGACCCAAGCTTATTTATCCGCTATTATTCCTTCTCAATTGTAGAGAATCGCTTCCTCGTGATACCCCTAATTATTTTTTAAATATTAACATTTTCATTGAATGTTTATTCTACAAATTTATTTTAATGTTTCTTTTAAAATATTTATTCTTGAAGTTTAAAGAAATAAGAAAATTCAAAATCAATATTGAATTAAATCAACCATTTTTTTAAATACTGGTAACATCATTTAATGTTTATTTGTCCATTTTATTAATAATATAATTTAGTGAAAAATATCTTAAATATATCTTACTCGATTATTTAAAATTTGTGATTTTTAAATTTTGATTTATTACAAAATTAAAAAACTAATATGGATATAATAAAAGTATAGAATTTTAATGTATGCTTGGAACCCTCCTACTTTATATAGTTGGGAAAGAGTACACAAGAAAATAGCTTTGCTTCTCTTTTCGCCTCTACAGAAGAACCCTCATGCAAATACACAATTGAACTATTGAACTAGAGATTGACAGAAAAACCCAGATGCAAATACACAATTGAACTGTTCAACTAGAAATTTACCTAGATGCAAATACACAATTGAATTGTTCAACTAGAGATTAACTTCGCTTAAATTTAAGGTACACTCTCAAACCCCAAGATTGCTTTGAAAAGGTTTAAACAAAGCCTCTCAAATATAATTACACAACTTAAAAAAAAAACTTATCATCTATTATTTTCACAATTTGATCATGCTAGGTGCCCATAAGGCCTGCTCTTTTAAGTAAAGAACTTTCCGTCACTACTTCCCTGCCACAGAACAGCTAAAATATAGTTTTCGAAATAGGCGGGATGTACATTTCTGTCTAGAAGCTCCTCTGTGACTTGTACGATTGAAGCTTCAGAAGCCGCGCTATTGCAAAGATCATGGTTGGATAGCAACCCTATACAAAACCCAAAACTAAGCATTTTTCTTCTTATCAAAATCTTGCCCTTCAGATACTAAATTTCTCAAGAAGATCGAACTCCTCACCTCTGAATTTTTTCAAACAGAATTACTAATACACAACCAGCATCTGCGACGTTCAAAACGATGGACTAATTGGGTTATACAATTCATTCTCCGAATCTTCATTCTTAGATGGGCTGTGGTAATTAACGCACATAATTAAAACCCCGTCTGGTCTCCAGAGCTCAACAGCGAGGCAGCGTGCACTTCTGTCCTTCCATCAATCCCTGATGCTTCGGTTCGCAACGTGTGGGCAAACGTTCACAGATGTGAGCCAGCGACTGAAGATTGCATTTAACAATGGTATCCACGAAGAGGCACGTATCACTGGGGCTATTCCCCTCCGGCACGTCCACCACGTACGACTCAATCACCAGGGTCTCGTTCTTCCTGTCCACGTTGCGGGCCTCATGAACTGTGGTGAAGGACTGATAGTTTTGCAGGCGGTGCTCTCCTCCAACGACTCTGAAGCTCAGAACGTGGTGATCGTTGTCCAGAATCTCGAGCCGTTCAGTGCTGCTCTTCGCTGGAAGTCCGGAGACCACGCGAAGCTCTCTTGTACTCCCCACGGTGCCATCACCCAACATGGAGCAGCTACGGATGAAATGCTTGTACGTCTGTGGTTTGTCGAAGCACCGCACCACGGACCAGACGTCCTCAACTGTTGCTCGAATCCACCGCACGACCACGGAAGAGAAGTGGCCGTCGCTAACGGAATGTTTGTGATATCGTTCCACCACGTTCCTCAGGTACTCATATTCCTTCTCCATCACCAGGGAATGCAGCATCTCGGACACCAGATTGGCCGGCCTTGTACGTATCGAGCCCGTTTCATCAGTAATATTTGAGACATCTGAAAATGGCCACAGCTGGTGGGAAGGAGACATGCTCGAATTCGAGGTTTCGATGCTCAAAACTAGTGTTTTCCACTCGCAGATATGAGATCAGTTCAATGCAAATACAGGCAATCGGACTTTCTGGGTACGAGGCAACGCTGAATGTCTATATATATGTCGATTGTGGGCGGTTAGAAATTTTAATGATTTCACGGTAGTGATAGCTATCCAAAATAAAGGAAGTTCCCAAATCGAGCGCCACTATGTTGTTCTTCACGTGAATAAGTGGGGAAAAAGTGAGAAGCGGATGGCTACCTCCCTTGTGGACAAATCAAGGAGAGTCATGCGCATGGAGGGATTGTGAATCCCATCGCGTGCCACATTCCATGTGGAATCCCCACCGACAATCAGCGACCAACGAGCCTTGGTCGTCCAGGTGGGCTTCATAGGAGATTAAGTGTATTAGGTGTGTAGTTCGAGTGTTTGAGCCAATAAAGTAAAACATGTAATTCATAGAATTTGAGGCATATAATTCATATGGATCTGTGATGAAGTATATTACCGTTTATGAACTTCATGGTCAAGGAGGGATAGATTTGTTTCAGTTAGTCGAAAGGATGAAGTAGTTAGTTGAAAGGATGAAGTATGTTACCGTTTATGAATTTCAATGTCAAACACGCATACATTGTTTTCGGCAGATGGATACTTGGAATCTGCTCCTTCGGCTCCTTTTTAGCAAGAGAATTCTTGGCAGCTTTTAGAAAAGCCTTCTATCCCATGTATCTACTATAACCATTCTTGACGAAGACATCAAGGAGATGAGATTTTTCTTTCTCAAAACTCTTATTATCCGAGATCCTTAGGGCCATGATAATTGTTAATCATACGTTTTATTCCAATATTTATATGATAACTCTATAAATAGTTAATGATACTTTTTATTTTTATTTTTAATATTTATTTTCTTTGTATTTTTTAGTTAATCCCCCTTTAACTAACTATTAAATTATTAACCAATAAAATAAAATTATTTATATATTTATTAAATTAACAACCAATTAAATTAAATTATTTATATATTTATTTAGAGGTAAAGTCCCTTATTAATTTAGATTATTTATATAATGTCCCTAGTCCAATTTAGCCGTTGGAGGCTCTGCTCAAGCTATTTAACATGCAAAGCTGGATCTGGCTCTTCAACTTGTCCTGACGATGAACCACATTAGTTGGTTCGAAACACATCAACAAATGATAGATCTTGTGATTTAAGCCAAAAAATCTCGTAAACTCATTTATCTTATTTATCCTATAGTAATGAGAATGAATTTAAATTAATTATTTAATTTATAAGGTAAATTATATATTTTATTTTTAAATCATGAAACGTATTATCAACAAATAACAGGAATAATGAAATGTAATGTAATGTCAACAATATTATAATGATAATAATTTTAACTTTAAAATATAATTTAAAAAAAAAAACATATTTCCTCTTATATATTAAAAATATATATATTTTTAAATATAAATTTATTATAAAATAAGTTAAATTGCTTTTCAACAATATAATATATAAAATAATATTTTTTATTAAAAATATTATTATAATTCTTTTATTAAAACAGATCTTAATTTGTATTACATGATGTATGTTTTATTAACTTCTACTAATGATTATTAACTAGCTATTGTACTAGATGTTGCAATGGAAATGCCCTAAGGCAATAGCATATAACATTAATTAATTCTTCTTTGACAATTTTTGAAAGGCAAAAAAATATAAAAAAAAGGCAAGGACCATGTTACAGTGACATCCTGCTACCTCCAAGTAGGACCAAGCTCTAATCCTCGAACTCTACTGGAATCTTGGAATATTACATCTTGCTGCATCCAAGTAGGACCAAGCTCTAATCCTCGAACTCTACAGGAAAACTTTAGTGAGCTCAGAGTTTCTCCCATGTCATTTTCATGGGGACTAATTTGTACAAACAAAGTCTTTACATATAAAATTAATTAATGCTTCTTTGACAATTTTTGAAAGGTAGAAAAATATAAAAAAAAAAGGCAAGGACCATGCTACAGTAACATCTTGCTGCCTCCGAGTAGGACCAAGCTCTAATCCTCGAACTGTACTGGAATCTTACATCTTGCTGCCTCCTCGAACTCTGTTGGAATCTTACATCTTGTTGCCTTCGAGTAGGACCAAGCTCTAATCCTCGAACTCTATTGGAATCTTACATCTTGCTGCGTCTGAGTAGGACCAAGCTTTAATCCTTGAACTCTACTGGAAAATTTCAGTGAACACAGAGTTTCTGCCATGTCATTTTCATGGGGACTAATTTGTACAAAAAGAGACTTTGAGTATATGACCTGGCCAACTCTACTAGAATCTTACATCTTGTTGCCTCCGAGTAGGACCAAGCTCTAATCGTCAAACTCTACAAGAATCTTACATCTCGCTGTGTTCGAGTAGGACCAAGCTATAATCCTCAAACTCTATTGGAAAAGTACTGTAAAAGTTTAGTGAGCACAGAGTTTCTCCCATGTCATTTTCATAGGGATGAATTTGTATAGACAAAGTCTTTTTAGTATATGACCTGGCCTCGATATTTGTGTGCCAGAAGGAAATTCAGCAATGGCAACATACTTTTTTTCCCATGGAATAGTTGTAGTCGAAGGACAAATGTCAATTCAAAAATTAAACTCCACTATCAATAAAAGATGTTAGAAAATTATATATTACAGAGCAATGGAACACATAGAATATTGCAGAGATATAAACACAGAAAACGCATAAAACAAGAGAGACACAGATATACATGGTTCACCCAGTTTGGGCTACATCCATGGAGAAACAACCAATCCTTACTTTATTATATTATCCAACAAACTGAAGAGATACAACCTACAGCAGATCCGCTGTAACACCCTCTTCGCTCTCAATCTCCTCTCTCTTCCTCAATCAGAATACAGACATACATAGATGCAATACAATTCCCTCATATATAGTGAGGGGTTGCCTTCTAGGGCAAAAAACCCTAAATTAAACATAACTTCTACCATCAGATCATCCTCCTAATGAATGGCCCAGATTGACTAGAAATTACTAGACTTTTACAAGGTAATTTTACATCTATTTTTAGCTTTGGGGGCGCTGCCCCCGAAACCCCGCTGGGGGACCACTGGCCCTCGGACCCCGCAACCCCCCCCCCCCCCGTACCCCTCCACATGGAGGGGTGTACAGTCTTCCTCGGGTATACATCCGCCTGAAACCTTTGAATACAGAAGATAATCAGGCTCCACACCCAACAATCTCCCACTTAGAGACCGATTATAACAACTCCATCGTTGCTTCATTTGGTAGACATTGACTCCAATTTTGTTTCTCATCTTATTCATCATACTTGAAGACCAATTGAAACTGAGCAGATTCTCAGTTTTTCCCTGGTTACAACTTTTGTTAACATACCTGCAGGATTCTGACTAGTGTGTATCTTTTCCAGCTTCAACTGTCCATCTTCCAATGCTGACCGTATGAAATGGTACTTGAGTTGTATATGTTTAGTGTTGGAATGAAATGCAGAGTTCTTTGCAAGATGTATGGCACTCTGGCTGTCACTGTATAACCTGCCCAACTCCTGCTTCTTACTTAATTCATCCAAAAACCTTTGTAACCAAATCATTTCTTTCCTAGCCCTTGTAGCAGCAACATACTCTGCTTCTGTTATTAAAAGTGCAACAACACTTTGGATTTTTGAAACCAAACTGACAGTTGTTCCACCTATAATAAATACATATCCTGTATTGCTCCTCCTGTTATCTCTGTCACCTGCCATATCTGCATCAACATATACCTATAGAGAAATGTTTGAACCACCAAAGCATAATGCTTGATTTGTGGTACATCTCAAATACCTAAGAATCCACTTCACTTCCATCCAATGTTCTTTTCTTGGATTGTTCATGTACCTGCTTACAACTCCCACTGCATGTGCAATATTAGGCCTTGTGCAGACCATTGCATACATTAAGCTTCCAACTGCTGATGCATATGGAACTTTAGACATATGAGCCATTTCTTCCTGAGTCTTGGGAGACACCTCCTTACTTAATTTGAAATGGCTAGCCAAAGGTATACCAACTGGTTTTGCATTCTGCATATTAAACCTTTTCAACACCTTTTCTATGTACTCACTTTGAGACAATGTTAATTTGTGATTCTTCCTGTCTCCAGTTATTCTCATACCAAGGATTTGTTTTGCAGCATCCAAATCCTTCATTGCAAATGAGTTTGCTAATTTTATTTTGAGCACATTTATCTCCTGCATGTTAGAACCTACAACAAGCATGTCATCTACATACAATAACAATATAATATAGCTGCCATCATTTTTCCTTTTAAGATAAACACAATGATTAGAGTGACACCTAGTATAACCTTGTTCAGACATAAACCTGTCAAATTTTAGATACCACTGCCTTGGAGCCTGTTTTAAGCCATACAAGCTCTTCTTCAACCTGCACACTAGTTTCTCCTTCCCTTTTACCTCATATCCTTGTGGCTGCTACATATATATCTCTTCCTCCAAATCCCCATGGAGAAAGGTTGTCTTTACATCTAACTGCTCAAGATGCAAATCTTCAACTGCTACTAGACTTAAAATAGTTCTGATTGAAGTCATTTTAGCAATAGGAGAAAATATTTCATCAAAATCAATACCTTTGTTCTGTGCAAACCCCTTCACTACAAGTCTAGCTTTGTACCTCTATTTTCCTCCATCTTCTTCCTCCAACTTGTAAACCCATTTATTTTGCAATGCTGTTTTACCTACATGAAACCTGACTAAGTCCCAAGTCTGGTTATGTGTTAAGGAGTCCATCTCTTCTTTCATGGCTTGCTCCCACTTCTTCCTAGTTTCTACCTGCACTGCTTCTTCATAACATTCTGGTTCACCAGAATCAGTGAACAATACATAATATAATGAAGGAGAGTATCATTCAGGGGGTCTACTTATCCTGGTAGATCTTATAACACCACTTTCAGGTGTTTGAAGTGCTTGTTGTTGTTGTGGTTGTTGTTCTGGCTGTTGATCATTATGATTTTCAGGCACCATCACTTTTCATGTGATATCGTCAAGCACTGTGTATTCTCTGTTTTCTTTTTCTTGTTTCTTTCCCTGCATGTGATTCTTATACAAGACCTTTTCATTGAATATTACATCTCTGCTCTTAATGATTTTGTGATTTTCATAATCATATAAGTGATAACCAAAATCATTAACACCATATCCAATAAAGGTACATTTCTTTGATTTTGCCTCAAGCTTTGTTCTATTTTCTTTTTTAATGTGGACAAAAGCTTCACAACCAAAAGTCTTTAAAAATGAGTAGTTTACCTTTTTACCTGTCCATGCCTCCTCTGGAATACCACCATCCAAAGAACTTGAAGGCCCTCTGTTTATTAGATAAACAACAGTATCTACAACATCTGCCCAAAATTGTAAAGGCAATTCTGCATGCAATCTCATGCACCTTGCACGCTCCATGATTGTCCTGTTCATTCTTTCTGACACACCATTTTCTTGTGGTGTTCCTGGAACTGTCTTCTCTTTGTGAATTCCATTTTCTGAACAACACCTATAAAACTTTTTGCTGCAATATTCACCTCCATTATCTGATCTGAGACACTTCAACCTTTTCCCTATCTCATTTTCAACCAAATCTTTCCATTTCTTGAAAGTATCAAATACGTCAAATTTATTTCAAATACAATAAATCCAGGTTTTTCTGGTTGCATCATTAATAGAAGTAACATAATAATGAGAGCCACCAAGAGATGATACCTGAGCAGGTCCCCATACATCTGTATGCACAAGCTCTAATTTTTCGCTCTTCTTTTCTTTCCCAACCCTAAGGAATCTGACTCTCTTCTATTTTCTATAAACACAATTCTCACAGAATTTTAAATCAACATGCTTCAAACCTGGCAACAAATTTCTTGAGTGAAGAATATGCATCCCCTTCTCACTCATGTGTCCGAGCCTATGATGCCATAATGCTCCATCTGCTCCTTTGGAAGTTAAAGCATTAACAGAGTTAGAAATACCATTGCATAAATACAATGTACCAACCTTTTCGCCTTTTGCTATTACTAGGGCTCCTTTGGTGACCTTCCAAGATTTATCTGTGAAAGTTGTCACGCAACCTTCACCACCTAACTGCCCTGTTGAAATTAGATTTTTCTTCAAATCTGGAACATGCCTTACCTCCTTTAGTAGCCATTGGTTTCAATTCTGCTTTTTTACAAGAACCTTACCCATTCCAACAATTTTACAGGGTTTATCATCACCCAAACGGACTTGTCCAAAATCTCCTTGAACATAGTCATGAAAATATTTCTTATCAGGTGTGGCATGGAATGAGGCCCCTGAATCTACCACCCAGGAATAAATAATATTTTCTAATGAAAGAATCAAAGCATCTCGCAACACATCACCTGTCACATTTGCTTCATGATTATTTTCTTGTTGTGAATCTCCTTCTTTTCCCTTCCAAGATCTACAGTATTTCTTTGGCCATCCTTTCTTTCCACATTTCCAGCACACTATCCCTGATTTCGACTTGGATCCGCCTTTCCTTGATTTACTGCGATATCTTGAACTCTTTCCTCTTTCCATTTTTCTTCCCTTAGACTCTGCACTCAAAGCATTACCTGATGTCTCACCTGAGCTTTTCCGTCGCATTTCCTCGCTAAGGATTGCACCGACAACATCATCAAACTTTAAAGTAAGATCCAGAGACAAAGTTACTAATGGTCGTAACTAAACCATTCCAACTTTCTGGCAATGAGCACAGAAATAACAGAGCCCTAACTTCATCATCAAAATTTACCCCTACAGAACTTAACTGACTTGTAACTATATTAAAATAATTTAAATGATCAGCGACAGATCCACCCTCCGACATCTTCATATTAAATAAACGCTTCTTAATAAATACCTTATTTGATGCCGAGGGTTTTTCATATAGTTTGGCTAATGCCAACATTAAACCCTGTGTTGTCGTTTCCTTTGAAATATTAAACACTACCGATGCCGCTAGGAATAGCCGTATTGTTCCAAGTGCCTTTCTGTCGAGAATATCTCTTTCTGTGTCTGTCATACTCGTTGGCTTCTTTGTGTTTCCACTCAATGATAGGTACAAATCTCTCTGATACAGATAATCTTCCATCTGCATTTTCCATAGCTGGTAGTTTTGTTCGTTGAATTTTTCGACCCTAAACCTACTATCTTCTGCAATTTCTCCCACTTGAACCAGGAACCCTTCTCTCCTGCGAGTTTATCAGCCAAATAGACCTTCGGCTCTGATACCAGTTGTTACAAAATTATATATTACAGAGTAATGGAACACATCAAATATTGCAGAGATATAAACACAGAAAATGCATAAAACAATAGAGGCACAGATATACGTGGTTCACTCAGTTTGGGCTACATCCACGGAGAAACATCCCGTCCTTCTTTTATTATATTATCCAGCAAACTAAAGAGATACAACCTACAATAGATCTGTTGTAACACCATCTTTGCTCTCAATCTCCTCTCTCTTCCTCACTCATAATACAGATATACATAGATGCAATACAATTCCCTCATATATAATGAGCAGTTGCCTTCTAGGGCAAAAAACCCTAAATTAAACATAACTTCTACCATCAGATCATCCTCCTAATGAACAACCCAGATTGATTAGAAATTACTAGACTTTTACAAGGTAATTTTACATCTATTTTTAGCTTCGGAGGCACTGCCCCTAAACCCCCACCAGGGGACCATTGGCCCCCGGACCCCCCAGCCAAGGGGGACAAGTCCCCCCCACGTGGAGGGGTGTACAGTCTTCCTGGGGTATACATCGGAATGAAACCTTTGAATACAGAAGATAATCAAGCTCGAATTCTACTGGAAAAGTACTGTAAAAATTTAGTGAGCACAAAGTTTCTCCCATGTCATTTTCATGGGGATGAATTTGTACAAACAAAGTATTTTTGAGTATATGACCTGGCCTCAATATTTGTGTGCCAGAAGGAAATTCAACAATGGGGGCATACTTTCTTTCCCATGGAATAGTCGTAGTCAGAGGAGAAATGTCAATTCAAAAATTGAACTCCACTACCAATAGAAGATGGGCGTGTTGGGAGAGGAAAGGATGCATCGAAGGGCTCAAGGTCTAGCTCCAATACATAGTTGTTTTTGAAATTGCAAAATACAAAATTGTCATCATTTTCTTATTAGAGTAAAAAGAAGAGTGAATCTGTATTTGGCACCTGTAACAGGATATAGAGAAAATAAAGGAGAGCACAATATAGTTGAATTTACAGTTTATAGCATATACTTCCTAGGCACCTAAAGAGCTTAGAGGCTGATGCAGTTCCAAGTATTCATTGACAATGTTTATTACCTTCCTCTTCTGTCTTTTGTAATTTAGGAAAAGTGTCCAGGAAAGTTAAATTATATATGATAGAAGACATCTACTAGCTTCAACAACATTACAATTCATATCTAGGCATGAGACTTCCAATATATCATTAAATATATTTGCACTTACATCATTTGCCATCTTTATTTTCATGCACTATGGGTCCACAATGCAAATAAGTACCTTCCATCCACAAGGTGTTCCTTGAATTCCAAATATTCAGCTGCAGAGAGCTGTTCAACATTGACGCGAACATATTCCTACACACTAGGCCTTGGCCATACCACAAGAACAACCTATGGCATAAGAATGATGGCCTCCTGAAACATACATCATATTGTCATGAGAACCAAATAAATATGCAAACATTTTAAGACAATGAGAACCAAATAAATATGCAAACATTTTAAGGCAACTACATTGATTTTGAAATCGACTACTCTAGAATTTGCAGAATGTTCATTTTCTTTTAAATAATGGAAAAATTTGATCATACCTGGCTTGACTTCAAGACATCTCCAAATAGCCGAAAAAATGGAGATTTTGACGTTCATCATTCTAGCCTATTACCTCTGCTAATCCATCTAACAGTTGATGGGGTTGCAAAATCTTCTTTCCATGTGATACATATCTACAACCATTTGAAAAAAAGAAAAATAAAAGAGTCAATCTTCATAGAAGCATGGGACTAAAGGTTTAGTTGGTGTATTTAAACATCTTAAATGTCTAGATTATGTAAACCATTCTTCTTGGTTTCCTCAATTTAAAGATCATACATTCAGATAAAAATATTCATCAGGGAACAAAGGTGGGAATCACCATGAAAGCAGAGAAACTGTTTCATTGCGGTGCTCAGAGAGTGTGTCCTCGACGCACTCAAGTGAACTCAGAGCACGGTTCAGCATTGCAGTAACCATATCTTCTTCCTTTAACAGCCAAGGCCAACAACGCAAAATTAAAAAAAGATTTAACTACTGATTTCTCTCAGGCACTAGCCTTACCAGAATTCTGACTAATCCTTTGATGACAGAATTCAATTCTATCCTCATTGAAATAACGAATACAGACACTTGAAACTTTGGAGAAATGTAAAAGCAGGGAAGTTCAAGAGAGTTTCATAAAGTAACAAAGATGCTTTCAATGACAATACGTTGGAAGACAAGAAACAACTCGAGCAAAAATCGTGGAAGAACAAGATCAGAGTAGTATAACTTATATGTAAATGAAATGTGCTAGTAAAATTTATTGGAGCGCCCATTAAAAAAATTGGAGTCCTGAAGTGTTGACACAAGGTCTTCTGATAATAAGGTTTTTTAAGCAAGATGAGAAAAATCAAGAAAACAAACTAGAAACTCTGAATTACAACTAATGACTCAATAATCACTATACTATAAACTCAAATCAAATTTCAAAATAATAATCCTAACAAGATCAAGAATAATAACAAATAAAAATAGCAATAAATAAACAATAAATGATAGGCTTGAATTTACATATTTGCGCTTCAACCGACATTAAAGAGAAGACATTAAAATGAGCATCCACGAAATACCCAGCAAAAAACGTATAATTGTCGGGTGTTTTCCGAAGCAACGTACAGTAATATAGCCAAATTGCTTCAAGCCCCCTGTTTCATGTTGGAAGTACGAGCTCAAGCAATAAAACTACAGCGAAGCCAACCAACAACAATCAAAAAAATTAAAATAATCCAATAAGTAAATTATTTTTCAATTATAAAGTTAACATTACACCTAGGTTTTTTTTTTTTTTCCAAAATAAAAGAATTTATATTCTTTTATATTCAACGCATTTTCTGAGTAAGTTATATCCGGCCCTGGCAGGAATAATAAACTCGAATCTCTTATAAAAACCTTTTCCTTATCCCTTTCAAAAACATAAACCATAAGAAAAAACCTCTGGACGACCATTGGACAGCACCGGCCGTAGCAAATGGAATGATCGTCATATCGTGGCAGCACCTTCCTCGGACACTCATATTTCATCCTCCTTTACCCGACATTTTAGCACCCAGGATGCCGAATTACACGACAGAGTTGAACGTATCATGCTCTTTTGATCCCTGAATTTGGAGAAGTCCGCGAACGACCACAGCCGGTAAAGTTGATACGTGCCCCAATTCGGGGCATGGATGCTCAGAAATACTGTCGTTTGCTGGCTGACATCAGATCTTCAATACAATGCATATGCACGCAATTGGAGTTTATGTGACCGGGCGGTGTTGAAAAGATGAGTCGATCGGTGGCGGATATAAGTTTATAATAACTGCATGGAAAGATGCCCCGCCAGGAAAATAAGTACGCAATTTGGGACTTCACACTGTTATTCAGGTGAATAAACCGAAATATAGCCAGGAGCCGGATGGCTTCCTCGATTGTGGACAAAGCAATGATAGGGATGCGCATCGCTTCCTCCCTTGTGGACAAAACAATGATAGCGATGCGGATGGAAAGATGAGGAATCCCATCGCCTAGATGAGGTCACATTTCAAGTCGATACGGTGAAAGAGGGCTCCTTGCTTCTCCGAGACATTGGGTATACGTTGTCACATTTCAAGTCGATACGGTGAAAGAGGGCTCCTTGCTTCTCCGAGACATTGGGTATACGTTGTCACATTTCAAGTCGATACGGTGAAAGAGGGCTCCTTGCTTCTCCGAGACATTGGGTATACGTTGTATTTTGAGTGTTTGACTGAAAGAGAGACAAAGAAGTACAAAGATTCAAAAAGAACCGGAAAAGGAAAAGAAAAAATACTTACGCATTTTATTTGTCCATGTTTGGGACCTCGAAGAGAACGCATTTTATTTGTCCATACTATTTTGAGCCCTCGAGGAGAACCACATGAACATGGTGTAATTTATGGTTTTTCCTTATTCTACTAAGTATCATGCATAAGCATTCATTAAGTATAGCAAAATGTAGCTATGAGATTTAACTATGGCCTTTTCTTTTCAATTTTAATTTTAGTTTGTCTTTGAAATTTATGTATTCATTATGGTTTTTCCTTCAAAATTTTGATGATTCTAGTTTGCTTTTCTCTCTCAATTTTATTCTAGTTTGTTTTAGAAATCTATGCATTTATTGTGCTATTTTGATATTTTAATGAATGGTATGTTTTTTTTGTTTCTTAATATTTAAATACAGTTGAGAAATTTTTTAGGATAATTTATTTTTTCCAATAAAATTATTCTTTTTCTCGGTTTTTTTTTATGAGATTTGAACCTAAGACTTAATAAGAATTAAGTCTCGCACAAACTATCTAATTTACATTTTATGAGGTTAATTCTCTTACTCGTCTATGATGAATGAGAGTTTTAAAACAAAACAAGTTGAAAAATTAAACATATTGAAAATACAAGAAATTTAGTAAAACTAGTATAACCATATATAGCTAGTAAACATTGATAGGAATCAGATGAATGAGAGAGTTTTAAAACAAAACAAGTTAAAAAATTAAACATATTGAAAATATATGAAATTTAGTAAAACTAGTATAACCATATATAGCTGGTAAACATCGAATGAATGAGAGAGTTTTAAAACAAAACAAGTTGAAAAATTAAACATATTGAAAATACAAGAAATTTAATAAAACTAATATAACCATATATTGCTAGTAAAGATTGATAGGAATCAAATCAGGCATCGAATCATTTACAACATGATACATCTTACATTGCTGAGATTTAAAAAAAAAATTACTTTGATTTAAATTATTATTATTATTATTAATTATAGAACAAAAGAAGAAGACTTATAAGTCAAAAGAGAAGTATACGAAAGAAGAGCCTCCGAGATCGTATGACAAGACTGTAGAAATTTTTGTTTTCCCACCCCGGTTTTCAGTTTCTCCTTATTTCTCCCATGTAGTTAAATGCTCATTCCCATAACCATACATTTAACAGACTGAAAAAAATAAATATTGCTGAAAACACAAATTCTAGAAATTTTTTCAGAATGCTGGAAATTGCAGAATTAAAAATCAGCAATCAAAAACAGCCATTAAAACACATTAAAACACTGATATTTTTGGTCAACTTGACCCTGGAAAAACCCCCTACAACTCTTGGGGAAAACCAGTTTGAGAGCTCTTCTTTATTTCTGAAAATTGCCTTTTTACAGTGAGAATTATTCAGCAAAAAATAAGCAAGCAAATTTACAACTTATCTCCTTTCTCGTGCCTCACAGCAATCTGGAAATTACAGCAAACAGGACAGCAATAAATGCTGTACGGCCTCCGTTTTGTGTGCAGAAAAATCAGCAAACTGCTCCTCGATTTTTGTGCAAAAATCTGTCTTTCACTATGTGCTGAATCAGCTGTACAAATCTGCTCAACTGCTGCCTTGGAATGTGTGCCAAGCTGCTGTCTCATTCTCCTCCCTGCTCAGAAATCTCTCTTGCTCTCTTGCTCTCCTTCTCCCAATCTGCTCATGAAAGAATGAATGACCTTTTCCTCCTTTAATATAACTCCAAGTGACTTTTGGGTGATCTAAGTGACTTTTGGGTGATCTCTAAATCCAATGGCTGAAATAGATTTAGATCAACGGCTGAGATTAAATGCTCATTTAAATCTCACTTTCTATTTTTTAATTCACCCCACTTTAATAAAGACCCACTTAGTCATTTATTTCCAAAGTCACTTTTCCTTTCTAATTTTTCATTGACTTTATAAAAGTCACTTTAAAATTAGACTTAATAACTTTATCACTTAAAGTCACTTTTAAATTAGATTTAACTTTATAAAATTATAAAGTCACTTTAGGAGAAAAATTAAATTCTTTTGGACACTTTTCCCTAGGCCAAAGATCAAAGCCTAAGGGAACCACCTGTCCTCCGGTACCAAATTTCAACACTTCCTCTTACCGAGGAAGGTGTTCCTCACCACACCCATCTTGTCCCTGAAGTAGACATGCTTGCCCCGTGGTAAGGCTTTGGTAAGGATATCTGCAACCTGCTCATCAGTGGAAATATACTCAAGCTTCACAGCTCCCTTCTGAACATAGTCTCTGATGAAATGATATCTGATCCCGATATGCTTTGACCTGTCATGAATTACTGGATTCTTCGTGAGTTTAATGCAACTCTGATTATCACAGTAAATCACTGAAGGTCTCAACGGCTGACCAAATAAGCCAAACAACATCTTGCGAAGCCAGATGGACTCACAACTAGCTAGACTGGCTGCCATATACTCTGCTTCCGCTGAACTCAGTGCTACTGACTGCTGCTTCCGGCTGAACCATGACACTACTGCTGAACCCAACCCAAAACAACACCCTGAAGTGCTCTTCCTATCAGAAGCACAACCTGCCCAATTAGAATCAGTGTATCCTGCCAATCTCACTCCATCTCCCTCCCTGTAGTCCAGACCATAATCCACTGTCCCCTGCAAGTACCGCAAAATGTGTTTTGCAGCCACCCAGTGAACCTTCCTAGGCTCACACATAAACTGACTCATCGTGTTGACTGCAAAACAGATATCTGGTCTAGTGTTGACCAAATACATCAAGGAACCAATCAGCTGCCTGTACAATGTGGGATCCACCAACTCGGAATCCGAAGCATGAAGCTTCTTTCAGTTGGTGATCATCGGTGTCGACATGGGTCTACAATCCTCCATGTGGAATCTGCTAAGGATGTCCACAATATACTTCCCCTGCCCCAGGAAGAAATGCCCCTCCTCCTGCCACACCTCCAAACCCAAAAAGTAATGCATCAAACCGATGTCCTTCATCTCAAACTCCGCTGCAAGATCTCTCTTGCGGTGTTCTATGAGTCTCTCTGCACCTGTAATGATCAAGTCATCCACATACAGCACCAGAATGAGAGGCTCCTCACCAATCACAATAAAGTAAAGGTTCGGATCTGCCTCACATTTTGTGAAACCCATCCCCTGCAAGTATGCATCTATCCTGGAGTACCAAGCTCTCGGAGCTTGCTTCAGGCCATAAAGGGCCTTCTTCAGTCTGCACACATGGGACTCCTTCCCATGCACCTCAAAGCCCTGTGGCTGCTCAATGTACACCTCCTCCTGTATGAAGCCATTGAGAAATGCGGTCTTCACATCCATCTGGTGGATCTTCCAACCCATCTCTGCTGCTATCGATATAATGGAGCGGATCGAAGTATATCGAGCCACGGGAGCGAAGGTCTCCTCATAATCAACTCCCTCTACCTGGGAGAACCCTCTAGCCACAAACCTCGCTTTGAATTTCTCAATGCTGCCATCTGCAGCATGCTTTACCTTGTAAAGCCATCTGGAAGTAACCACAGATTTGCCCTCAGGCCTCATCACCACCTCCCAAACATCATTCTTCATGATAGAAGAATACTCCTCCTGCATGGCCTCTCTCCAGACCTGCTGGCTAGATGCCTCCTCATAGCTAGAAGGCTCAGAGTCAAGGATGCTGGTAACCATCGCCATATAGCTACAAAACCTCTCAGGTGGTCTACTCTCTCTGACCGGCCTCTTCGGCTCAGCAACAGAGGTGGCATCTCTCATGGTGTCCTGAAGCCACTTGGGCTTCCTCTTCCCTGAGTGCACTTCTCCCACCGGAGAATGAAACTCCTCCTCCTCATCATCATCAGTAGCCTGAACTCCTGACTGTCTGTCTGCTGTCCTCCTGCCTGCACCTGAACCTGTAGAAGCTGAGGTACCATGTGAACTGTCCATCAGTGGACTCCCTAGTGAACTGCTCTGCATGCTGCCTGGAGCACCACCCCTCTGGCTTGATGAGCCACTGCTCACTGACGGACCTAACATCCTCATAGATGTACCTCCTGATCCTTCTGATCCCTGCCCACTGGATCCCTGCGACTGACTCAACTGCTGATGAGGGTCTGGCTGATCCAGATACTCTAACTCCCATGACCTCTTAAAGGCCCTGTCCTCCTCGAACTTCACATCCCGTCTGACAACAACTCTCCTCTGTGCAGGGATGTAAATCCGAAAGGCCTTTGAGGTCTCACTGTAGCCCACAAAGATACCCTTCTCTGCGGTGGGCTCTAGTTTGGTCCTCTTCTCCTTGGGTATATAGGAGTATGTAATGCATCCAAAGATATGAAGATGACCAATATCAAGCTTCTTCCCAGAGAAAGCCTCCTCCGGAGTCATGTGCCCCAAGGCACGATGCAGACTCCTGTTCTGCAAGTAAACAGCTGTGTTGCAGGCCTCTGCCCACAAGAACAATGACAACCCCTGATCATGTAACATGGCTTTGGCAGCCCCTATGATGGATCTGTTCTTCCTCTCTGCAACCCCGTTCTGCTGGTGGTTGTAAGGAACAGTGAACTCCCTCCTAATGCCTGCCTCCGCACAATAGTCAACAAACTCTCGAAGGGTGTACTCTCCTCCATTGTCCGACCTCAAGGACTTGATCTTTCGACCTGTCTGAGTCTCCACAAGAGCTCTGAACTCCTGAAACCGCTTGAAGACCTCACTCTTGGTCTTCAAAAAATAAATCCAGGTCCTCCTAGAGTGATCATCAATGAATAAAACATAGTACTCATATCCACTCAAGGAAATATGAGACATCTGACCGCTCACATCGGAATGAATCAAATCAAGTATCCCCGTCGCTCTGCTGTCACTGTTGAGAAAAGGGGATTTGGAAAACTTGCCCATCGCACAACCTCTGCAAGTATCAAAGTGATCAGTACTGAAATTTGGCACACCTGTAGTGATCTCCTGTAATGTCCTCAAGGCTCCATGATACATATGTCCCATCCTGCGGTGCCAAATCTCACACAGCTCAGAACTGCTAGCTCTGCTATCGGTACTACTGCTCAATGCCAAAAGGGGTTGGAATGCAAACTTGTACACCTTTGCATGGCGTACACCTATCACTCTAGCTGAATCAGCTGGAGTGCCCCTGGGATACATCAACACCTGTCCTCCCCTGAACAGTACGTCATATCCTCTGTCCTCCAAAGCTGAGACGGATATGAGGTTCTTCCTCATCCCTGGCACATAAAGAACCTCTGACACCTTCAAGGGAGGTTTGGACTCCCTCTGAAATGTCACTGTCCCCACCCCGACTGCTCTAACAACTCTGTCATCACCGAGTACTACCTCAATATTAGTGCCACTCTCTGAAAGCTCTGAGAAGTACTCACGGACTCCTGTCATATGACGTGAAGCCCCACTGTCCACATACCAGATACCTGAAGATGCTCCGCTAATCGAGGGAAAAGCATGCTCCCTCTGAACCTGTGTGGCAGGTGATCCTGCACTAGAGGACTCACATGTAGTGAACGCAAACTCCCGGTCAAAACGACCTGCAAAGTCCTCAATCTCAGCTGAAGCTGCCACATCCTGGTTCTTCCCCTTCTTCTTCTTCTTCTTCGGACACACAACTGCATAGTGTCCCATCTTCTGACAATTCCAACACTTCACCTTGGAATAGTCCTTCTGTGTGTTCCCCTGTTTACCTTTACCTTTGCCTTTGCCCCCACCACTGCTTGTGGAAGCCTGCTTCTTCCCTTTGCCTTTCTTGCCTCCTGCCACCAGTGCTACATCCTCATCCTGCTCAACTGGCTTGGCTACCCCAAGCTGACCTTTCCTGATCTCTGTCTGAATGCAATCATCCCAAAACCTCTCCCATGTGGGAAGGGTCTCACGTGCACAAACCTCATCAGCAAAGTTCAACCATGAACGGGGGAGGCCATTCACTGCAATCCGCACCAACTCAGTGGGTGGAATGGCCTCTTCAATCGATGCCAACTCATCTCTCACATTAGTAATCTTTGTGAGATATCCAGCTGCACTATCATTACCCATCTTAATGTTCTTCAGCTTCTCCTTCAGGACCATCTTCCGGTTCTCATTGGTACTCTGGTAGAGATTAGACAATGCTGTCCACATCTCATGGGCATTGCTCTTTCCTCTCACATGAGGAATGCAATGGTCTTTGATTCCGTCTAGAATCAACCTCTTACCCTTATTGTTCTTCTTTTTATACTCAGCCAACTGAGTAACATCAGTGGGCACAACAACAGGGTTTTGTGCGGTATGCACCATGATATCCCAGACTTCTGCCTCCTCAAAGATACTCTGCATTCTCTCCTTCCAAACGCTGTAATTTATATGCCCATCTAGCCTATCCTCCACCCTCAATCCCAATGACATCCTGCTGTCCTAAAACTGAAAAATAGCACTGCTGTAGTAAAGATAAAACTGTTGTTTATGAAAAAATCAGCTTGCTGGAATTTTCTGAGTGAAAAATCAGCAACTGTAATTTTTCCTTTTGCTGTCCCAAACTGCCCTTCAGCACTCAAGCTCCAATACCATGTAGAAATTTCTGTTTTCCCACCCCGGTTTTTAGTTTCTCCTTATTTCTCCCATGTAGTTAAATGCCCATTCCCATAACCATACATTTAATAGACTGAAAAAAATAAATATTGCTGAAAACACAAATTCTGGAAATTTTTTCAGAATGCTGGAAATTGCAGAATTAAAAATCAGCAATCAAAAACAGCCATTAAAACACATTAAAACACTGATATTTTTGGTCAACTTGACCCTGGAAAAACCCCCTACAACTCTTGGGGAAAACCAGTTTGAAAGTTCTTCTTTATTTCTGAAAATTGCCTTTTTACAGTGAGAATTATTCAGCAAAAAATCAGCAAGCAAATTTACAACTTATCTCCTTTCCCGTGCCTCACAGCAATCTGGAAATTACAGCAAACATGACAGCAATAAATGCTATACGGCCTCCGTTTTGTGTGCAGAAAAATCAGCAAACTGCTCCTCGATTTTTGTGCAAAAATCTGCCTTTCACTATGTGCTGAATCAGCTGTACAAATCTGCTCAACTGCTGCCTTGGAATGTGTGCCAAGCTGCTATCTCCTTCTCCTCCCTGCTCAGAAATCTCTCTTGCTCTCTTGCTCTCCTTCTCCCAATCTGCTCATGAAAGAATGAATGATCTTTTCCTCCTTTAATATAACTCCAAGTGACTTTTGGGTGATCCAAGTGACTTTTGGGTGATCTCTAAATCCAATGGCTGAAATAGATTTAGATCAATGGCTGAGATTAAATGCTCATTTAAATCTCACTTTCTATTTTTTAATTCACCCCACTTTAATAAAGACCCACTTAGTCATTTATTTCCAAAGTCACTTTTCCTTTCTAATTTTTTATTGACTTTATAAAAGTCACTTTAAAATTAGACTTAATAACTTTATCACTTAAAGTCACTTTTAAATTAGATTTAACTTTATAAAATTATAAAGTCACTTTAGGAGAAAAATTAAATTCTTTTGGACACTTTTCCCTAGGCCAAAGATCAAAGCCTAAGGGAACCACCTGTCCTCCGGTACCAAATTTCAACAAAGACGAAGACGAAGAAGCCCTTGAAGTGTTGGATATGTGAGGAACCACATATGGTGAAGAATTGTCCTTCAAGATCAACAGTGGAAGCAATTGCACAATCCAATGTGAAGAAGAAGAAAGAAGAAACTTTCGTTGGAGTTATGCAGATTTGGGGAACTGCAGTGGCTACATAAGCGATCTCATGAAGAGATCCCGAAAGGAACCAATTCGAATATGTGGAGATGAAGATTGGGAAAGGCATTGTTCTCACTATGGTGGATAGTGGTGCAACTAACTTCATGAGTGAAGATATTGTGAGGAAGATTGGGCTGGAATTTATACTAGTTCAGGCACAATTGAAAGCGGTGAATTCTCGACCTAATTCTGTGATTGATGTAGCTGAGAAGGTCGATGTGACGTTAGGTGAATGGACAAGGAAGGTCGATTTCACAGTGGTGCGGATAGATGACTATGAAGCTGTGCTAGGCATGGAATTTATGAAGCAATTTGAAGTTATGATAGTTCCACACATGAAGAAGTTGTACATTTATGACGAGCGTGAGGAAGCACCCATTGGTATACCAACCATAGGGGCTATGAGAGCCGAATGTAAGTTGACAGCGATGAATGTGGAGGAGGTGAAGCGAGATGAGGAAGTATATAAGAGATTGTCTTATACAGAGGAAAAACTTATGGAGTGATCACAAGTGATTAGAGCATTGTCTGATAGTATCTTGGATCTATGAAGCAGACTAGCAGCAATGGAGAAGGATGAGGATGCTAGACCAGACGATCAGTGGGAGCGTCGGGAAGCATACTTCCAAAGATTAGAGGTGGAAGATCCTAATAGGTGGATTGAGCTGATACGCAAGGAAGAGGGAGAGCCTTTGGCCTCCACTTCCTCCCACTCTTCTTAGACTAACATGGTGATGAGGCTCATTGTTATCTGCTCATGGAAGTGAGTCTCCAACATTTTGAGCAGACATCTGGGGTGAGATGGACATGATTGGCAGCAAGTGCAGAGATGAGTCATGATGATGTAGAGGCATGCATTCTTATGGAAGCGATGTATGGTTGGATTAGCTACCCAACTAGTCACCAACATGAGGGGTACCAACACATGATTTTCTTGCAGAGTTTATCATATCTATGGCATGAGGCAGGTCAAAGGTGGGCACATCTCGATACCCATACACATATTTGTGTCAACTTATAGTCTCGGTGATGGTGGTTGCCGAGATGATGTTGTCAAGGATGACAACTGTTTAGAGTGGGGGAGTATCGCACGCCCACGAGTTGCCATTTATGATGTGCGATGGGTCATGACATGACTTTCGGTTAAAGGCGACGAGTCGGCATGTGCGACGAGCTAGACGTTCGGTTAAATGTACCTACGCGAACATGCAACGAGTTGTGATGATGGGATGAGTTGGGTGGTCGGTTAAACGCGCCTGAGACATGAGTTGCAACGAGCGAACACGGGGGTCGAAAAACCAAACGACGAAATTTGGCTAAGTGTGGTGAAGTCCAATGAGTTTAATGGAGGGTCAAAAAACTGAGTGGGTTGGTCGAGTCGACGTATGGTTGGGACGAGCCGAATTAACTTGGTGGTCTGATGATCGAATTACATGGTCGACCTGGGTAGGCCGAACCATCATTATCCATGGGAGAAACATATATATATGGGGTGAACGCATAGAGGAGAAACCAAGCGAGTCACATCTAAGCATAACCAAGACGAATTGGCAGCGAGGAGGACAAGCACATAAGATTGGGCAAAGGTGTAGGCGCACAGAGGTTCGAAACACCAAAGCCGCAAAACCGCAGGAAAACTGAGCGCAGGTCGAAGGTTGGGCGAACGAGCCGCAGGTGGCAAGTTGAGCGAAGGGTCGCGAGCTCTAACCGCAAGGTGAGATGCCGTAGCACATGGGCGCACCCCTCCGGAAGTCTGGATGGAGGTAGGAGGAGGTTTTGAATGATGAGCGAGCAGAGTTTTTGAACCGAGCAGGAGGAGTTTGTGAACAACGAGTGGGAAAAGTTGTGAACAACAAGCCAGGCAGAGTTGTGAGTAGACGCGTCGGGGCGAAGGTGAACGGATGAGAAGGAGGCGAGTTGAATAATGAACGGGTGAAGTGTGGGAGCGCTCCTGCCCGCGAGTGGTGTGACACAACACGATAGTGCGCGCGAAGGCAAACACGGGTGCAGAGGTGACAATTTGGGCACCCTGCCCAACGACAAGTCAGGTAGGCGACCCGAGGGCGAGAGCACTCCTACTCGAGCATGAGTCAAGCTGAGGCAACGCTGAAAGAAGGCCGAGTTGGTGAATTTGGCATTTGTGAAGGTGAATTTTGGGGTTGCCTTATAAAGGCTGAATATTGTAAATACTTGTAAAAATTGTATTGTTATATTTATTTGGCCATACTCGAACTAGAGAGTTGCCCCTCCCTTTGAAAGAAGTATTAATCTGTTGTGCATACTTTTAATGATGATGATGATGAGTGTTTCCACTGTGTAAAAATAATGATGGATGCTTAGTAAAAGTTGAAAAATATTCTAAGTATTGAATGTTAGGCATAGTCCATACTTGAGAGTATTGGTGAAAAGAAATTGGGTAGCAGTGCCAGACCTACCTATGTGCGGTTGAAAGACCACTGTTAGGATAGGGGCGTGATAGGTATGGTATGGATAATTTTTAAAGTCCACTAGGTCTTGGATAGATAGTGATTGGGTGCTTTGTTAAGGCACTCCTTGATGTGAAGTCACCGATTCAATTCCCCATCCGGATTAGGGTGATATATTGGACATGATGAAGATATAGTCTTGCCAAACTTAATTATAGAGAACTAAATATAGTTTTTCTTTCTAATTAAATACTTCTTATTATTACTATTCATTAAAATTGGTATATTTTTATGGGCTTTACAATGTAATACATTGATAATGACATGCCTATACATCCTTAGTGTGAGTGTGCTTCAAAATTTAATCACTTCAGACACTTCTTCGTATCCCTGGTCCTGCGAAGAGAAAACCATTCAATATCACAATGATAATTAGCGATAACATTGGTGTAGACAATAAAAACTCTTCAACTCTATTTTAATCCATGCTGAATTCAAATTACTAATGACTTCATTCTATTCGACTCGAAAAATAGAATACACTAAAATAATAAATAAAATGTGAGAGATGAATATTTTGAAATCTTTAAAGCTATTGAAAGACAAGAAACCTCTAAAACTACTCACCCAAAAAAATGAAAGGCAACAAAACTCCAAAACTTGCACCTATAACCAACTACTAACAAAAATAAAAACATAAATCAAGAAGCAAACATAACACAAGAAGCGAGATCTCACTCTCTATCATTTATGACCACATTTAGTCTATCATCCCATCGAGATTATCACGATAAAATTTATTACATGTGAGTTAGATAAAAGCTTAAATAGTATATTTACTAAATGGATGATGATTGTAAAATTTTCCACCACATATATATTTTTGTTTAATTATAAATTACTGGTGGTAACTACAATCCTATGTATAAATGTTTATAGAAATTTCTACCAATATAATATTAATGCGGGAAAAATTAACTCTTTACTTTGTTTATTACTTAGTGATCATTTCAATTTTTCTTATTATTAATAATGATTCTTTACTTCCCATAATTGATGTTGCAAATTTAAACAAAATAACAAAATCCAAAATCCAATATTGAATTAAATCAAACAAATTATTTTATAAATATTTTTTTTTAATAACAATAACTATTCTTTGTATTAATTCTGCGTGGTTGTGGTAAAATACACTGGATATTTGTAATTCATATACATCTATGGGCTTTACTTTGATTATTTGTAGACAGATAATCCATGCCCAGTTGTTCGTGATCACTACAAAAAGATTCAGATACAATACTCTTATTTATTCTACAAGAGTATACCCGAAAAAATTGAGACAAGATGAAAACACAAAAAAACAATGATTACATTTGACGATTAAGCATTTAGATCAACAGGGCAATTTAAATCAATGCCCGAGTTCTAGACTTTTGAAGGGGTGCTTTGTTCTTCTAGGTGGGTGCTTGACTTCGGCATCTGGAGATGGAGATCCTTGATCATGTTGCGTAGCGTTTTGACCTCATCCTCAAGCCTCACAATTTTCTTGTGTTTGGCCTCTATTACATCACAATTTTCACAGGCCACCACAATTTGATGGTGCAATAAAACATTAAGGTCGAAGAGCTCTGATTTAATCTCTGTGATCTCCTGAGCACATTAGACACATACCGCAGGAGTTACGGACCAAGATATGTTGTTCTCGACCCATTGTGAGATTACCCACATTAGTTTCCACCACCTTGCCTGAGCGTGCACGTTGGCTACCCTAGGTTCCTGTAATCATCCTCTCAGAACACCATTGTAATGCAAAGAAAGCACATAAGGTGGAGGAGAGGGAATGCAACTCATGTTGTGGCTTGTCATGTATTGAAACCCATAGAGCTCGCTGGGACGAGCTAGAGCACCTAAGCAGGGAGACACAGTCCAAAAGGAAGGTGACAAACTCGCACCTTTGAGACTCTCTTGGGTTCTTCTCACCAAGAGGATGAAACTCAATCCAACCAGAATTGTAGATGGTAAGCAGAATGGGAAATCATAGACAACCCAAATGAAATTTGCAGTAGTTTCCATGTAGATACATCATGTGATAGAGCAGAGACGAACTAGAACCTCCAGGATCCCAATGTGGTGCCATCATTTCCTAAGAGGTGAGAGAGCTTCAATTACTTGTAGCCAGGAATTGGAGCGGTTGGACTGTTTAGTCTAAGCTGAGAGGAGTAAATGCAGCATGAAGGATGAGAGGACTCGAGGATTCGCAGGGTGAACAACTTCAAATTCCTACGCTTAACTGAGGATCTGACGTAGGTAGTGTCACGTGGGAGGGAGAATGAGGGCTGCATGCTAGGAGAGAGAGATAATGCTTCATCATGTAGGCGAGTGGTGGGAGGGATAGGATTACCTCACAATGATACTAGCCAACCATATATGAGGGGTATAATTAGATGCCTTGGGATCCAGGGATATATACCATAAATGCCATGGATGGATGGGGATAGGAGGGGATACATAAAGGGACTAAGAATGGGGGTAGTTAGGGCATGGGAAAAAACTAGGGACCCCATTAACTTCCCATTCTCTTTTATTTAAGCGGAAAGCTATGTTTGTCATCGAGTCAGCCTCTGAGTTGATGTTTCTAATAATATGCCAACTCACGAACTACCAAAGGTGAGGAGAATACTTTGAGCAAGTTGGAGGGCTGGTTTAGATTATTTTCTTTAACAAGGGAGATGTTTCTTAAGTTTCTAATTACAAAAAAAGAGTCTCCCAAAATTGTAATGTTGTTACCTTCATTTTTCTAGGCTAAGAGGAGCCCTATATACAAGCCATAAACCTTAAACCTCAGCTTGATTATATCATTTTACCTAGACCCAAGCTTATTTATCCACTATTATTCCTTCTCAATTGTAGAGAATCGCTTCCTCGTGCTACCCCTAATTACTTTTTAAATATTAACATTTTCATTAAATGTTTATTCTACA
Source organism: Pinus tabuliformis (assembly GCA_031772625.1). Classification (NCBI taxonomy): domain Eukaryota; kingdom Viridiplantae; phylum Streptophyta; class Pinopsida; order Pinales; family Pinaceae; genus Pinus; species Pinus tabuliformis. The sequence continues at coordinate 655,615,427 of CM062815.1, read as the reverse complement.
AATTTATTTTAATGTTTCTTTTAAAATATTTATTCTTGAAGTTTAAAGAAATAAGAAAATTCAAAATCAATATTGAATTAAATCAACCATTTTTTTAAACACTGGTAACATCATTTAATGTTTATTTTAATCAATTTATTTAGTCTAATTAATGAGGAGGCTAAAGCTAAATATTTAGGAAGGATGTCCATTTTATTAATAATATAATTTAGTGAAAAATATCTTAAAAATATCTTACTCGATTATTTAAAATTTGTGATTTTTAAATTTTGATTTATTACGAAATTAAAAAACTAATATGAATATAATAAAAGTATAGAATTTTAATGTATGCTTCGAACCCTCCTACTTTATTTTATAGTTGAGAAAGAGTACACAAGAAAATAGCTTTGCTTCTCTTTTCGCCTCTACAGAAGAACCCTCATGCAAATACACAATTGAACTATTGAACTAGAGATTGACAGAAAAACCCACAATTGAACTATTGAACTAGAGATTGACAGAAAAACCCAGATGCGAATACACAATTGAACAACCCTCATGCAAATACACAATTGAACTATTGAACTAGAGATTGACAGAAAAACCCAGATGCAAATACACAATTGAACTGTTCAACTAGAAATTTACCTAGATGCAAATACACAATTGAATTGTTCAACTAGAGATTAACTTCGCTTAAATTTAAGGTACACTCTCAAACCCCAAGATTGCTTTGAAAAGGTTTAAACAAAGTCTCTCAAATATAATTACACAATTTAAAAAAAAAACTTATCATCTATTATTTTCACAATTTGATCATGCTAGGTGCCCACACGGCCTGCTCTTTTAAGTAAAGAACTTTCCGTCATTACTTCCCAGCCACAGAACAGCTAAAATATAGTTTTCGAAATAGGCGGGATGTACATTTCTGTCTAGAAGCTCCTCTGTGACTTGTACGATTGAAGCTTCAGAAGCCGCGCTATTGCAAAGATCATGGTTGGATAGCAACCCTATACAAAACCCAAAACTAAGCATTTTTCGTCTTATCAAAGTCTTGCCCTTCAGATACTAAATTTCTCAAGAAGATCGAACTCCTCACCTCTGAATTTTTTCAAACAGAATTACTAATACACAACCAGCATCTGCGACCTTCAAAACGACGGACTAATTGGGTTATACAATTCATTCTCCGCATCTTCATTCTTAGATGGGCTGTGGTAATTAACGCACATAATTAAAAGTTAAAACCCCGTCTGGTCTCCAGAGCTCAACAGCGAGGCAGCGTGTACTTCTGTCCTTCCATCAATCCCTTATGCTTCGGTTCGCAACGTGTGGGCAAACGCTCACAGATGTGAGCCAGCGACTGAAGATTGCATTTAACAATGGTATCCACGAAGAGGCACGTATCACTGGGGCTATTCCCCTCCGGCACGTCCACCACGTACGACTCAATCACCAGGGTCTCGTTCTTCCTGTCCACGGTGCGGGCCTCATGAACTGTGGTGAAGGACTGATAGTTTTTAAGGCGGTGCTCTCCTCCAACGACTCTGAAGCTCAGAACGTGGTGATCGTCGTCCAGAATCTCAAGCCGTTCAGTGCTGCTCTTCGCTGGAAGTCCGGAGACCACGCGAAGCTCTCTTGTACTCCCCACGGTGCCATCACCCTGCATGGAGCAGCTACGGATGAAATGCTTGTACGTCTGTGGTTTGTCGAAGCGCCGCACCACGGACCAGACGTCCTCAACTGTTGCTCGAATCCACCGCATGACCACGGAAGAGAAGTGGCCGTCGCTAACGGAATGTTTGTGATATCGTTCCACCACGTTCCTCAGGTACTCATATTCCTTCTCCATCACCAGGCATTGCAGCATCTCGGACACCAGATTGGCCGGCCGTGTGTACCGTATCGAGCCCGTTTCATCAGTAATATTTGAGATATCTGAAAATGGCCACAGCTGGTGGGAAGGAGACATGCTCGAATTCGAGGCTTCGATGCTCAAAACTAGTGTTTTCCACTCGCAGATATGAGATCAGTTCAATGCAAATACAGGCAATCGGACTTTCTGGGTACCAGCCAACGCGGAATGTCTATATATATGTCGATTGTGGGCGGTTAGAAATTTTAATGATTTCACGGTAGTGATAGCTATCCAAAATAAAGGAAGTTCGCAAATCGAGCGCCACTATGTTGTTCTTCACGTGAATAAGTGGGGAAAAAGTGTGAAGCGGATGGCTACCTCCCTTGTGGACAAATCAAGGAGAGTCATGCGCATGGAGGGATTGTGAATCCCATCGGGTGTCACATTCCATGTGGAATCCCCACCGACAATCAGCGACCAACGAGCCTTGGTCCTCCAGGTGGGCTTCATTGGAGATTAAGTGTATTAGGTGTGTAGTTCGAGTGTTTGAGCCAATAAAGTAAAAATAGAATTTGAGGCATATAATTCATATGGATCTGTGATGAAGTATATTACCGTTTATGAATTTCATGGTCAAGGAGGGATAGATTTGTTTCAGTTGGCCGAAAGGATGAAGTATGTTACCGTTTATGAATTTCAATGTCAAAGACGGATACATTGGTTTCAGTTGGCTTAAAGTTCGAAAATGATCGAATCGTTAATATATATAATTAAAAAACTCATTTATTGTTGAATTGAGGCTTCTGTGATCTATATAAGGTTTATGAGAGATTTTTTGGCGTAAATCACAAGATCTATCATTTGTCTACGCGTTTAGAACCAACTAGTGTGGTTCATTGTCAGGACAAGTTGAAGAGCCACATCCAGCTTTGAATGTTAAATAGCTTGAGTAGAGCCTCCAACGCTAACTAGGCCAACGGCTAAATTGGACTAGGGACCTTATATAAATAATCTAAATTAATACGGGACTTTGCCTCTAAATAAATATATAAATAATTTTAATTTAATTGGTTGTTAATTTAATAAATATATAAATAATTTCTTTTTATTGGTTAATAATTTAATAGTTAGTTAAAGGGGGATTAACTAATAAATACAAAAAAAATAAATATTAAAAATAAAAAGTATCATTAACTATTTATAGAGTTATCATATAAATATTGGAATATCACGTATTAAATTAAAAAATAAAAGAGATAAAAAAAATAAAAAATAAAAAAAATAAAAAAATAGTTAATACTAAAAAATAAAATAAATAAAAATATTAACTCTTATATATATATATTAATTTATAAAAAGATGAGATAAGAAACGAGGGGAGGGGAGCAGGAGCGGTGGCACGGAAGAAAGCGAATAGGAAGATAGAGTTGAGACCCAACACCTACTGATCTTCCAGCCATCCTCTCTATTGAGATTGCACGGCTTCTTTTCAATCTCCAGAGCTTCCCTGAATTTTCGATGATGGAACTGTGAAACTCTAGCAATGACACTAGCCTCCTCAATACAAACATGATGATTAGTTTTTTCCGCATGCTCAGCTAAAGATGAAGACTTTGATCTCCTATGCTTAAGGTCAGCTGCGCGTTCACTAATCCTTTGACTAATGGAGCGACCCATCTCACCAATATAGGGGGTCCCACAGGAACAAGGGATAATATATACCCCTTTCATATCTTTAGGGTCGATAGGATCCTTTGCTGATATGAAGGACATCCGAATGGTGTTAAGGAGCCTAAAGGTTATAGGGACACTATGCATCTTGAGAATCCTTGCAATCTTATCAGTAGTCCCTTGAACAAACGAAAGATGGACACTTGGAATCCGCTCTTTCGGCTCCCTTTTAGCAAGAGAATTCTTGGCAGCTTTTAGGAAAGCCTTCTATCCCATGTATCTACTATAACCATTCTTGACGAAGACATCAAGGAGATGGGATTTTTCTTTCTCAAAACTCTTATTATCCGAGATCCTTAGGGCGATGATAATTGTTAATCATACGTTTATTCCAATATTTATATGATAACTCTATAAATAGTTAATGATACTTTTTATTTTTATTTTTAATATTTATTTTCTTTGTATTTATTAGTTAATCCCCTTTACTAACTATTAAATTATCAACCAATAAGATAAAATTATTTATATATTTATTAAATTAACAACCAATTAAATTAAATTATTTATATATTTATTTAGAGGCAAAGTCCCTTATTAATTTAGATTATTTATATAAGGTCCCTAGTCCAATTTAGCCATTGGCCTAGTTAGCCGTTGGAGGCTCTGCTCAAGCTATTTAACATGCAAAGCTGGATCTGGCTCTTCAACTTGTCCTGACGATGAACCACACTAGTTGGTTCGAAACGCGTCGACAAATGATAGATCTTGTGATTTACACCGAAAAATCTCTCGTAAACTCATTTATCTTATTTATTCTATAGTAATGAGAATGAATTTAAATTAATTATTTAATTTATAAGGTAAATTATATATTTTATTTTTAAATCATGAAATGTATTATCAACAAATAACAGGAATAATGAAATGAAATGTAATGTCAACAATATTATAATGATAATAATTTTAACTTTAAAATATAATTTAAAAAAAAAAAACATATTTCCTCTTGTATATTAAAAATATATATATTTTTAAATATAAATTTATTATAAAATAAGTTAAATTTCTTTTCAACTCTATAATATATAAAATAATATTTTTTATTAAAAAATATTATTATAATTCTTTTATTAAAACAGATCTTAATTTGTATTACATGATGTAAGTTTTATTAACTTCTACTAATTATTATTAACTAGCTATTGCACCAGATGTTGCAATGGAAACGCCGTAAGGCAATAGCATATAACATTAATTAATGCTTCTTTGACAATTTTTGAAAGGCAAAAAAATATTAAAAAAAAGGCAAGGACCATGCTACAGTGACATCTTGCTACCTCCGAGTAGGACCAAGCTCTAATCCTCGAACTCTATTGGAATCTTACATCTTGCTGCATCCGAGTAGGACCAAGCTCTAATCCTCGAACTCTACAGGAAAACTTCAGTGAGCATAGAGTTTCTCCCATGTCATTTTCATGGGGACTAACTTGTACAAACAAAGTCTTTACATATAACATTAATTAATGCTTCTTTGACAATTTTTGAAAGGTAGAAAAATATATAAAAAAAAGGCAAGGACCATGCTACAGTGACATCTTGTTGCCTCCGAGTAGGACCAAGCTCTAATCCTCGAACTGTACTGGAATCTTACATCTTGCTGCCTCCTCGAACTCTGCTGGAATCTTACATCTTGTTGCCTCCGAGTAGGACCAAGCTCTAATCCTCGAACTTTATTGGAATCTTACATCTTGCTACGTCTGAGTAGGACCAAGCTTTAATCCTTGAACTCTACTAGAAAAGTTCAGTGAACACAGAGTTTCTCCCATGTCATTTTCATGGGGACTAATTTGTACAAAAAGAGTCTTTGAGTATATGACCTGGCCTAGTCCTCGAACTCTACTGGAATCTTACATCTTGCTACCTCGGAGTAGGACCAAGCTCTAATCCTCAGACTCTACAGGAATCTTACATTTTGCTGCATCCGAGTAGGACCAAGCTCTAATCCTCAAACTCTACTGGAAAAGTACTGTAAAAGTTTAGTGAGCACAGAGTTTCTCCCATGTCATTTTCATGGGGATGAATTTGTACAGACAAAGTCTTTTTGAGTATATGACCTGGCCTCGATATTTGTGTGCCAGAAGGAAATTCAACAATGGCGGCATACTTTCTTTCCCATGGAATAGTCGTAGTCGGAGGACAAATGTCAATTCAAAAATTGAACTCCAGTACTAATAAAAGATGTTAGAAAATTATATATTACGGAGCAATGGAACACATAAAACATTGCAGAGATATAAACACAGAAAATGCATAAAACAAGAGAGACACAAATATACATGGTTCACCCAGTTTGGGCTACATCCACAGAGAAACAACCAGTCCTTATTTTATTATATTATCCAGCGAACTGAAAAGATACAACCTACAACAGATCCGCTGTAACACCCTCTTCGCTCTCAATCTCCTCTCTCTTCCTCACTCAAAATACAAATATACATAGATGCAATACAATTCCCTCATATATAGTGAGGGGTTGCCTTCTAGGGCAAAAAACCCTAAATTAAACATAACTTCTACCATCATATCATCCTCCTAATGAATGGCCCAGATTGACTAGAAATTACTAGACTTTTACAAGGTAATTTTACATCTATTTTTAGCTTTGGGGGCGCTGCCCCCGAAACCCCGCTGGGGGACCGCTGGCCCTTGAACCCCCCAGCCGGGGGGAACAAGTCCCCCCCACACCCCTCCACGTGGAGGGGTGTACAGTCTTCCTCGGGTATACATCCGCCTGAAACCTTTGAATACAGAAGATAATCAGGCTCCACACCCAACAATCTCCCACTTAGAGACCAATTATAGCAACTCCACCGTTGCTTCATTTGCTAGACATTGACTCCACTTTGGACCTGGTTGTTTCTCATCTTCTTCATCATACTTGAAGACCAATTGAAACTGAGAAAATTCTCAGTTTCTCCATGCTTACAACTTTTGTTAACATATCTGCAGGATTCTGACTAGTGTGTATCTTTTCTAGCTTCAACTGTCCATCTTCCAATGCTGACCGTATGAAATGGTACTTGAGCTGTATATGTTTAGTCTTGGAATGAAATGCAGAGTTCTTTGCAAGATGTATGGCACTCTGGCTGTCACTGTATAACCTGCCCAACTCCTGCTTCTTACCCAATTCATCCAAAAACCTTTGTAACCAAATCATTTCTTTACTAGCCTCTGTAGCAGCAACATACTCTGCTTCTGTTATTAAAAGTGCAACAACACTTTGGATTTTTGAAACCCAACTGACAGCTGTTCCACCTACAATAAATACATATCCTGTAGTGCTTCTCTTGTTATCTCTGTCACTTGCCATATCTGCATCAACATATCCCTGTAGAGCAATGTTTGAACCACCAAAGCATAATGCTTGATTTGTGGTACGTCTCAAATACCTATGAATCCACTTCACTTCCATCCAATGTTCTTTTCCTGGATTGTTCATGTACCTGCTTACAACTCCCATTGCATGTGCAATATGAGGCCTTGTGCAGACCATTGCATACATTAAGCTTCCAACTGCTAATGCATATGGAACTTTAGACATATGAGAAATTTCTTCCTGAGTCTTGGGACACACCTCCTTACTTAATTTGAAATGGCTAGCCAAAGGTATACCAACTGGTTTTGCATTCTGCATATTAAACCTTTTCAACACCTTTTCTATGTACTCACTTTGAGACAATGTTAATTTGTGATTCTTCCTATCTCTAGTTATTCTCATACCAAGGATTTGTTTTGCAGCACCCAAATCCTTCATTGCAAATGAGTTTGCCAATTTTCTTTTGAGCACATTTATCTCCTGCATGTTAGAACCTGCAACAAGCATGTCATCTACATACAATAACAATATAATATAGCTGCCATCATTTTGCCTTTTGAGATAAACAGAATGATCAAAGTGACACCTAGTATAACCTTGTTCAGACATAAACCTGTCAAATTTTAGATACCATTTCCTTGGAGCCTGTTTTAAGCCATACAAGCTCTTCTTCAACCTGCACACTAGTTTCTCCTTCCCTTTTACCTCATATCCTTGTGGCTGCTGCATATATATCTCTTCCTTCAAATCCCCATGGAGAAAGGTTGTCTTTACATCTAACTGCTCAAGATGCAAATCTTCAACTGCTACAAGACTTAAAATAGTTCTGATTGAAGTCATTTTAACAACAGGAGAAATTATTTCATCAAAATCAATACCTTTGTTCTGTGCAAACCCCTTCACTACAAGTCTAGCTTTGTAACTCTGTTTTCCTCCATCTTCTTCCACCAACTTGTAAACCCATTTATTTTGCAATGTTGTTTTACCTACAGGCAACCTGACTAAGTCCCAAGTCTGGTTATGTGTTAAGGAGTCCATCTCTTCTTTCATGGCTTGCTCCCACTTCTTCTTGGTTTCTACCTGCACTACTTCTTCATAACATTTTGGTTCACCAGAATCAGTGAACAATACATAATATAATGAAGGAGAGTATCGTTCAGGGGGTCTACTTATCCTGGTAGATCTTCTAACACCACTTTCAGGTGTTTGAAGTGCTTGTTGCTGTTGTGGTTGTTGTTCTGGCTGTTGATCATTATGATTTTCAGGCACCATCACTTTTCCTGTGATATCGTCAAGCACTGTGTATTCTTTGTTTTCTTTTTCTTGTTTCTTTTCCTGCAATTGATTCTTATACAAGACCTTTTCATTGAATATTACATCTTTGCTCCTAATGATTTTGTGATTTTCATAATCATATAAGCGATAACCAAAATCATTAACACCATATCCAATAAAGGTACATTTCTTTGATTTTGCCTCAAGCTTTGTTCTATTTTCTTTGTTAATGTGGACAAAAGCTTCACAACCAAAAGTCTTTAAAAATGAGTAGTTTACCTTTTTACCTGTCCATGCCTCCTTTGGAATACCACCATCCAAGGAACTTGAAGGCCCTCTGTTTATTAGATAAACAACAGTATCTACAGCATCTGCCCAAAATTGTAAAGGCAATCATGCATGCAATCTCATGCACCTTGCACGTTCAATGATTGTCCTGTTCATCCTTTCTGACACACCATTTTCTTGTGGTGTTCTTGGAACTGTCTTCTCTTTGTGAATTCCATTATCTGAACAACACCTATCAAACTCTTTGCTGCAATATTCACCTCCATTATCTGATCTGAGACACTTAAACCTTTTCCCTGTCTCATTTTCAACCAAAGCTTTCCATTTCTTGAAAGTATCAAATATATCAAATTTATTTCAAATACAATAAATCCAGGTTTTTCTAGTTGCATCATCAATAAAAGTAACATAATAATGAGAGCCACCAAGAGATGATACCTGAGCAGGTCCCCATACATCTGTATGCACAAGCTCTAATTTTTCGCTCTTCTTTTCTTTCCCAACTCTAAGGAATCTGACTCTCTTATGTTTTCCATAAACACAATTCTCACAGAGTTTTAAATCAACATGCTTCAAACCTGGCAACAAATTTATTGAGTGAAGAATCTACATCCCCTTCTCACTCATGTGTCTGAGCCTATGATGGCATAATGCTCCATCTGCTCCTTTGGAAGTTAAAGCATTAATAGAGTTAGAAATACCATTGCATAAATACAATGTACCAACCTTTTCACCTTTTGCTATTACTAAGGCTCCTTTGGTGACCTTCCAAGCTTTATCTGTGAAAGTTGTCACACAACCTTCACCACCTAACTACCCTGTTGAAATCATATTTTTCTTCAGATCTGGAACATGCCTTACCTCCTTTAGTAGCCATTGGTTTCCATTCTGCTTTTTTACAAGAACCTTACCCTTTCCAACAATTTTATAGGGTTTATCATCACCCAAACGGACTTGTCCAAAATCTCCTTGAACATAGTCATGAAAATATTTCTTATCAGGTGTGGCATGGAATGAGGCCCCTGTATCTACCACGAAGGAATCAATAATATTTTCTAATGAAAGAATCAAAGCATCTTGCAACACATCACCTGTCACATTTTCTTCATGATTATTTTCTTGTTGTGAATCTCATTCTTTTCCCTTCTGAGATCTACAGTCTTTCTTTAGGTGTCCTTTCTTTCCACATTTCCATCACACTATCCCTGATTTGGACTTGGATCTACCTTTCCTTGATTTATTACGATATCCTGAACTCTTTCCTCTTTCCATTTTTCTTCCCCTAGACTCTGCACTCAAAGCATTACCTGATGTCTCACCAGAGCTTTTCCGTCGCATTTCCTCGCTAAGGATTGCACCGACAACATCATCAAACTTTAAAGTACTAGATCTAGAGACAAAGTTACTAATGGCCATAACTAAACCATTCCAACTTTCTGGAAATGAGCACAGAAATAACAGAGCCCTAACTTCATCATCAAAATTTACCCCTACAGAACTTAACTGACTTGTAACTATATTAAAATCATTTAAATGATCAGTGACAGATCCACCCTCCGACATCTTCATATTAAATAAACGCTTCATAAGAAATACCTTATTTGACGCCGAGGGTTTTTCATATAGTTTGGCTAATGCCGACATTAAACCCTGTGTTGTCGTTTCCTTTGAAATATTAAACACTACCGATGCTGCTAGGCACAACCATATTGTTCCAAGTGCCTTTCTGTCGAGAATATCCCATTCTGTGTCTGTCATACTCGTTGGCTTCTTTGTCTTTCCGCTCAATGGTAGGTACAGATCTCTCTGATACAGATAATCTTCCATTTGCATCTTCCATAGTTGGTAGTTTTGGTCGTTGAATTTTTCGACCCTAAACCTACTATCTTCCGCCATTGCTCCCACTTGAACCAGGAACCCTTCTCTCCTGCGAGTTTATCATCCAAATAGACCTTCAGCTCTGATACCAGTTGTTACAAAATTATATATTACGGAGCAATGGAACACATCAAATATTGCAGAGATATAAACACAAAAAATGCATAAAACAAGAGAGACATAGATATACGTGGTTCACTCAGTTTGGGCTACATCCACGGAGAAACAGTCAGTCCTTCTTTTATTATATTATCCAGCAAACTAAAGAGATACAACCTACAATAGATCCGCTGTAACACCCTCTTCGCTCTCAATCTCCTCTCTCTTCCTCACTTAGAATATAGATATACATAGATGCAATACAATTCCATCATATATAATGAGGGGTTGCCTTCTAGGGAAAAAAACCCTAAATTAAACATAACTTCTACTGTCAAATCATCCTCCTAATGAATGGCCCAGATTGATTAAAAATTACTAGACTTTTACAAGGTAATTTTACATCTATTTTTAGCTTCGGGGGCGCTGCCCCTGAACCCCCACCAAGGGACCGCTGGCCCCCGGACCCCCTAGCCAGGGGGGACAAGTCCCCCCTGCATGGAGGGGTGTACAATCTTCCTGGGGTATACATCCGGATGAAACCTTTGAATATCGAAGATAATCAGGCTCAAATTCTACTGGAAAAGTACTGTAAAAGTTTAGTGAGCACAAAGTTTCTCCTATGTCATTTTCATGGGGATGAATTTGTACAAACAAAGTCTTTTTGAGTATATGACCTGGCCTCGATATTTGTGTGCCAGAAGGAAATTCAACAATTGCGGCATATTTTCTTTCCCATGGAATAGTCGTAGTCGGAGGACAAATGTAAATTCAAAAATTGAACTCCACTACCAATAGAAGATGGGCGTGTTGGGAGAGGAAAGGACGCATCAAAGGGCTCAAGGTCTAGCTCCAATAAATACTTTTTTTTGAAACTGCAAAATACAAAATTGTCATCATTTTCTTATTAGAGTAAAAAGAAGAGTGAATCTATATTTGGCACCAGTAACAGGATATAGAGAAAATAAAGGAGAGCACAATATAGTTGAATTTATGGTTTATAGCATATACTTCCTAGGCACCTAAAGAGCTTAGAGGGCTTAGAGGCTGATGCAGTTCCAAGTATTCATTGACAATGTTTATTACCTTCCTCTTCTGTCTTTTGCAATTTAGGAAAAGTGTCCAGGAAAGTTAAATTATATATGATAGAAGACATCTACTAGCTTCAACAACATTATAATTCATATCTAGGCACGAGACTTCCAATATATCATTAAATATATCTGCACTTACATCATTTTCCATATTTATTTTCATGCACTATGGGTCCACATGCAAATAAGTACCTTCCATCCACAAGGTGTTCCTTCGATTCCAAATATTCAGCTACAAAGAGCTGTTCAACATTGACGTGAACATATTCCTACACACTAGGCCTTGGCCATACCACAAGAGCAACCTATGGTGTAAGAATGATGGCCTCCTGAAACATACATCATATTGTCATGAGAACCAAATAAATATGCAAACATTTTAAGACAATGAGAACCAAATAAATATGCAAACATTTTAAGGCAACTACATTCATTTTGAAATCGACTGCTCTAGAATTTGCAGAATGTTCATTTTCCTTTAAATAATGGAAAAATCTGATCATACCTGGCTTGACTTCAACACATCTCCAAATAGCCGAAAAAAATGGAGATTTTGACGTTCATCATTCTAGACTATTACCTCTGCTAAATCCATCTAACAGTTGATGGGGTTGCAAAATCTTCTTGCCATGTGATACATATCTACAACCATTTGAGAAAAAAGAAAAGAAAAGAGTCAATCTTCATAAAAGCATGGGACTAAAGGTTTAGTTGGTGTATTTAAACATCTTAAATGTCTAGATTATGTAAATTGTTCTTCTTGGTTTCCTCAATTTAAAGATCATACATTCAGATAAAAATATTCGTCAGGGAACAGAGGTGGGAATCACCGTGAAAGCAGAGAAACTGTTTCATTGCGGTGCTCAGAGAGCGTGTCCTCGACACGCTCAAGTGAACTCAGAGCACGGTTCAGCATTGCAGTAACCATATCTTCTTCCTTTAACTGCCAAGGCCAACAACGCCAAATAAAAAAAAGATTTAACTGCTGATTTCTCTCAGGCACAAGCCTTACCAGAATTCTGACTAATCCTCTGATGACAGAATTCAATTCTATCCTCACTGAAATAACAAATACAGACACCTGAAACTTTGGAGAAATGTAAAAGCAGGGAAGTTCCAGAGAGTTTGACGAAGTAACAGAGATGCCTTCAATGACAATACATTGGAAGACAAGAAACAACTCGAGCAAAAATCGTGGAAGAACAAGATCAGAGCAGTTATAACTTATATGTAAACGAAACGTGCTAGTAAAATTTATTGGAGCGCCCATTAAAAAAATTGGAGTCCTGAAGTGTTGACACAAGGTCTTCTGATAATGGGGTTTTTAAGCAAGATGAGAAAAATCAAGAGAACAAACTAGAAGCTCTGAATTACAACTAATGACTCTAAACTCAAATCAAATTTTAAAATAATAATCCTAACAAGATCAAGAATACTAACAAATAAAAATAGCATGGAAAGTTGGCCACATAATGGAAGATGGTGACAAGTTCCTTTCTTAGAGTAGTTAATCTTTATGTAGGTTAATCTTTGGTTACTTTTAATTGGATGGATTAATGGGTATTATGTAAAGATTAAGATTTGTGGATGTAAAAGTAATTTTTGAATTGGATGGTTGGTCCATTCATGGTAAGGTTAAGACTTACTAAGTAATTGCATGAATTAATTTGTGTTAAATTAAAATTTTTATATGTAAAAGTAATTTTGCACACTTATTATAGAGGTAAATATTTTTTAGGTAGATATAACTATCTAATTTGATGATTCTTATTTAGGTACATAGTTATATAAAACAAATTACAAAAGTTTAAGATAATATTACGTCTTCTGATAATGGGGTTTTTAAGCAACATGAGCAAAATCAAGAGAACCCGATATAAAGCCAAGAAAAAGCCCATGGATTTACAGAAAAACTACAAACTATGAATTACAACTAATGACTCAATAATCATTATACAAATTACAAAATTTTAAGATAATATTACGTTTGCTCACAATGGGGGTGCTCCAGAATTTGGAGAATGTTGCATATCTTTTAAATAATGGAAAAATTTGACCATACCGGGGTTGACTTCAACACATCTCCAAATAGCGAAAAAAAAAAATGGAGATTTTGACATTCTGACAGAGCCAAAAAAAATGGAGATTTTGATGTTCATCATTCTAGCATATTACCTCTTCTAATCCATCTAACAATTGATTGGGCTGCAAAATCTTCTTGCCATGTGATACATCTCTGCAACCATTTGAAAAAAAAGAAAAGAAAAGAGTCAATCTTCATAGAAGCATGGGACTAAGGTTCAGTTGGTGTATTTAAACATCTTAAATGTCTAGATTATGTAAATTGTTCTTCTTGGTTTCCTCAATTTAAAGGTCATACATTCTGATTGGTGTATTTAAACATCTTAAATGTCTAGATTATGTAAACCGTTCTTCTTGGTTTCCTCAATGTAAAGATCATACATTCTGATAAAAATATTCGTCAGGGAAGGGAGGTGGGAATCACCGTGAAAGCAGAGACACTGAGAAAATGTTTCATTGCGGTGTCCAGAAAGCGTGTCCTGGACATGCTCAAGTGAACTTAGAGCACAGTTCAGCATTACAGTAACCATATCTTCTTTCTTTAACTGCCAAGGCCAACAACGTCAAATAAAAAAAATATTTCGAATTATATTCTTTTCTTCAAATGGAAAAACATGAATTCATGGCAATTTCTAATATGGGCATTTGTTTAAAACATGAATTCATGGCAATTTCTAATATGGGCATTTGTTTACAGTCTAGTCAAACTGTTGAAGCACTTATCATGATGAGTTCTAGCTTTGTCCCCCCTCTCCCAGCAAAGGAGTTTACCACCCAACAAACTGCCCAGAAGATTCCAAAAAGCATAAAAAGCATAGATTCAACCAAATGAGTAATGAGATAAAAAGCATATATGAAAACTGAACTCACTTTATTTGTTTCAAAGAGAACTCAGTTAGGGGGAAACTCACTCTATTTCTTTCAATGACAGCTGAGTTAGGGGGGCTAACAATCTTGTAGATCCATTGGCATTAAAAAATGTAATGAGAAAAACATTTGATGGAGGAATAAGAGAACTTCACGTATTTGGAGATTCTTCTTTTGTAGTGAAATGGGTGCAAGGTTATCAGATAATATTGACTTATTGGCAACTAAAAATCACTTGAAGGAGATCACCTTTGTTTTCACTAGGTTCACTATAACTCATGTTTTTTGAGAGCTGTTGATTTCTCTTAGGAACTAGCCAACTAAAAATCACTTGAAGGAGATCACCTTTGTTTTCACTAGGTTCACTATAACTCATGTTTTTTGAGAGCTGCTGATTTCTCTCAAGCACTAGCCTTACCAGAATTTTGACTAATCCTCTGATGACAGAACTCAATCCTATCCTCACTGAAATAACGAATACAGACACCTGAAACTTTGGAGAAATGTAAAAGTAGGGAAGTTACAGAGAGTTTGACGATGTAACAGAGATGCCTTCAATGACAATAAGAGCTTAGCATTGCAAGACAGGAAACAACTCAAGCAAAAATTGTGGAAGAATAGGATCAAAGCAGTTATAATTTATATGTAATTGAAATGTGCTAGTAAAATTTATTGGAGCGCTCATTAAAAAATTTGGAGTCCTGAAGTGTTGACACAAGGTTTTCTGATAATGGGTTTTTTTTAAGAAATATGAGTAAAATCAAGAGAACCTGATATAAAGCCAAGAAGAAGCCCATGGATTTACAAAAAAACTAGAAGTTTTGAATTACAACTAATGACTAAATAATCACTATACTGTAAACTCAAATCAAATTGAAACAAGATCAAGAATACTAAGAAATAAAAATAGCATGGAAAGTTGGCCCCATAATGGAAGATGGTGACAAGTTCCTTTCTTAGAGTAGTTAATCTTTATGTAGGTTAATCTTTGGTTACTTTTAATTGGATGGATTAATGGGTATTATGTAAAGATTAAGATTTGTGCATGTAAAAGTAATTTTGGAATTGGATGGTTGGTCCATTCATGGTAAGGTTAAGACTTATTAAGTAATTGGATGAATTAATTTGTGTTAAGATTAAAGATTTTATATGTAAAAGTAATTTTGCCCACTTCTTATAAAGATAAAGATTTTTTAGGTAGATATAATTGTCCAATTTGATGATTATTATTTAGGTACATAGTTATATAAAATAAATTAGAAAAGTTTAAGATAATATTACGTCTTCTGACAATGGCGGTTTTTAAGCAATATTTAAGCAAGATGAGCAAAATCAAGAGAACCCGATATAAAGCCAAGAAGAAGCCCATGGATTTATAGAAAAACTACAAGCTCTCAATTACAACTAATGACTCAATAATCACTACAAAAATTACAAAAGTTTAAGATAATTAAGCAAGATTTAAGCCCATGAATTCACCTAACTCTGAATTACAACTAATGACTCAATAATCACTATACAAATTACAAAAGTTTAAGATAATTAAGCAAGATTTAAGCCCATGAATTTACCGAACTCTGAATTACAACTAATGACTCAATAAACGCTGTACAAATTACAAAAGTTTAAGATAATATTACGTTTTCTGATAATGGGGGTTTTTAAGAAAGATGAGCAAAATCAAGAAAACCCGATATAAAGCCAAGAAGAAGTTTTTAAGAAAGATGAGAAAAATCAAGAAAACCCGATATAAAGCCAAGAAGAAGCCCATGGATTTACAGAAAAACTACAAGCTCTGAATTACAACAAATGACTCAATAATCACTATACAAATTACAAAAGTTTAAGATAATTAAGCAAGATTTAAGCCCATGAATTTATTGAATTACAACTAATGACTCAATAATCACTATACAAATTACAAGAGTTTAAGATAATAAATTACGTTTTCTGATAATGGGGGTTTTAAGAAAGACATGAACAAAATCAAGAAAACCCAATATAAAGCCAAGAAGAAGCCCATGGATTTACAGAAAAACTACAAGCTCTGAATTACAACTAATGACTCAATGACTCAATAATCACTATACTGTAAACTCATATCAAATTTTAAAATAATAATCATAATAAGATCAAGAATACTAACAAATAAAAATAGCATGGAAAGGTGGCCCCATAATGGAAGATGGTGACAAGTTCCTTTCTTAGAGTAGTTAATCTTTACGTAGGTTAATGGGTATTATGTAAAGATTAAGATTTCTACATGTAAAAGTAATTTTGGATATGAATGGTTGGTCCATTCATGGTAAGGTTAAGACTTATTAAGTCATTGGATGAATTAATTTGTGTTAAGATCAAAATTTTTATATGCCATATCTAGGATGGTCAAAAAGTACCAATAGAAGATGGTCGTGTTGGGCAAGGAAAGGATGCATTGAAGGGTAGGATGGTAAAAAAGTACCAAAGCTCTAAATTACAACTAATGACTCAATAATCATTATACAAATTACAAAATTTTAAGATAATTAAGCAAGATTTAAGCCCATGAATTTACCGAATTACAACTAATGACTCAATAATCACTATACAAATTACAAAAGTTTAAGATAATATTATGTTTTCTGATAATGGGGTTTTTAAGAAAAATGAACAAAATCATGAAAACTCGATATAAAGCCAAGAAGAAGCCCATAGATTGATAGAAAAACTAGAAGATCTGAATTACATCTAATGACTCAATGACTCAATAATCACTATACTGACTCAATAATCACTATAATGTAAACTCAAAGCAAATTTTAAACTATTAATCATAACAAGATCAAGAATACTAACAAATAAAAATAGCATGGAAAGGTGGCCCCATAATGGAAGATGGTGACAAGTTCCTTTCTTAGAGTAGTTAATCTTTATGTAGGTTAATGGGTATTATGTAAGGATTAATATTTCTGCATGTAAAATTAATTTTGGAATTGGATGGTTGGTCCATTCATGGTAAGGTTAAGACTTATTAAGTAATTGGATGAATTAATTTGTGTTAAGAATAAATTTTTTATATGCCATATCTAGGATGGTCAAAAAGTACCAATAGAAGATGGTCGGGTTGGGCAAGGAAAGGATGAATTGAAGGGTAGTATGGTCAAAAGGTACCAATAGAAGATGGCCGTGTTGGGCAAGGAAAGGATGCATTGAAGGGCTCAAGGTTTAATTGTGTTAAGATTAAAATTTTTATATGTAAAAGTAATTTTTCCCACTTCTTATAAAGGTAAAGATTTTTTAGGTAGATATAACTATCCAATTTGATGATTCTTATTTAGGTACAAAGTTATATAAAACATATTACAAAATTAACAAATTACAAAATTTATTTTGATGATTCTTATTTAGGTACACAGTTATATAAAACAAATTACAAAATTAACAAATTACAAAATTGATTTTGATGCATTGAAGGGCTCAAGGTTTAATTTGTGTTAAGATTAAAATGTTTATATGTAAAAGTAATTTTGCCCACTTCTTATAAACGTAAAGATTTTTTATGTAGATATAATGATTCTTATTTAGGTACACAGTTATATAAAACAAATTACAAATTTGATTTTGATGATTCTTATTTAGGTACACAGTTATATAAAACAAATTACAAAATTGATTTTGAAATCAACTGCTCCAGAATTTGGAGAATGTTGCGTATCTTTGTTGTGCGAGGAAAGGATGCATTGAAGGGCTCAAAGTTTAATTTGTGTTAAGATTAAAATTTTTATATGTAAAAGTAAGTTTGCCCACTTCTTATAAAAATAAAGATTTTTTAGGTAGATATAACTGTCCAATTTGTTGATTCTTATTTAGGTACACAGTTATATAAGAAAAATTACAAATTGATTTTCAAATCAACTACTCCAGAATTCAGAGTATGTTGCATATCTTTTAAATAATGGAAAAATTTGACCATACCTAGGTTGACTTCAACACATCTCCAAATAGCTAAAAAGATTCGAGATTTTGACATTCATCATGCTGGCCTATTACCTCTGCTAATCCATCTAACAGTTGATGGGCTGCAAAATCTTCTTGCCATGTGATACATATCTGCAACCATTTGAAAAAAAGAAAAGAAAAGAGTCAATCTTCATAGAAGCATGGGACTAAAGGTTCAGTTGGTGTATTTAAACATCTTAAATGTCTAGATTATGTAAACCGTTCTTCTTGGTTTCCTCAATTTAAAGATCATACATTCTAATAAAAATATTTGTAAGGGAACAGAGGTGAGAATCATCGTGAAAGTAGAGAAAGAGAGTGTGTCCTCGACACAATCAAGTGAACTTAGAACACGGTTCAGCATTGCAATAACCATATCTTCTTCCTTTAATTGCCAAGGCCAACAACGCCAAATAAAAAAAAAAAATCGAATTATATTCCTTTCTTCAAATGCGAAGTTTGTATTCAGACTAATGCCCTTCCAAACGAACCTGCATTGTGTACAAAGTTATGTAGTTAATAATTAGGAATTTGTTAATAAAACTCAATTTATTTCCCACAGCGATAAGAAAAATCCAAACAAGAAGGAAGGCCAGATAAGAAAAATCCGAACAGGAAGGAAGGCCAAATCTAGTAAGGTATCTAGTACTACAGAAAATGTCGAAACAAGAGAATTAGTAATGGATCTGAGATTCATACAAATAATTGAAAATGATTGTAGACCATTCCACTTCTCTCGCACCCCAAAGTTGAAATCTCTGGAGATCTTCTAGTGTAACTTCTTCAAGAGTAATACAGGGCAACTTGCAAGCACGATTCATGTTAGGGGGCTTTGGCAGTGGAAGCGGCAATGGCATTGGCTTAGAAAATGCATCTTCCTAAACTGGGATTGACAGCTTCAAACCCACCCTCGCTTTTCTCTCCCTTGATATCATCTTCCCACAGAAATAGAAAGTTTGTATTCAAACTAATGCCCTTCCAAATGAACCTGTACAAAGTTATGCAGTTAATAATTAGGAATTTGCTAATAAAACCCAATTTATTTGCCAAAGCGATAAGAGGAACTAGAACAGAGATGAAAAAAACTGAAAAGAGAAGGCAACAAAGTGAAATTGTCACTCTGTTAGCTGTTGAGATGGAGGAAAAACAAGATGAAAGCTAACGAGCAGGTTGAATAGTGATAAAAGGGTTGTTCGTGGCCAAGTTTTGAATCTTTTCCCTGAAGATGATCGATCCGGCTGGCGAACTGGAGCTGAAGGGTGTGAATTGGAGCTGAGGGCGCGAACTGCGCTGAGGGTGCAAACTGGAGCTGAGGGCGCTAACTACGGAACTGTTGTAGGCTGGAAAACTGCGTAGCTGGAGTTTGAAAAGATTGAGGGCCTGCCTCTAATGAAAACACGTAGGGGAGGGAGCTCCCCTCCCTCCTACAAAACTGCGGTTGCTAATAAAGGTAAGTCCCCTCTGGGCAGAGTCAGAGATTTGGAAGAAGAGGAACAGAGTAACAATGATAAGGAAACAGAGGGGGGTAGACCCAAGAAAAATGTCAGCACTAAAGACAAAGAAGAAGAAGACAAAAGTTAGGGTACTAAGAATAATAAACAAAAAGGACCGTGCAGACCCAAAATGGAGGTGACTCCCAGAGTGGTGTTAAACGATCCTGCACTTGAGGCACATAGAGAACATATGGGGGCCTACGCTATAATCCGCAAGTTTATGGGAATATGGCCCACAAAAAAGGCTTTACAGTTATGGATTAAGTACCACTGGAAACCCAATGGAAGTATAGATCTGCATCTAGGGTCCAAAGGTTTCTTCACGGTAGTGTTCACAAACATAGAAGATAAAGACAAAATTTTCGCAGGCAAACCCTACCTTTATGCACCTGCTGGCCTCTACATGCGGCCTTAGACGATGTACTTTGTGCCAGAGCGGGAGATGTTCACTTTGGTACTAGTCTGGGTAAGACTTTACTCTCTTCCTCTTGATTATTGGCAAACTGAAATGCTTGCTGCCATAGGTAACAAACTAGGATGTTTTGTCAAAGCTTCGAAAGCCACAAGAAGAGGCAAATACACTTCATATGCAAGGATCTGTGTGGAAATGGATCTATCAGGAGCTCTTCTGGATGAAGTCATCCTGGAAGTTTTTGATGAGGAATGGGTTCAAACAGTAGATTACGAACATATCCCTTTCAGGTGTCGTAAATGCCATGAACATGGACACTTGATCAGAGATTGCCCTATTAGTCAAGTAGAAATTAAAAGTAAAACTAAGGAAATGAAGGATCAAGACAGCTTCCAAAAAGTTATTAGCAGAGGAAAAGGCGGCAAAAAAGGACCAAGGCAACCATGTAATGAGGGGCAAAAGGTTAGCGAAAATAAGTATCACGTGCTGGAGGAAAATGCAGAAAATGGAAAATCGAGAGAAATCCAAGGCGGATGGACCTAAGGGTATGGAAATGGAAATGATAGTAGACTGCAACACATCACAAGAGACAGAAAATAAGAAAGAACACATATTGAGTGAAACGAAACTAGAAATGGATCAGGATATGACCCAAAGTGAAACAGATTTGGAAGACCATGAGCTTCAGGAAATTCTAGATAAGGAGCATTTAGATCTAGAAGGATTCTTGAGGCAGGGGTCCACGGGAGGGATAGATTCACTACCCCAAGAAGACTGTAACAAGATTCAACAGCTATTCTTATGGAAAAGTCAGGATACAGATTTCGAAAAAGGAAAAATCAGCGAAAAGTAGGAACACAGAGGAGTTAAGGTAATGAAAGCTATTCCAAGGATAGCAACAAGAAATGCAGGAAAAAAGAGAGGTAGGAAAAAGCAGAAGGACCTCTTAATGGAGTGTGGAAAGTTAATGATAGACTCAGGTAAGATGAAAGACCTAACTAGTTATTCTTTTACTAATCTTTAATCATGAAGCTCACATCATGGAATATTAGAGCTTTAGCTAGTAAAAGAAAACAAAGAATTCTCAGTCATAGAATGAAACTGGAAATGCCAAATGTTATCTTCATCTAAGAAACTAAATGTTCCATCCAGAAAATAAAACAACTCCATAGTAAATGGCTTAATAGATTTGATTTCCTAGAGGTTAAAGCAGAAAACACAGCTAGGGGTATTCTAACTCTGTGGAATCCAAAGAAAATCAGTATCAGAGATGCAAAAGCATCTAGAAACTATTTATCAATGGTCCTGCAACCAGTGGGGGAGACAAAAACCTACCTGGTCACCAATGTGTATGGTCCTCAAAGAATAGATGAAAAACTTAAATCATTAGACTCCCTTATAGATCTCAGACATAGACAGGCTGGGATTCCGTGGATCTTGGGTGGGGACTTTAATATGATAAAATCGTTCTCAGAAAAAAAGGGAGGTACCAGAGCGCTCCTCAGAGACTCTTTAGCGTTTCAGACTTTCACGGAGGACATGAAACTAGTTGATGTAGCCCTAAATAATGGTTTTTTCACTTGGAATAACAAAAGAGGAGGTAAGGCTCAGGTTGCCTCAAAGTTGGACAGGTTCATGATTTCAGAGGAGCTACTGCTTACTGATACAGAAATAACAGCAACGATCCTTCCCTTTGGCAGCTCTAACCACTGGCCGATCTAATTGGAATTCAAGGGTTTTTTCTCTCCCAAGAACAGGCCCTTCAGATTCGAGAACATTTGGCTCTCTCACCCAGATTTCATCAGCAATATTGAAAAGTGGTGGACAGATGATTTGCAATTCTAGGGCACAAAAATGTTCCTCCTTCATAAAAGACCTAAGCATATCAAGTCAAAACTAAAAGAGTGGAACAAAAAGGAGTTTGGTAATATTTTCGAGAACAAAAGAGCTTTGGAAATCAAATTACAAGAACTCAACTAGGCCCTTATAAAAGATGGCTTTGACAATATCAAAAGTGAACAAGCTGATAAATATCACCGAGAATGGGATAATGTATGCAAACAAGAGGAAACATTCTGGAGGCAAAAGTCTAGAATGCTATGGCTTAAGGAAGGAGAGCGGAATACAAAATTCTTTCACAGATCCACGATGGCCAACAGAGCACACAATAGAATCTCAATGATAAAGGATGAGAATGGACAGGTACAGAATACCCATAATAGTATTGAAGCTGTGTTTGTCCAATATTTCCGAGATATCACCCGAGAAAATAATCCAGAGAGAGAACATGCCATCAAAGAAATCACAAGGAACATTCCCAAGTTAGTATCTAGAGAGGATAATTTTAATCTCAATAGGCCTGTTACCGATGAAGAAATCAGTGAGGTTCTTAAAGAAATGAAGAACTGCAAAGCACGAGGGTCGGATGGTTTCAATGTGGATTTCTTCAAAGCTTGTTGGCACATTGTTAAACAAGACATTATGGAGGTGGTGGAGGACTCCAGATCCAGTAAAACAATCTTGAAAGCCCTCAATACTTCCTTCATCTCCCTGATCCCCAAACAGGAATCAGCCCAAACTGCAGACAAATACAGACCCATAGCTTTATGCAATGTGGTTTACAATATCATCTCTAAAGTAGTGGCAAACAGACTTAAACCTCTCCTTCCTTCTTTAGTTTTCGAGGAACAATTAGGGTATGTGGAGGGCAAACAAATCTTGAATAACATCATTCAAGCCCATAAGGTGGTCCACACGCTTAACAGTAAAAAACAAGCGGGGATGATAATGAAATTAGATATAACAAAAGCCTATGATAAGTTCAATTGGAGCTACATCAAAAAGGTTCTCAGGGCTTTTGGGTTTGACCATAACTGGATACGCTGGGTCATGGCTCTGGTGACCTCTGCCAGCTTTTCAATTCTAGTGAATGGTTCCCCCTCAGAAACTTTCGTTCCTTCTAGAGGCCTCAGGTAGGGGGATCCACTCTCTCCCTTTCTCTTCATTCTCATGGTGGAGGGACTGGGCAAATC
Source organism: Pinus tabuliformis (assembly GCA_031772625.1). Classification (NCBI taxonomy): domain Eukaryota; kingdom Viridiplantae; phylum Streptophyta; class Pinopsida; order Pinales; family Pinaceae; genus Pinus; species Pinus tabuliformis. Next base: position 655,592,039 of record CM062815.1, on the reverse strand, counting down.
TATTAAGCACGCTAAAGAAATAGGTAAAATCAAAGGTCTGTAATTATCAAAAAATGGTCAAGCTCTGACTGATCAACAATTTGTTGATGATACCTTGCTGCAAGGGCTCCCCACAGTCAAAGAAGCTTCAGCCTATAATCTAATCTTGAAGGATTTTGCTCTGGCTACAGTTATGAAAGTCAATCTTTCCAAGTGAATTTTTTTTTTCTTTAACACTAATATTGCTGTTCAGAATAAGATCTCGAGAATTTTGGGCTTCCAAAGGGACTCCCTCCCTACAAATTATCTGGGAATTCCTCTTATAGACAGACCAATGCACAAAAGTATCTGGGAACAAACGATTAATAAATTGCAAGACAAAGTCAAAAATTGGACTTTCTGGGTCATGAATCTGGCATGCAGGTTGGTTTTAACCAAGGCTGTTCTTCAATCGATCCCGGTTTTCATGTTATCGGCCCTCCCAACTCCCAAAGGTGTTTTAGAGAAATTCAGAAACATTCAAAGAGATTTCCTCTGGGGTAAAGAACAAACTAAGAAGAAATGGACCCTGGTCTCTTGGGACAAAATCTGCAAACCCAAAGGATAAGGAGGGCTAGGCTTGGATGATCAGGAGATTCTCATTAAAAATCTAGGAGCCAAGCTTTGATGGTGCTGGCTCAAAGAGCCACAAGCTCAATGGGCTATAATCTGGAAAGAAAAATATGCAAGCTCTTGGCACATTAAGGATCTAATAAGAATGTCCGGCAATGTGAAAGGGTCTCGCATATGGAATAGAGCCTGGGATAACAGAAGCATTGTTCAAAACAATAACTTCTGGGAAATCAGAGTTGGTGATCTAGCACTCTTTTGGGAAGATAAATGGCAGCAAGAACCAATTCTGCTAACAAATGATTTTGTTAGTCTCAAACAGGAAACAGATAATCAAGGGTTAAATAAAGTCAATGATTTTTGGGATCAATCTTAGACCTTAGGAAAATGGAGAAGCTGGAGTAAACTTAACTATGGAGAGGACAACCCCATGAAAATTAAGGCAGAAGCTCTTGAAGGCATACTTAAACAAAAAATTATTTTAGCTACAGAGGTGCAGGACCAATTGAGATGGGGCAATAACAATAAAGGTGACTTTGATCTTAAGGAAGCCAAAAGCATGCTACTGGGGTTTGATTACAGGGCTCTAGATAAAACCTGGTTGTGCCTCTGGAAGCACCAAGGCTGGATGAAAATCAAGATTTTTATGTGGTTGGTACACCATAGAAAATTTTTAACTTGGGACAACATACGGAAAAGGGGGTTCTTGGGGCCCTCCATATGTCAGTTTTGCGAAAAGAATGAGGAAAACATGCAGCACATTCTCAACAGCTACCCCTATTCTACCTGGTTATGGGATTACTTCTCTTCTATTTTCCAGCAGTCTGACAGGGACAATAATAGTATCACTAATACCCTGAACAATTGGAGAGTTAATTTTTCAGAGAATGAATTCATTAATCTAGCTTGGACTTTTATGCCAAGATTCATAATCTGGAATATTTGGAAGGAAAGGAATAAAAGGATTTTCAAAAATGAAAAGTCCACCCCTCAGGGTCTTTTTAATCTGATCCTGAAACAACTTCGGGAGATGGTTAGTACCACGGTTAAAAATCTCCCCAATAAACCTCCGTCGGTTTCTAAGCTACAAATTCTCAGCCAATTGGGAATGAAAGGGATTATTCCTCAAAGTCTAAGCAGAAAGGATTCAGACACTAATATAGGGATGGAGTTCTGGCAACCTCCATCGAAAGGATATCTGAAATACAACATTGATGGGGCTTCAAAAGGCAACCCGGGAATAGCTGGTTATGGAGGAGTTTTAAGAGATGAAGAGGGAAAAATCATTTTCATCTTCCATTATCATCTTGGTAGAGCTACTAATAATATGGCAGAATTAATGGCACTGGAACAATGCCTGGAGTTTCTGATCCAACACCGGTGCTCTAATGTCATTATTGAAGCAGACTCGGAGATTACCATTAACTCTATGAAAAGAATTAATTGTGGTACTCATCCGAAAAAAGTTTCCAATCACTGGAAACTTCTCCTGGTTTACCAAAGAATCCAGGTTTACCTCCAAGAGTTGCGAATGGTGAGTTTCAATCATGTTCGTTGTTCGACCAATAAATTAGCAGACCTTCTTGCCAACCAAGGGGTGAACAATGCGGAAAGCGGGACAACATACAAGTGGCAAGAAATTCCTCCAAACCACTTAAAAGTTCTCTACGAGGAGCAAGCTACAGAGGACAAGGAAATGTTTGATTATCGGTCTCGGATAATAGGATTAAATTAATTTTTCTGTCAAGCGGTTTCTCTTCCTTTTGAAATACTGATGACAAAAATTCAAGCAGGGGTCTGTCTCATTCTCTTCTGATTTCACATGGAAGGAATTTTCAGGATCTCGGAGGATATTTTAAGGAGTCAACTCTCAAAGGAGCTCAGGCTCTGAGATAGGAACAGTGTTCAAAATAGACACAGTTCGGATATTTGTTTGTCGGCTATGGTTTTTTCCCCTCTTCCCTCCCTTAATTCTGAAAACCACGCTTGGGCCGGATGTCTGGTGATCGCAAGTCTCATAAGCGGTAAGTGGTATTCGGGTTATGGCAGTGATCCCATAGATCAGGTGACGCGTGGGCAAGGTACAATTTTAAAAACCGTTGTTCCCCGCACACTATTCTTCAGACAGGTTGGTGAGTGCGATATGAACCCTGGCCGTTGGATCCAACAGCCAGGATCAACGGTTGAGAATGCGGATGCAGTTTGGTGGGTCCGACAGCTGAGCCACGTCATAACTTTTTGGCGTATTCTCCCGATTGTTTTGTGGGTCCGGTGGATGTGTATAGGGTTTTATTTTCAAGTGGCGGAGTCAGTTTTCAGAAATATTGAAGGGCAGCAAAATGCTCTTTATGGGCAGAGCCAATCCTTCACTGCCCACAGTTACGAGTGGTGTGTTAGTGATTTTTAATTCTTGTTGCTTGGCTCTTTTGTGCTGCTCAGTGTTCTAGTCTTTATTAGACTCTGTCGGTTTACGCCATGTATTTCTTTTGAGTGTTTAGAGATTTTATTGTTGGGCTCGAGGCTTATTACTCTCGCCTGCTTTTAGTTTCTGTAGGTTTTTTCCTTGGAGCATTTCTTACCAAGGATTGTTGTATTCTATGTATTTTTATTTGCTGTTTATGGAAATAGAAGGTCCGACCCTCGCTTTAGCAAAAAAAGATAAGAGACACTGGAACATGAAGGAAGGCCAAATCCTATAAGGTATCCAGCACTACTGAAAATGCCCAAACTATAGAATTAGTAATGGCTCTGAGATTCATACAAATAATTGAAAATGATTATAGACCTTGTCACTGCTCGTACACCCCAAAGTTAAAATCTTTGGGAGATCTTCCAGTGCAACTTCTTCAAGAGGAACATAGGGCAACTTGCAGGCCTGATTCATGTTAGGGGGCTTCGGCTGTGGAAGCAACAATGGTATTGGCTTAGAAAATGCGTCTTCTCTCGCTGGGATTGGCAGCTTCAAACCCACGTTTGCTTTTCTCTCAGTTGAACCCATCTTCCAACTGAAACAAAAAGTTTTCCTTTGCCTCTATATACGGTCTTTCTCTCCACAACACTATTTCAAACAAGGAGAACCGTCCACCTTCATTCTGCAATGCAATGCAAGCCATTGCAACTATGGCCATCTACCTCCATTTTGCAACTGGAATCCATTTGCGAGCCATGGCCGTTTACATTCACTCTGCAACGCAACGCATGGCAGTATACCTTCAAGGTTCCCTGGTTATTGAAATGGATAAATAGATGAAGCTTAGACTGTTATTGTTTCAGTTATAACTAATTTTTTTATTAACGGTAGCAAACATTTTAATTGTCTAACATCAAATCAAACAGATCATAATTTGACACGTAAAATAAAAGGAAAGTGGATTTCAGAGAGAAACGCATTACAACATAAATATAATTTTATTATACTATATTATTGATTATCATTATTTTTTTTAAATGATAATTAAAAAATTATATCGAGTAAATTTTAAACAAAACATGAAAAACATCATAGTAATCTATGTTTATACTTAAATATATCAAATTCGTGAAATGATATTATATTCATTTTATAAAACACATATGAAATAGGAACAAAAATGATTCAGTGCATATAGAATTAATCAAAAGCAATAAAAACTAGTTCACCCTTGGTGCATTGGAGCTAAAGTTCTTGATGATCAAAATTGCCATAGAGGTTGCTAACTGGGAGCCAACTGGTTATGAAGTAACATTTCAAAATGATAGACTCAAGTTACTTCCCCACGTTTTGTTGTCACTTAATATGTCTGCATTTTATTTATCAATTTGTGTAATTACAAACAATGTTGATTCTTTTTCGGACCGTCTCTTTTGTAAATCATATTATCCTATTATTTTCTTAGCAATCTTAGGTTATATGCCAAAGACATCAACAATGTAAATGTTTTTTTGTAAATGGTCCTATATATATATATATTTTTTTAGTAATTGAAAAAGATTTCCAAAGTTCTGGTGGAATGCTCTACTACTAGGGCAACTAACTTATATGTTGGATAGTAACTAATATTAAGTATAAATTTTAATCTTAATTATATATAATTATATTTTTCATAATATTGGTTAGAGTGGAGGGTTAAGTGGGACAGTTTTATAATGCATTTTTTTTAAGTTCCTTATTATAATTAGATTGTCCATATGAAGATATCTATAGAAATATTTTGGAGCAACTTATTAATATTTTTTTGAGCAACTCATTAATATTTGCTAGGTTAGAAATGGTCAAAAAAATAGAAGAGAAGGTTACGTTTATTAATCCTATAGAATAATAAATCACTTCCCTAACACATTCTACCCATTTTTACCTTATAATTTATATTTATCCCATTATATTTTATATTTATATATAAATATAATAAAAAGTGAAATCCAATAAAATACAATATTTAAAATTGATTAAAAATATTATAATATGTACGTAATTTAAAATTTAAAATATTTAATAAATCTATAGAAATATTAACTTCATATAATATTTTTATGAAAAAATATTATTATAGTTCAATTAAAAGTATTAGCAAGTTTCATGTCTATTGAGTTATTTAAAATATAAAAATGAAAAATTTGGAAGCCAATATTTAACTCAAATTAAAATTTCATAATCACACTTTAATTAAATAACTATGGATATAAGCACAATTAAAATTACATGATCACATTCTAATTAAATAACTATGGATATAAGCACATGAATGATTTTTCAAGATAAAGAAACTATGTTGATTAGAAAATCAATTAGTTGAGCAAATCTTTGAACCTAATCTCAATATAGTAATTATCATGTTGGAGAGAATCTCTCAATGTTGGGAATCACAATTTCCGTTATACTAAAGCCCATAGGTGTTACTGAATTATCACATCCCCAAAGATGAGAGACAGCTATTTCATGTTGCAAAACACAATAGGAGAACTAATTTATCCAATTTATAAGAATCTCTGCCCAATGTGATCTAGGTGTGTCTCAAAATCATGACATACAACTTGTTATGCCATGTAGCTGCCACGTCACTACCACATGTCACTCGGAAAAGGGCCACTTGGCCACCCAAAAAGGCCAAATCCACGTGTCATATGTTATGACCACATGGTGCCACGTCTTCATCTACCACCTATCTCTGCCAAGTCACCTTTTCTTGTCATCTAGGGTCCACCTCTATTTTCTGGTCAACTGGGGTCTACATCTTCCTTGAAGGTTGTCAATGCTAAAGGGGGGAATTGTTGAACATGTTAGTAGTTTTGGTCATTGATGTAAAGTATAGTCATTGATGTCAAGTGGTATCAAGTTCATGAGGATAATGTTGACTTTTCATGCATGACGCTTATTTTGTTATTGATGTCTTGTTTGTTTCTATTAATAGAGTGGTAAGCTTATGATGACTTAATTGTTTGCTGAGTAGTCTATCCTTGAAGGGATTTTATCTACATGTAATTTTTTCAAAAGAACATGAAAAGTGCTTGGTTGGATAGCCTTCCCAGAGATATTTCTAGTGGCATATGGAACTTAGTATAACTCTCCATGAATGAAGATAAAAATTGAGTTTGAGGTGATGGCCTTCAAGGAAGACATGGACCCCAAATTGGAGGTTGACCCTAAATGACATGGAAAGGTGACTTGGTAGAGACATGTGGTAGATTATGACATGGAAAGATGGCTTGGTAGAGACATGTGGTAGATTATGGCATGACACCCTCTAGTCATGACACATGGTAGGCCGATTTGGCCTTTCTTGGTCGCCAAGTGTTTTCCAAGTGACATGTGGCAGTGACGTGGCTTGACAAGTGGCAATGACATGGACATGATATGTTCCATTTTACATAAGCCACCAGTGCATAACGGAAGTGACATGTGGTGGGTCTGATTAACCTCATGCAGTGGGAAACACATTGCATGATAATAAACCACATAGGACAAAAAACTTTGGACCCCCAATGCTAAAATTTGCATAGACGAGAGAGGGGGTGAGTAATGTATCCTCCATTTGATTTGATTAGATCATAGGATCACCAGGCCTTCTTTAAAATATTGGGGGATATTTAATTTCATATAGGATAAACTATGCCTCCCCCACCCCACCAAATAAAGTTCAGATAGGTGGGTTGGGGGCCGAAGTGACTTCTCTATTGTCAATTTAAATTGAATCACTTGGCATGCTTTGGAAAGTGTTGGAAAATTAACACTGGGAAATTTTCATGGGTCCCAACCAAAGTTCCCTTAGGGATTAAGCACTCTTTGTTTTGTTGTGGTCATATTCTCTAGGGAGCATGAAAATAAGGGGCTACGATTGGAAAAAGTTTGGTGTTTGGTCACCAAATTCCTGTTAAAGGATTAAAGTCCACAAGGGACAAAATAAAAAGTAGCATCTATAAAAGGTAGTGAAGGGACCTGAGATGTATTTGTTCACATGAAAAACAAAGATTTATAGCTTCTATCGACATGCAAAAACACATGCAACTCAAATAGAATGATGGGATGAGAGGTAGTTGAGAAATAAAGAGAAGAGGAGTAGATATAAAATAGAGCTAAATATTAAGAGATTTTTAAAGGCTGAAATTGCATATAATATAATATTTGGAGTTATTTTGAGATTTAAAATTACATAGATTAAATTGCATCCAATAGAAAACCAGATAGACAGTTAGTGCATGTTGCATAACACATGGGGAGCGTTGGTTTATACAATGTCCAACAATCTCCCTCCAGTGTGAGCTGAGCGTGTATAAAACTTGTTGGATCCTTTGTTCTTTGGTCAACTTTCATTAGAAAGTAGTCATGGAAGAAAATGAAAGTCAGAGAAAGGATGGTTAAATTCATTAAAAATCAACAATAGAAAGAATAAAACCAAAATTGTAAAAAGTATAACTAGAACAAGGCATTGAAAATGATCAAGTGACCATGGAAATAGGGTTAACAACATCAAGCAAGCATGAATTAGAATTGATCATGTCAAGGCATGGGATTTAAGTTTTATGACATCAATGGAGTGGATTGATCGATAACATCAACAAGCCAAGGGTATAAAAGAAGATGTAAGGTGAGTTGCACATGTGCATAAAGATGAACAAAAGTGTCGTCATGCTGTCAGAATTCATAATCATGTTTTGATATTGTATTCATATAAAAAAAATTGTAAGCTTGGTAGGACTACATCTTCATCATGTCCAACTTCTCTCCCTAATCGGGGGGATAACACAAGATTTGAACCCAAGATTTCCTATTTAGTGAGACTTCATTTCCATGGCCATTGAAAATTGAGCTAGCCCAAGAAAACATATTCATATAATTGTAATTAAGGCTTTGGATGATTGATGTATCAAATACATCATTGTAATATTGTGGATCAATGTTTGTCAAAATTGTTTGGATTGATATTAATAAGAGGAGACCGGTTTCAGGGAGATACATTATGTAATATTTGTGGTGCATGAATGCGTATGCTTATCTGTCTTCTTAAAAAAAATAATCATGTTTGAGCTCCTGTGTAACGATTCTTTAATTCTCCATGTAATGAATGTTTCTTTGTATAAGTGTTAAATATATCCACTAACCTTCTAAAACCCCATTAATACACTTAATTCCTAGTATTGTTTTGGGTGAGACCTTCTTCCATTGTGTAATATTGAATATGTCGGTGCAAGCTAGACTACAGTGGAACCCTTTTTTTTGCACCTAAAGTAGAACCATAGTCTCTGCAATATTTTTCACCAACAAAACTCATGGACTATGCTCTAATATCACTTCTTATTCCACGTTGTTACCATTTCACTACCACATGTCTCTTGAAAAAGGCCCAGTTGGCCTCCGAAAAAAATCCAAATCTACCTATCACATGTCATGACCATAGGGTCTATTGTCATCATGAGCTCATGACCATAGGGTCTATTGTCATCATGAGCCACTTATCTCTTCCAAGTCACCTTGCCATGTAATCTAGGGTTGACCTTTCGATTGGGGTCCACTAGGGTCGATGTCTTCCTTGAAGGCCATCACCTCAATCTCAGGTCTTCTCTTCACTTCTAGAGAGTTAGACTAATTTTTATATACCATTGGAAATCTCCGTGAGAGGTTCTTCCAACCACAAAATTTTCATGTGCTTTTGAACAAGTTACCTACAAACAAAACTACTTCAAATATGGGATACATAGTAAAAAACCAAGTCATCATAAGCTTACCACTCTTTTAATAGAACCAACCAAGACATTAATAATAACATAATCATCATGCATGAAAACTCAATAGGCTCCTTCTGAACTTGATATCACTAGAAATCAATGACTAGACTTGACATCAATGACAACAATTCCAACATACTAAACACTAAAGACAAACTAGTTCCAACAACCTCCTAAATATATGGAATAGACTCGTCAAACCATTCATAACACTTAAGATAAGTGGTAGTTACATACTCCAAAACTCCCCCTTAACAAATACTTATCTTGAACGTGATCAATTAAGGTCTTCACATGATTCACTATGAACTAAAGAACCTCATGATAAGCTGTTATGAAACCAGCTCACAAAAGTATAGAAAAGAAATATAAATGCCTTAGAATTCAACCTCTTCGAGGGGACAACCTCCTTTACCTTACACAAATGAACAATTCTTGGATGATACAAATGACAAGACCTCCTTTCTATATATAGGAGTTTAAGGGGTCACAATATAATCAGAGCTGACATAACAATAATAATATAAGGGCAAAACAATAAGAGTTGTGGGCTTCTATGGGGCACAATAATAACAATATGGAGACTACATGGGCACAACAATATAATAAGGGGGTTGCATTAATAACAATAGGGGTTACACTAGTAGTATAGGGACCTAACACGCCCCTCTCTTTCAAAAAGTGTTGTCCTAAATGCTTGAGTAGTTCTAGATTCTTTTGTATAAAATTATCATCCATCCATGTGGAATCTTCAGCAGGTAAGTTCTTCCACTTGATAAGATACTCTGAAATCGATCGATTTCGTAGCTGTTGATTTCTTGGTTCTGTGACTGCTTCTAGTTCCAATATGATTTTTCCTTCCTTGTCAAGTTCTAGAAATATTGTTTGAACTTGGATCTTCTGGAACTTTTGAATGAGTTCCCACCCTGCTTCTTGATTCTTCCATTCATCCTTTGCTTTGTTTATCGAATTTGGTTGGATAATTATACCAACCTCTAGCATTTCTGCAACCATATGTTCCATTTCACTTCTTTGGGCATATGGATATATGTAAGGCTTGATTTTTGTAGGAACAGTTCCTGGAATCAAATGAATAGCATGATCATGATCACGAATAGGTGGGAGGCCCTTGGGAGTTTGTTGAAACCTCAAAAATCATTGCTTAAACATGGGGGAAAAACACTCGGTTTGGACCTTGGTTGGTACCTCCTTTTCCGTTTGGAGTAGTGGCTCTGACTGGGGATAATGGGACTTGTTTCCCAATTTATTTTATGATTGTGCTGATGGGGCAATATGTGATATTTTGGAGTAATGTTTAAGCTAGAAGTAATCTAATCTAAAATAATAATCACATGCATTTTATCCTAATTTAAACACTATCTAATTATAACTATACCCAGGAGTGAATTGATGTATGCAATCTACAATAATGTCTAAAAGCAATTGATAATAAAGATCATTCAATTGCAATGAGAAATGAATTAATTTTAACAATAATTGTTTCGTATAAAAAGTTAGCTGAAACGATTGTGAAAGATATATCGCATAAAAAATTATTCATGTATTCATCATAAAATATAGGTCATCATCATACAGAAGTGCAATGATGGCAACCAAGATTCAAACTTTCATACATAAACAACTTGAAGAGAAATTATTGCTTGATACATAAGTAAAAAGAATTACGAGATAAAAGTACCATTTATAATACATCCTACTCATGTGCTTTAGCAATATTAATCTACTTTCAGTCCATTCAACACCATCTAAGAGTACAAAATTGGAATTTTAGTAGCAGAGGCTACATCAGATAAAAATAAATCATGTTCCATTAATTTCACCAAAACTTCCTCAAAGGGACAAAAGTGCATGTGTTTGGAGATTGTTTCTGATAAAATTTTGGGACCCCTCTCTAAATGCATGAGAAGGGTTTAAATACTTAGACTATAAAACTAAAAATAGATTATTACAAAAATAGTTGAGGAGGTTTAAATGGCCTTCCTCAAATTATGCAAAATAAAACCAAAAATAAATGAGCATGGTGACTAACTGTTTTGCATTTGATCCTTTAGATCACAAATGTCTGTCATGGGCTTGAGATGTGTCGATTGAACAATTTCAGTTTTCAATTTTCCAGTGAATACGACGTCGGTGAGTGCTGGCACCATTTTCTCCATAGAAGTCATTAGGCATCGCAGGGTCATCCATTGGCTGTGAGGTTTCACCAAATGTCGCCAATATGCTTCCCAGTTTAACCTGGTCATTTGCCTAATTGCTTTTTCTTTTTCTTCTGTTGCCTGTCTCCACTGTAGTTCAAGTTGTTTTACATTAGGAAGAAAACCTGGAATGGATTCTGCCACAAGGTTGGCGCTATGTAAATTTTCATTAATATTTTCGATGACACTATTTGTTGTTGTTGCCACGTTTGCTGTTGCCTTTTCTGCCTCTTTAAGTCGAGAATCCTAGTTTGCAAATAAGATTTCTTTATGCGACTCCTCTAGTTTAGGTAAGTCAACTTTTCTCCCATCTTCTGAATTCTTCCAGGTGATGAAGTCAAAGACATTTTTCAATATTTCATCATATTCAAGTCTCATTTCCACGACTTGACTTGTCAATTTGTTGCTTGTTTCACAATAATAATTCCATTGTGAAATCTTCTGGCATAATAGTTCTTTTTGGTGCATCAGCTGGGAGTTAAGGCCGAGCGCTTCAGTAATAAACTGATCAATTTTTGGACCATATTTATGTAGATAAGTTATTCCTTGTATTTGTGCTTCCTTCTCCGCTAAGCTGGTTTGATGTTTTATTTGCCTCTACTTGAACTCTTGTCGTAGCTTAGCTAACTGTATCTCTGTCCGCTGGTCAGATTTTGCTTGCTATAATTGTTGTTCAAGTGACAAAATTTTATCTTCTTTTTCTTTAAGCAACATTTGCACCTCTATTGCTTTGTCGATGGTCGCTGTAGCATAGGCACCTACAAACCGTGAGAGTCTAGTAAGGTTGGAAGACGGGTTGATGAGTGATCCTTTCCAGAGAACATCCATCGGTTCATTATCAGGCGTAGTAACAGTTGTAGAATCCAACTTCCTTTTCTTCCTTTGTCTTTTAACAACAACCTTGTGTTGTGGGATATAAAACACATCTAGAGGAGGAAACTCCTCTATTCTCAAAACAATTTCAGAGGTGGGGGTAATAGGGATGTGTTCTACCTCTTGAGTATTTACAATCTCCTCTGCTATAATTTCCTGAGTTGTTTTCTATTGTGGAGTTTGCAACTCTAGCGTTTGTTCCTCTGTATTGAGCCTTTTATTAAAGTTGTCCCATTCTTCCTCTAAATCAATTACTAGGGGTTTTATTGGCTGTGTGGAGGTGGCATGGATTTCAACCTGTTTGCTAGTTGAAGTTTGCTCAGCTGTCTTCTTTGTAGATTGGGTTGTATCCTTTTTTGACTCTCTGCTTTTGCGTTTCCCATTTTGTGATGACTTATTTGATTCCTTGGTAGATTTCTCTTGGGATTCTGCTCCAGAATCAGTTTTAGAATTTCCTTTGGAGTCACCTTCTATACTCACACTGGGAGTAGGCTCCCTTATTGGTTCAATCAATAATTGGTCCAATGGGACCTTGTTAGCCTCCTTTATCTGTACTTGTAAAAGGTTTCAAGATCTTCACGGTCAAAAAGGAATTGTGCCATATGGTTCACCTCTGTGAAGGTGTTTTTCTGAAAAAAGATGTCATCAAATGCATCTTCCTCATTACTGAATACTTTTATTTGCACCATGGTGGTAAAGTCTTTGACAGTGCCGAACAGGTCATATTGCCTTCCAGGGAATTTAGGTAAGTGTAGAGATAACATAATATCTGCTTCTTTAAATGCATGCCCTAGGTCATGTAATGCAAATTCTCTGCACTGCAAAGGGAATGTAAGTGAGATGGCATTTTTTGCTTCCTTTAATGTTTTACTCATCCCTCCATCGCTAGCTGTTTGATAGGCTATCTCTCTAGCCATCAATTTGTCCAGAACATATTATGGGAGGACATGGGGGCAGGTAATGCTGCCAAATACCCTGATATACGTAAATGTCTCCTCCCTAAAACATCTGGGCACTGGGAGGATATCTACCTCGGCTTCTTGGGAAAACCTGGGGCATCTTGGTTATAAAGTCGTTTGTGGATAGGGAGCATAACTCCATGACAAATTTTAAAAAAATGTGGTTGAAAGTTAGATTCCCACATGTCTTTATGGTGTATGTGAATGGGAATTGGATTTTGAATAGTCCACTTCCATCCCATGACAGAAAATTTCGAACCGAAACAAATTGCATCCATTACATAGGCGCTCATAAAAAATGGAGGGTAAACCCTTGAAGCAACACTTCTTTTCCTTCTATACTCCATTATTGTTCCTGATAAATTGTCAGACAAAATTTGTGCCCAGTTCATTACAGTTGCGTTAACGGCTGCATCTATTAATGGAAACCATTATAGGGAGAATTTAGTACTATCAAGTTTTCCAAATAGTCTACATAGCATGGCCACTACAAAACTATGAGGGGGACAAATAGATGCAGTAGTGTACATATTGTTCTTGTCTTTCTTGATTTTGCCCTCATTATTTGACGAGGTCGGAGTGCAGTCCTCTGGGTCCTCGTTCTCTATGGCAAACTTCTTGATGAACTGCCTGTTGTAGATGACTTGTCGCTTTGGTAGGTGGTACATAAGCCGCATGTTGTCTGGCGTAAAAGATCCCATAACTTCTTGGCTTCTTGTCTTGAATTCTCTGTCTGAGATGTCAGCTTCATCAATAACCCATTTAACCATGTCTGTATAAGGGATTATCTTCGGGTGCGCAGCTATGCAATGCAAAAATGAGCATGCTATCTCAAACATGGAAGCGTTTGAGGAATCACATCAGTCAAGTGTAACCTTCGTTTCCAGAATCCTTGGTTGCTCTTCCTCTAGTATATTATACATGGCCTCCCATGTAGAGATTCCGCCCTCTCTGTTGCATGTAGTATCTATAAACAGAGGAGTCATTTCTGACTTCTCAGAGACGACTGCTTTGCCTTTCTTCACCATTTCTCTCAACGATTTGCTCTGTGGATTTTCTCCGAAAGTGAAGAACAACAACTATCAGATACACAAAGATGATAATGAACGTGAAATGAAATCATGCGGATAAATTTTAAAGGTGATAAAAGGAGTTTTATTTGAATGCATGTAAGAAGATATCATATCCCGTTAAATGGATTTTCACACATAAATGCAGTTAGCTCTTAGTAAATGCCCACTAATGCTTCATTATCCCTTAGCTTTAATGCTCATAAATGTCTACATCATAAATTGGGAAGAAAGCTTCTAGGTTGGCAAGCCTTTGAACTGCAATAATGGCGATTTTGCGATTCCCGAAGCAATATCGTAGATCGCAATATCACATTATTCCTTTTCTCTTTTCTTACCTTCTCTTGTGTTTCTGTGAGATGCGAGATGCGAGTCGCTCGTTTATTGTTTCAAAACATAGCTACTTGTCAGGTTTTTCTATGTAAAGACCTTTTTTAATGAGTGGCGGACCTAAACATTTGTTCGTGATATATTTAAAGAGTGGGTCCAGGTCTTGATCGCGTTTTGCAATATCGAATGATGGTAAGTTTGCGGTGTTCTTTTGAATGCTCGAAATCTAATGTGATAAAGGTTATGACAGCATCGAAATTTTGCATCTCAATTGTTTTGAGATAACCTTTTAAAGGGGGCTTTTTATAAATAGTGATATGTGATGCAAGACTTGGCTTTGAAGAGAAAAGCTTAAGGACCTAGTTTATGTCAAAAATATGATAGTTTTGAGGTATAAAGCATAGGGTCCTCTTTTAATCATTTTTCACTGGATTTGGTGGGTTAGCAAGGTCTTTTGATGATGCTTAATCCTGCTGTATGTGGGAAGGCCAACATTTAGTAGTTCTTTTAAAACAAAAAGGGGGTTTGATTGATATCTTTTTTATTCCAAAAATAAAAGAAATGCCTAAATGCTAAGTTTATTTTTTTGATGGATTTTTAAAGGGTCCCCATTTATTAATGTAATATTAACTACTACCATTAATAAATGGGGGGTTGTTGAATAGCACAACAATTGGCGATTCACTTGGAAGAACGAGTTATCTCTGAGAGTTTTTTCAAATTTCTAAAACTTTCAAAATAAAGATAGTTTTGGAAATAAAAATAAATTACATGGAATATAAGGTAAATAATATTGGTTATCAATAATAAAACAACATCTACTTAACTATCATTCTTTTTATTATTCTTTTCTCATAAGAAAGTCACTTTGTCTACATCAGTCATTACTTGGTTTTAAAGATAAAAGCAAGGAGACTCTCCTCAGATCAATTTTTGGTATACTCAGTTGTCATAGGTAGAGCCTCTGCTGCCAGCAGGTGTTCATAGCCTTGACAGGGTTACCTTTTAACCAGCAATGATTCAGTATCCCACCTAGATCAGAATGTAATATTAAATATAATCTCGTTTGTATACTTATTGCTTTCATTATTTTTTGAAGTAATTCATTCTTCCTTCAAATCTTCATCTTTTATCTCTTAAAGGACAATGCCTTGGTTTGGTAACCAAAATTGATAATGCCATTCACTTGATTTGTAACTTAACTGAACAAGTTAGCTCTTGATGAGACCCTTTGTCCTTTGATTAATATAATCTTAAGCCATTACCCTGTCTTGATATGCAATATTGGTAATGTCAATTAGTTATAATCTTATGATCATGGTAAGTCAGCTCTTGATGAGACCTCTTGTCCTTTAAGTTTTAACTATATTTTAGAATTACACTCTAAAAATGAAAGCTGATTAGGTGGGGAGAATCATTGGCTCCTTAAGAGCTTCTAGACAAAAATTGTAGAGTTTTAAATATGCTTTTCTACAAAGAGACTTTAGTTTGTTATTAATACTTTTCTTGACTGATGTAAAGGAAAAATTTCTTTCTAAAGCTAAGTTTCATCAAAGATCAGATAATTTTGGTAGAAAACAGACAGTTTTGGAGTGATAGAACTTAACTATATATTTCATATGTGAAGATTACTTTCATAACAATCTTTACTTACACAAGCGAAAAGTAAAAATTAAAAAGAGACTATCCTTTGTAAAGCCAAAAGTAAATGTTTTTCAACTCATATTATTCTTTCTAAAAAATAAAATAAAATAACTAAAGGCAATAATATACAGTGAACAGAAGAGATCGTCTTCTATGGAAAGTATTTCTTTAAAATCTTCCCATTACTAGGTAGATATTCGAGCTCTTACCTAATAAATCTTGTAATAGAAAAGTTGATGGGCCTATTTGTTCCACAATCTCAAATGGGCCAAGCAACATTTTTTGGAACCTGGTATGCTTACCTTTCTCTTCGTGGGCTTTATCCCATTTCAATACTAGGTCTCTGAGTTGAAAATATTTTGAAGTTACAAAATTTGAATCAAAGGAGGCTTTGACTAACTGCTGATGATGTGCATGTATGATCCTGGCCTTTTCTCTTTCCTCTTAAGGCTTAAGGATTTGTAATTGTCTAACCTGCATAGATGAGGAATGAGTTTCTTCAATGAATTGAACTAAGGCTAAAGAGGGAATAGCTACATTTGTTGGCAAGATGGTTTCTTTCCTGTAGACCAAATTAAAAGGGGAGGTGCCAATGGAGGCTTTCTGAGTTATTAGATCTGCCCATAGAGAAAACACTAAAGACTTATGCCAGTTCCTTTGGCTTTGGTGAAAAGTTCATTTAATAATCCTGATGAGATTCTTGTTTGTGGATTCAGCTAACCCATTTCCTTGTGGATAATAATTAGTAGAGTACTTAAAGTTAAAACCTCTTTTAAGAGCAAACTCTGCCATAGAATTACTTGAAAAGTAAGATGCATTATCAAACATCAAGGAATATGGTAGGCCAAACCTGGTAATGATAAATTGATCTATGAATTCAATAATGCTTTTAGAACTGGCTACCTTGAGTGGAATTTCTTCTACCCATTTGGTGAAATAATCAATGTTTGTAAGGATATATCTATGCTTCTTAGAAGAATGATGAATGATCTCACCTATTATGTCCAATCCCCATTGTTCGAATGGTTGGTCAATGTTGACTGACTGTAATGGTAATGTGGGTTTCCTCTGTCTTCTAATGGATGTCTAACAAATCTTACAATTCCTTACATAACTGTGTGCATCTTTGAATAGTGTTGGCTAGTAATAGCCGGCATGCAAGATTTTATGTGATGTAGTATCCTCTCCAAAGTGACCACCAGCTGGTCCATCATGAAGTTCCTGCAACACCTTCTCTGCCTTAGATTTTTCAAGACATCTAAGTAAAACAAAATCATAATTTATTCTAAACAACACATCATTGACAATTTGATATTGTCTAGCTTTTAATCTCAAGGCCCTTTTCTTTGTGTAATTTAATTGGGTTGGGGCATATCCATTTCTCAAGTAAAATATGATATCAGCATATCTTGACTTAGTGTCATTAAGGCTTACCTCATAGACTTGTACATCGTCACCTGAATGTTGTAATGCTGATAGATTTGATGCTCCTGCCAACATCCTGCAAAAACCTTGACCTTTTACAATTTTTTCTAGTTTGATTTCGATGTCATATTCTTGCAGAGCTGTAACCCAATTCACTCTCTTTTCACCTACATCCCTTTGTATTAAAAGATTTCTCACTGCTGAGAATGGTACTATTACTTTGGTGTGGGTTTTGAGGAGAAAAGGTCTGAAGTGTTTTATTGATTTGAAAACAACAAAAGCTTGTTTTTCAACATCTGAGTAATTCAATTAAGCTCCCTACAAATTGGAGCTAAAGAAAGAGATTGGGGCTTCAAATTTTTCTTGATTTACTTGTGTCAATATGGCTGCATATGATTTCTCGGAAGCGAAAGTGTATAAAATGAAATGATTTGAAAAATTCGGCGTTGCTAAAGATGGGGCGTTTATGATTTCTTCTTTTATGAAGTTAAAAACTTCATGTTCTGAGTGTCCCAATTTAAATAGAGAAATTTTCTTTATCATGGATTGAAGAGGTAAAATAATTCTTGAGAAGTCAGGGACAAATATTTTAACAAAATTTATTTGACCTAGGAAAGATTGCATTGATTTTTTGTTATGTAGTAAAGGTATTTCAAAGATTTCTCTAATTCTGTCAGGGTCAATATGAATTCCTGCTTTGGACACAATGAATCCAAGGAGCTTTCCTTCACTTAATGCGAAAAAAGACTTCTTGGGATTAAGAGAAATTCCATACCTTTGGCAACGTTCAAAGATTTGCTTTAAATCCCTTAGATGATTACTGCATTTTCTGGAATATATAGTTATATCATCTAAGTAGATTACTACTGATTTGTTTACTAAACCTTTGAAGGCTATGTCCATGGCTCTCTGGAAAGTGGCACTGGCATTAATCAGTCCAAATGGCATCTTCTAATAAGCATAAGTGCCCCATTTTGTCCTGAATGTAGTTTTCAACTGGTCATCTGGATGTACTAAGATCTTATTATAACCTGAGAATCCATCCAAGAAAGACATTAGTTCTGAGCCTGCAACTGATTGCAATATCTGTTCCATAGGGGGCAATGGGAAATTTTCCTTTTGGCAAGCTTTATTGAGGTTGCAGAAGTCTATACATATCCGAATATCGCCGTTCTTTTTTCTGACTGGGACAAGATTGGAGACCCATCGAGAATGTCTGACAGGAAAAATAATTTTGGCTTTCAGCAGTTTATTCAATTCAGATTTAATTTGACTTTCTAAATTAGGATGGATCTTCCTTAATTTCTATTGAATAGGTCTTTCATCAGATGTCATGGGAATAGTATGTTGAATAATAGAGGTGTTGTATGTCTTAAGATCTTCATAGTTCCATGCGAAGACATTCTTGTACCTCTTCAACAAACCTATAAAGGTTGATTTTTCATCTGACGTAAGTTCGAGACCTAGATTAATATTTTGAGGTTTTAGGTCAGTCCCAAGATTGATCAATTCAAACCTCAGAGTTGAACTCTAAAGTTTTGAATTTGTGGATTGTTTAAATCTGTCTTTGAGGTCATATAAATATTCCAACTTAACTATAGATTTTGGTATAGTGTTATTGATTGTTTCTTGTTTAAGTTGGTTATCATGCTGGTCTTCATCAACTATCTGGTCATCATAAGAGCCTTCTGAAGTCAGGAATCTTATGATATTCGGATCGTTATTAAAGTCTCTCCAGTCGGGGATATTATTGGGAATAGAAGGCCTAAAAATTAATTCAGTGGAAAATTGATCAGGGCTATAATCCTCTAGTGGGATAAGCTTGGAAGAAACATTAGCTATAATATCGTCACTAACATTTTGGAGTCTTGGAATAGGGGAAATATTAAACGCTGTAAAGTGAAAGGTCAAGTCTTGGACTAATGACTGATAGTGTTTCAAATGTCCTGACAAATAGTGTATAGTATTTCTCACCTATTTTATTATAATCTTTGAATCTCCGAATACTTGGATGTGTTTGACATTAAGGCCAATTTCCTTATACAAACCTTGAACTAGTGCTTCATATTCAGCGGTATTGTTTGTGCAATCAAATTCAAGTCTGCATGCTAACATAGTCTTTGCCCCCTTTGGGCTAACTAATATGCATCCTGCTTCTGCTCCATCATTGGATTTAGATCCATCAAAAAATAATTTCCAAAATAAATATATAACTACATGTTTATCTACAAAATTTACACATTTAGAAGTGTCCGTTTTGGAATAATTTTCAACTTGAGATACAACAGAGTTTTCTAAGAAAGGTGAAGTGTGAGCATTGAAACTCCCTAGAAATGATTCTACAGAGTAGTTTCCGATGATATTGTTACTATACACAACTAGTTCATTTTCTGCTTCTAGTTTTGTTACTATGTACTTTCGATGTTTCTCGTGATCAACCCTTATTTGATTTGGCTTACCATTTTAGGGAAGCCACATGTGAGACCAGTCAGTTGCAAAATAACCATGAAGTTTTTCTAACTAGTCTCTACTAAGGATTAAGCCACAGAACTCAGGAATATCAGCTACAAGTATGTCAATGACTTGACAAACTTTAGGATTTGATGAAAGTCTAATGGTTACTCGGTTAAGTTCCCCAACAACTTCGACTTGAGATCGGTCTAACTGTAATATTCGTACAACATATTTCTGAGGCTTAACATTCAACTTTGCACAAACTGTTCTAGGTAAGATGTTAGATGAAGCTCCTGAATCAAATAAACAGTTGTGTAAATTCTTATTAAAGACTTCAAAAGTAAGGAGAAATATAGGAGTATGAGATTTAGATCTTCCCCCAATTAAAGCTATGTTGATTGGATCAATCTTGTTTAAAGAGGTGTTAGGGGCAAGGAAAATTTTAAGGATGGAAAATTTTCTTGAAGTTTAAAACATTGGCGAATCTCACTAATCCCTAATATGCAAATTATAAATCTTTATTGATATATTTGTAAAATTATTCAAATTTATAATTATTTTATATATAGTCTCTATATAATGTTGGCGATTTTTAAGGTAAAATAATTTTATATCCTAAAATATGGGCGAATCGTCTTTTATAAAATTGGAAATTGGCGAATCTTTTTTGTGGAAAAATCATGGAAAATTAGCCCATTGGGCGAACATTAGCCCCTAAAATTTTCCATGGTTAGGGGGTCTTCCCATTTCTTGGGTAGCTTGTGAGATCACAGCGGTAGGAAGTGGTGCATTAGGTACTGCTTTGAGTTCTTTACAAAGTAGCTTCTGTTGATGCTTCAATTTGCTATGCTCATGAAAGGTGATGTTTGCCCTCGTTTTCTTCATATCATTAATAATATTATATTTCATTTCATCATAAACTATCAGAGTTTTAGGTGAAGGTGAAGAATCCAATTGAGTAGGAGTAGTTTGAGTGGATTTTGGTGAAGATTTCTTACCTGTTGCTTTGTCCCCGGGAGGTGGCATTCAAGCCTTCTGCTTTGAATTTGTTTGTGACAATTCAACAAGGTTGTTACTTCGGGTAGCAACATGAAATGCTTCTTGATTTTCTTCATTGGGAAGGATAAAATCCCACATTCCTTGTAATTTTGGCACTTCTTCATCGTCCGTTTGTTCTTCGTTTTTTGAAACTTTGTCCTCCTCTCCATTTGATTCAACATTTGATATAGCATTTGGAGGTTTAGGATTAGTATGGGAATTCCTTTTAAATGGTCTAAAAGATTTCTTAGAGGAAGTCTCTGCTACTTGTTTTTTAATATCAACCATTTCGTTAGACATGGTCCTGAGGACTTTCTGTAACCCTTCAAGATCAAAAGAATCTTTTGGTGGTTTCTTATTAGAGGCATCCCTAAAGGTTACTTTCTTAGATTTTCGTTCTTCTAATGTGTTTTTCTTTTTTACAACTAGAATGTGTTTTTCCACAGCTATTGCCTCTTTCATATTTTCAGATAAAGTTGGTTTGGCAACTCTATCAACGAAGATAACTTTGTTTGACGGTAGAGCAGAAATATACCACTCATTTTGGACCTCATCATTGGGCTTAGACATCGTTGGTATCTTATTCAATAATTTATTGAAGCGAGAGTTGAAGTCCTTAATGGGTTCTTTCGGTTCGGCTTTCAAATTGGAGAGATCATTGATTAGGGTAGTTGTGGATCTATCATCCCCAAATTTAGTTAAAAATTGCTCTTGGAAAGCATCCCAACTATTAATAGAACCTGATGGTAATGAGAAGTACCATGATCCTGCTGCTCCCTGTAAAGTATATGGGAATAATCTTACAACTGCGTCTTCTTCCACTACTTCATTCAAGTTAATGGACAACATGAAATTTTTTATATGTTCCTCAGCTAGTAGGCCATTATCAGGATTGAATTTGGGTAACCATTTCTCTGGATGAGATTGCAATTGATGTAAAGGCCTAACCATCCTAACAGCTCCTGGGTTTGTCCATGGCCTTGGAGGATTTTGTGCCATTGCTGGTATGTGAGTAGGAGAAGGTGTAGCAGTGGTTGAAGGTGATTGGGTAGAGGAAGATGTAGTTCCTGTACCTGTGTGAATCACGATATGGAGTGGTGAAGCGGATGATTGATCTTGTGATGGTATAGACGGAATGAATGAAGATGATGAAAGAACCTCGCTATGAGATTCGGATGGTGTTTTCTTAGCTTTCTTACGGCTTGGCAGAGGAAACTCGAATAAAGGGATTCCAAGCTTTTCACTTTGTGCTCTAGTTAACCATTGAGATGGGGTAAACTAAGAGGTAACACTATCTTGGGATAACTCAGATTCTTCTTGAGATAACGAAATCCCCTGTAATTTATGAATCAAAGATTGGACTTCAGGGGCTTTGGTAGAAGAAGAATGATCTGGATTTTTTGGGATTTCAACAGTGGGTTCTATAATTTTCTTTGCAACTTCTTGCTTAGGATCAGGGGATTTGGAATTCTTTCGAGAAGTTGGAGGTGATGGTGAGGGAGTTTTACTCTTAGAATGGCATGTTGATTTGGATTTACTTGCCATTCATAGTCAGGCCCTCCTTCTAGCGCCAAAATGTTGAAGTCTTGAAAATCATTGTTTTAACATGGGGGAAACCACCTAGTCTGAACCTTGGTTGGCAGCTCCTTTTCCGTTTGGAGTAGTGGCTCCGACTGGGGATAATGGGACTAGTTTCCCAATCTATTTTATGATTGTGCTTATGGGGTGATATGTGATATTTTGGAGTAATGTTTAAGCTAAAAGTAATCTAATCTAAGCTAATAATCACATGCATTTTATCCTAATTTAAACACTATCTAATTATAACTATACCGAAGAGTAAATTGATGTATGCGATCTACAATAATATATAAAAGCACTTGATAATAAATATCATTCAATTGCAATGAGAAATGAATTAGTTTTAACAATAATAATTTCGTATAAAAAGTTAACCGAAATGATTGTGAAAGATATATTGCATAAGAAATTATTCATGTATTCAGCATAAAATATAGATCATCATCATACAAAAGTGCAATAATGGCAACCAAGATTCAAACTTTCGTACATAAACAACTTGAAGAGAAATTATTGCTTGATACATAAGTAAGAAGAATTACGAGATAAAAGTACCATTTATAATATGTCCTGCTCATGTGCTTCAGCAATATTGGTCTACTTTCAGTCCATTCAACACCATCTAAGAGTACAAAAGTGCAATTTCAGTAGAAGATGATAGATCAGATAAAAATAAATCTTGTTCCATTAATTTCATTAGAACTTCCTCAAAGGGATAGAAGTTCATGTTTTGAATATTGTTTCTGATAAAATTTATGGACCCCTCTCTAAATGCATGAGAGGGGTTTAAATACTTAAACTATAAAATGAAAAATAGATTATTACAAAAATAATTGAGGAGGTTTAAACAACCTTCCTCAAATTATGCAAAATAAAACCAAAATAGAAATGAGCATGGTGACTAATTGTTCTTCATTTGATCCTTTAGATCGCAAATGTCTGTCATGGGCTTGAGCTGTGTCGGTTGGACGATTTCAGCTTTCAATTGTCCAATGAATATGACGTCGGTCAATGCTAGCACCATTTTCTTCGTAGAAGTGGTTAGGCATCACAAGGTCATCCACTAGCTGTGAGGTTTCACGAAATGTCGCCAATATGCTTCCCAGTTTAATCTGTTTGTTTGCCTAATTACTTCTACTTTTTCTTCTGTTGCCTGTCTCCACTGTAGTTCAAGCTGTTTTACGTTAGGAAGAAAACCTGGAATGGATTCTGCCATAAGGTTGGCGCTACGTAAGTTTTCATTAATATTTTAGATGACACTGTTTGCTGCTGCTGCCACATCTTTTGTTGCCTTTGTTGCCTCTTTAAGCCAAGAATCCCAGTTTGCAAATAAGATTTCTTTATGCAATGCCTCTAGTTTAGGCAAGTCAGCTTTTCTCCCATCTTCTTAATTCTGCCAGGTGATGAAGTTGGAGACCTTTTTCAAGATTTCATAATATTCAAGTCTCATTTCCATGACTTGACTTGTCAATTTGTCGCTTGTTTTGCAATAAGAATTCCATTGCAAAATATTACGGCATAATAGTTCTTTTTGCTGCATCAGATGGGAGTTAAGGCCGAGTGCTCCAGTAATAAACTGATCAATTTTTGGATCATCTTTATCTATATCAGTTATTCCTTGTATTTGCACTTCCTTCTCTGCTAAGTTGGTTTGATGTTTTATTTGCATCTGCTCAAACTCTTGTTGTGGCTTAGCTAACTGTATCTCTGTCTGCTGGTCATATTTTTCTTGCTATAATTATTGTTCAAGAGACAAAATTTTATCTTCTTTTTCTTTAAGCAACATTTTCACCTCTGTTGCTTTGTCGATGGTCGCTGTAGCATAGGCACCTACAAATTGTGAGAGTCTAGTAAGGTTGGCAGACGGGTTGATGGGTGAGTCTTTCCAGAGAACATCCATCAGTTCATTATCAGGGGTAGTAACAGCTGTAGAATCCAACTTCCTTTTCTTCCTTTGTCTTTTAACAACGGCCTTGTGTTGTGGGCTATAAAACACATCTAGAGGGGGAATCTCCTCTATTCTCAAACAATTTCAGAGGTGGGGGTAATAGGGATGCGTTCTACCTATTGAGTATTTATAGTCTCCATTGTTGTAATTTCCTTGGCGTTTGTTCCTTTGTATTGAGCCTTTTATTAAAGTTGTCCCATTCTTCCTCTAAATCAATCACCAGGAGTTTTATTGGCTGTGTGGAAGTGGGATGGATTTCAGCCTGTTTGCTAGTTGAAGTTTACTCATTTGTCTTCTCTGTAGATTGGGATGTATCCTTTTATGACTCTGCTTCTGCTTTTCCCATTTTGTGATGACTTCTCTGATTCCCTGGTAGATTTCTCTTGACATTCTACTCCAGAAGTAGTTTTAGAATTTTCCTTGGAGTCACCTTCTATACTTACACTAGGAGTAGGCTCCCTTATTGGTTCAATCAATAATTGGTCCAATGGGACCAGTTGAAAATAGCAACAAGAAATGCTAAAAATAGAAATGCTATAAATAGCATTGCTATAGATAGCATTTCAGGTACTAGTGTGGAAAATAGCAACAAGAAATGATAAAATAGAAATGCTAAAAATAACATTGCTATAAATAGCATTTCAGGATATATTCCAATTTTAATTAGTCCCTGAATTAAAATTCAAATTTGGTCTCAGCAACTGTTTGAAAAATAATTAATTAATTCATCTTGAGTTAATTAGTTGGAGAAAATCAAACATGAAGTCTATGTGAATACATGCAACAATTATCCCTTTGATTGAGGAAGTTATCCCTTAATTAAGGAGATAAGGATGAGTTGTATTTGAGTTGTAATTAGTTAGCTCAGTTAACTGAGTTAAGTCCAGTTAAATTAGTTTCAAATAGTTGAAGGAACTAGTTGTGAGTTTAGTCAGTTAATGCATGCATGCATACAACTAGTGTTCTCCAGATAACTGAATATTCTCTCATAAATAACTCATGCATGTCAGTTCAGAGAAAGACCTAGTTGAGATTAAAGGAAGGGATAGTGTACTATCAGTTGGAGGAATTTACCTATAAAGGAAACTCATCCATGCAGAAGGAATTCACTCCTTTAGGATTGCGCATTTATTTCAGAGGTCAGAGCTCTATGTGAGGAATTATTAGACACACGTGGTAGCTTGAGGACCCAAGAGAAACTGTGCAAGGAAATAGGAGGCTTGGAGGACTGAAGAAAGGCACATGTGTTGTCTATTCTGTCTATGAGTAGCAGTGAAGGATTATATTGAGAGCTAGATAGCTTGTGAGCTAAGGCCTTGTGTAATCTTGAGATATTTCCACTGTATGATAATACAGATAATGTGGTTTTTAGCTGGGGCTTTCTCCAGAGTATTCTTCTGTGTTTCATGTGTGATTGAATCTTCTTCTCTGTTATATGTGTTCTATTTGATCTTGCTCAAAATCAATTAAGCTTCTGCAAGTTTGATTGTAGAAGTAGATTAAGTATTTTGCTTTAATACATTGCATAATTAGTTTAATCTACGGTGAAATTTCTATAGGACCTTTTTTAGCCTCCTTTCTCTGTTCTTGTAAAAGGTTTCAAGATCTTCATGGTCAAAAAGTAATTGTGCCATATGCTTCACCTTTGTGAAGGTTTTTTTCTGCAAAAAGATGTCATCAAATGCATCTTGCTCATTATTGAATACTTTTATTTTCACCATGGTGGTAAAGCCTTTGACAGTGCCAAACGGGTCATATTGCCTTCCAAGGAATTTAGGTAATTGCAGAGATAACATAATCTCTGCTTCTTTAAATGCATGCCCTAGGCCGTGTAATTCAAGTGCTCCACACTACAAGGGGAATGTAGGCCAGATGGCCTTTTTTGCTTCCATTAATGTTTTACTTGGGGGGATGTAATGCTGCCAAATACCCTGATATACGTAAAGCCGTTTGTGAATAGGGAACATAAATCCATGACAAATTTTGAAAAAATGTGGTTGAAAGTTAGATTCCCACATGTCTTTATGGTATATGTGAATGGGAAGTGTATTTTGAATAGTCCACTTCCATCCTATGACAGGAAATTCTGAACCGAAACAAATTGCATCCATTACATAGGTGCTCATAAAAAATGGAGGGTAAACCCTCGAAGCAACACTTCTTTTCCTTCTATACTCCATTATCGTTCTTGCTTATTTTGAGATAACCTTTTAAAGCAAGCTCTTTATAAATAGCGATATGCAATGCGAGACTTGGCTTTGAAGAGAAAAGCTTAAGGACCTAGTTTATGTCAAAAATATGATAGTTTCAAGGTATAAAGCATAGAGTCCTCTTTTAATCATTTTTTACTAGATTTGGTGGGTTAGCAAGGTCTTTTAATGATGCTTAATCATGTTGTATGTGGGAAGGCAAGCATTTAGTAGTTCTTTTTTAAAAAAAGGGGGGTTTGATTGATATCTTGCTTTATTCCAAAAATGAAAGAAATGCCTAAATGCTAAGTTTATTTTTTGGGTGGATTTTTAAAGGGTCCCCATTTATTAATGTAATATTAACTACTACCATTAATAAATGGGGGGTTGTTGAATAGCACAACACAATCTCAAATACCTTGGAATGATTTTCCAAGGCTTTTTGGAGATCTGGAGAAATAGATGATTTCGATGTGGGAACCTCTAGCAAACATAAATGTGAAATTACGCCTCTTTGTTATTTCTTTAGAAACTTTGTAATTCCATTAGAGCTGATTATATTTCCTGGTTTCCCTGTGATACCCCTTAATTCAACTTCGTTTCCTTCGGAAGAAAATTTCATGAAAAGTTCTTGAAAATTAAAAGCTATTGTACCCAAGGATTGTAGCCATTGGATGCCTACTACAACATCAGCACCACCCATTGGAATGGAAAGCATTGGGCTATTCAATACATATTCTCCCATGGATAGCTTGATATTATGGCACTTTCCAGAGAAATTTATGGTTCCTCCACTTGCAACCATCAATTGACACTCTGGGGCTGGTTTTAGGAAGCAATTCAATTCCTTGGCTATCTTACAATGAATAAAATTAAGGATACTTCCCGAATCAATCAACACTATTACCTTTTTCTTCTTGATATGTCCTTCTATCTTGATAGTTTGAGGAGTGGTTATTCCGGCCAATGCATTACAAGATATGGTTGGATTCATTTCTTTTTTCTCTAAGGTTTGTTCTTGGTGTATATCCTCTTCTTTTGACGTTTCTTGTTCCTTTTCTTTCTCCTCTTCACAATCTATGTAAATTAATTTCTTCTCAGCAAACTTATGACCTTTAGTGTATTTTCTATCACAACTGTAACAAATCCCTTTTTCACTTTTTTCTTCCAATTGTTGTGGTGTCAACCTTGTACATTGTGGAAGGCTAGGGGCAACAA
Organism: Pinus tabuliformis; assembly: GCA_031772625.1. Lineage (NCBI taxonomy): Eukaryota > Viridiplantae > Streptophyta > Pinopsida > Pinales > Pinaceae > Pinus > Pinus tabuliformis. The sequence goes on along the minus strand of CM062815.1, from coordinate 655,564,307 downwards.
CACTTCCATAGTTGTGCGTGGTAGGCTTCCTTGTTTCCATAATTTTTCTTTCCATTCTTTTTGCCAACCCGAATGCCTTCTCCAATGAATCAGGTTCCCAAAGGTGAACCCAATGTTGGATGTTATCCTTTAAAGTCCCTATGAAAACATCAATCCTATGCTCCTCTGGAATATATTTTACCCTTATGTTCAATTTTTGGAAGTCCTCAATGTGCTCCATCATTGAACCCTTTTGTTTGAGATTTATCAATTGGCTAAAAAAAATGTTGCTTTTTGTATCCTCATAATGTGCTATCATTTCTTCTATAAAAATTGCCCAAGTGACGATTTATTTAGGAGAGAAAAGCCATCGATACCATACCTTTTATGTGTTTTTCACATTATGGAGATCAAAACATTGCTCCATCTGTAGTATCCATGTTCCAAGATCCTTGCCATCAAACTTCCTCATATCGATCTTTGGAACATGGTGGGTCTTCAATCCAATGTTAAAGTCTATGAAATCATGATTAACATTTATTTTGTTTCATCATGAGTTTTCTTTACTACCTTTTCTCTGTTTGTAAACATTTCTTGTAGAAACTTTGTCAAATCTACCTTCAAATCGTCCATTTTTCCTTCCATATTAGCTTCCAAACCATCCATCTTAGCTTCCATGAAATTCATCTTAGGTTCCATGTCTTTCTTTAAACCATCCATTTTATCTTCCATGTCTTTTTTTAAACCATCCATTGTAGCTTCTGTTACTTTTCGTGAGGGTGAATTTTGTTGCACTCGGTCTTGTAATTTTGATATATCATGTTGCATTTCTTCCTCTTTTTTTCACTTTGTAATAGCTCGATATTGAATCTATTGTATCTCTGCAATTGCGTCTCTCCATGGTCTGAAATTACTTGCTACGGTATTCCTCTGGGTCCTCTTTCCAATGTCACCATTCTGATCAAAATTGGATTCTCCAAGGAAGAGTTATTCCCAATCTCCTAAGATGACCTGATTATATAATGTTTTAGTAGAGTGAACTTGTACGACGTGCCATGTGTTAGTGTTTCGACCTTCGAATCTACAAAATATACACAAATAACTACAGTCCATCCTCTTTTTACAACTTCTTACAATATTTCAATCTAATGCTCAAAGAGAAAGTTATGACGATTTTCCCAAGATCACTTGTTTAGAATGTAATTCGGGATTCTGTAAAAACCTTAAATTCCTCAAATTATCACTGAAAATATAGAGACAGAAGATCTAAAATTCGAACCTGAGCGGCACCAAGATTTAGGCTCAAATGGGTTTTAATTTCAGAGTCTAACCCTTCATAGAAAAAACAATTACAGCGAAAATTTCACAATGACCCGTTTGAGATGAAATTATGGAGCTTGCAAAAACCCTAACTTCCTCAGATCATATCTCTGAAAATATAGTGAGACAAGATTTGAAATTCAGACCCGAGGTTCAAACCGATTTTTTCTCAAATGTGCTATTTTTTAGTGTCTCAAACCTCGTAGCGAAAACGTTATAGCGAAAATGCCATGATGACCTGTTTGGAGTAGCGATACCCTAAAATCCAAAGCTCTGACCAAATGTTATGAAACCAACTCACAAAAAGATAGAAAATAAATATAAACGCCTTATAATTCAGCCTCTTCGAGGGGGAAATCTCATTTACATTACACAAATGAACAATTCTTGGATGATACAAATGACAAAACCTCCTTTCTATATATAGGAGTCTAAGGGGTCATAATATAATCAAAGCCAACATAACAACAATAATATAAGAGCACAACAATAATAATAGTGGGCTTCTATGGGGCACAATAATAACAATATGGACACTACATGGGCACAACAATATAATAAGGGGGTTGCACTAATAACAATAGGGGTTACACTAGTAGTATAGGGACCTAACATAAGCAAAGTATACATCTAGTCCAACCTTGCATTTGTAAACATTACCAAAATGTTGACATCCATGTAAAGAAAAAACCATTGATTAGGATGTCCTTCATTTACATGGGTAATTCAACCATTATATCTTCATACATGCATCTATGCCTTTAACTCCCCTTGCATCATTTTCATCATCATCATAGGCTTTCTTTGCTTATTGGTATCCATGCTCTATGTTTTTCTAGCTTACCCTACACCATGATCCTAATTCTCCTACATAATACCTCGAAGGAACAAGTCATCCTCATATGGTTTATGGTTACCACAAACAACACATTAAATGGTTTTTGATGACCACAAACCATCACACCAAGTGATTTCTAACTAACCACAAACTTCGCATGCAAGTGGTTTCACTTACCACAAACTTGCACTACAATGTGGTTTTAATATTATAATGAACTAAATGGGGGTAGACATTCCTCATTAGGGTTACATCACAACTAAGGTAAATACTATTACAAGCTCCACTTGTGGAGATACCAGACACATACCTAAAATTTCTCTAGAACCACTACATCAAGTCAAACATTACACTTTAGATTACTTACAATAACAATGTGCGACTTACATTATTATACGGTATTTGAGTCTATTCCAAAAAACTAACAAAGTTTTAACTTCACCATCCACCATAATTTGATTTCTATTATTTTCATCTTCATTTTTGCAACAACCACAATCGCAAGCACCGTCACCAACTATTATTTTTTGATGAATCGAGGATCTCATCTATGTCTTTACTTGGGCTTTATTTACTATGGGAATTCTTCTTCTTTGGTACCTACATACATGAAATTTATAATTCTTTCTACAAACAACTAATAATTATTGTCCATATAAAAATAAATCTATTTACCAAGATACATGGGTGCCACCTGTTATACTTTTGAGTTATCTAGTAATCATTTTCACCTACATGGTTCATCAACATATAAAGCTCTTTCTATTATGGTTCATCTCACATTCCCCTTAATTCATGACACATTTTGATGATTCCACATCAATCTTAAGAATGAATCTACTTGAGCCCATTGTGCATATAAATGTGTTTAATTCCACAACTTGATGTCACATACTCCATATACATCAAAGGAATAGATGGTACTTGATTATATGTGCCACCACATTAATCTATGTAGGTCTGAGTCAACAAGACTTATAAGAAAATATTGTGTGAATTCAATTTTCCTATCGCTAGGTTTTACACATCAGACCAAGAACTTTTTAGGTCTTGGTTACAACCAATCATGCAATAAAATCCTTGCTTAATTGCATCAAATCAACTACAATAGGCATTTAATAATATTTTACAAAACTTGTAGTCACTCTGTAAAAATCATATACCCAAAAATTACAATTCCTTCATATTCCATACCATGTAAATGGAAGATAATACTAAAAAAATATTTATATTATTCATGGAACCACTCATAACATTAGGTACCTTTTAATACATTTATTGAAGTCATTAACATACTTACCTCTTCATTTTCTCCAACCTAAAAATTCAACTTCGTCACTTTCTTCCTTGACTCCCTTTATAAAGGGACAACCACATTAATAATGTGGTTGAAATACATGGATATGCATCATTTTCCACCCATTATTTCTACTGAGAAGCGCATGGAAGGTATAAAATGATGTCAATTGTCATATTTTAACCATGTTATTGATGTGGTTGTGCTAGTTGATGGGTTGCATACATGGGGAGGATTAGTAGGCCATTGTTGGCTATGGCTAAATATGTTCAGGTTATGGTTGAGGAGGGTTTATTATGGTCAACATGTAGTTGACTATGGATTAAAATGGTTTTCGAAATCCAAGTATAGTTGATTATGGAAAATTATCATTGACTATGGTTCATCATAGCTATTCATGTTTGATCATGGTTGACCATGTTTACCCATGGTTAACAACGATCAACTAGGATTTGCCATAGTCAACCATGATGACCATAATGGATTATAGTTGACCATGATTTTCTATGGTTGATATAGTAAACCTAGTAAACCTAATAAAACTAATAAACATAGGTCACTCTAGTGGCCAACCTAGTAAACTTAGGTAAACCTAGTAAACATACGTAAACCTAGTAAACCTAGGTCAGTGTAGTAAACCTTGGTCAACTTAATAAACCTAGCTCAACCTAGTAAATCTCGTAAACCTAGTTAGCCTATTAAACCTTATAAATCTACGTCAAACTAGTAAACCTCAATCAACCTTACAAACCTAGGTCGACATAGTAAATCTAGTAGGCCTAGTAAACCTTGGTCAACCTAGTATAACTAGTAAACCTAATAAACCTAGGTCAACTGAGTAAATCATTGGTCAACCTAATAAACCTAGGTAAACCTAGTAATCCTAGGTCAACATAGTAAGCCTAGTAAACTTAATGCACCTAACAAGGAAATGATGGGTGGGCATCATTGTGTGTGACATGTTTGTTTATCCTTGTTGTGTCCAAAGGTGATCTACAACCCAATATGGGGTAGATGTCAAGTGTAAATGTTTAACATTTAAAAAATTTAATCTATTGCCAATGTCGGTCCTAATTAAAAATTAATATAGAGGTAGATGCATAGAGTTAGATGTGTAGGATTACATGTTTAACATTTAACATTTATATATCAGCTCAATTGAAACATAATAAAAGGTTGAAAGTAATATAGAACTTAGTATTGTGGATATTTTGTAGTGTAAACATTTAAATCTTGACTCAATAAAAATTTAAAAGCAATAAAAATAATAAAATTCAATTTATTATGTTATAATTTTGTTTTGTAGGTCCACTTAGCCCCTCTAACTCAAGTTAGAAATTATTCCCTAGAAAAAAATGCATATAAAATTACAAGTTACATTGGTCATTGCTAAATTAATAATGGTTGATAGACAAATCATCCTATCCTCTTGCTTTGGTAGCAACTAATAAATTAACATCTGAAGTGGATAAGTAAATTGCTTGCTCAAACAAGAATAACTTGCATACATTTTGGTGGGTAGTAAAAGTTTACACATTTACAATTTTAATTCTACATAAGTGTTAAAGAAAACATAAATAATCGTGGGAAGTAACCGTATAAGAATATTTCTTACATCTTATTCATATCCATTCTTTATGCAAATACATGCTTAAATTATGGTGGGAAGTAATTGATGGTAGATGTGTTATTTACTTGAGTATAATTTATTTACTTGATATGTAAGCCAATTATCCACGTGGCATTATAAGTTAAACATTATAATTTGTATTGGTCAATGGTAAACTAATAATGATCAATAGACGAATGATTGTTAGGAAGGTACTAGTAATGATTCCATAACCATATTTAAATTTAATTAATAAGCACATAAAAGCTTAATACTTACAATAAACCTACAATATAACAAACTTCTTAACCATGGATATCTACCCCCACATTACCATGGATATTATTAACTTGTAAATAGGTTTTCTTACAATACCATGGGACAGTACCATGGCTTATCAATACCACATGCCCAAAAACTAAAACTCATTTCACAATAAAAAATTAAAATGTAAAATTTTTAGACATTACATATAGTATTGATTACATAAATTGAAAATTCTCCAACATATAGAGAGAGAGAGAGAGGCAGGGGAGAGACAAGGAGAGAGAGGGAGATAATGACAAATCTATAGGGTAGAGAGAGAGAGAAATATGGAGTTGGAGGGGTAGAGAGAGGGAGGGAAGAGAGAGAGAGAAAGTGACAAGGTAGAGAAAGAGAGAGGATAGGAGGGAAGATAGAGAGGAGAAGTGAGAGAGAAGGAGAGAAAGGTAGCAGAGAGAGGGAGACATAGAGATGGAGGGGGGGGAGAGATAAGGAGAAGGGGGGTAGAGAGAAAGAGATGGGGGAGAGAAAGAGATGGGGGAGAGAAAGGAAGAGAGAGAGGAATTAAGAGAAACAATGAGAGAGGGATGGAGAGAGTAGAGAGGGAAGGAAGAGAGCAAGAGAGGGAGAGATGGAAACAACCTAGATATGGTATGTGTATATAAAAATAGACCTAGATCCATTTTAACGACAGATCTATCAAGCACCGAGAGGGATTGAATGTTTTTTCTCTTTAAAAGAGGTTTTCATATCGAGAGATTTGATCCCTCTCAATGCTTGATAGATCCGAGGTTAATATGAATCTAGGCTAGTATTAAGTTTCTTGTGATAGGGATTACCAAGAGATGGGTCACATGAATGACTATAAGTCACGATGAAGATTATGAAAGTAATAAATATATGTTTGCTAATTTAATAAAAGGAGAATTCAACATGTCATTTATGTGTGTGGTTGCACCATGTGATTTTTTTACTAAATTGGGGAGTCCCATGCCATTTTGAGTAGTGAAGAGTTAGTAGCATATAAAGAGCTAGTGTCCATTGGAAGTCTTGGACAAGGTTTGGATAGAAACTTTTATGATCTTTTGAAGAAATTAATCCAAAAATGTTGAACTCATTTGCAAACCTTAACACTGGTGTGAGGAAGAGTCAGCTAGCCTATGACCATCGAACTGATGCAAGGGGTGATTTCATAACCAATGATCTTATAAAAATCCATAAAATATAATGAATTTAAATTTAAAAGAAAATTAAGAATTTGTACATTCTTATATTCGTCAAAAATGTAAAGAAAGATAAGTCAATTCATATAAGCACAAGTTTCCGTGCCTATCTTTCTCAAATGAATAATCCATAATTTACTAAACACAAATTTCATTGCACATTTTAAAAATCCCTTCACGATATAGACCAAGCAGAAATCCTAAAAATCAATCGTCTATTTAATTAAATTCTCAAAGTCTCCATCTATGAAATTAACCTATTTCCATGACATAAACCCTATGCCACATGAAACTAAGATCAAAATTATGTGCTAAAGATGAATGAAAGCATGAAAAACATAAAGAAATGTAAACAAGAAAAGGTTAGTCATTCTATAAAATCTTGAATTGAGTTGAATTGAGGGTGCCTACACTCAATTGTAATACTAACTTGCGAGTGGATAACATGGTTAACTTAAATATACTCAATCATGTTAGAACCATTCACAAGCTTGAATCAATATGTGTACTTCTACGTTGTATTTCATCAATGTATACAGCTAAATGTAACCATGTAATGTAGTTGAACCCACCCAACAATGTAATGATGGGTGAGCATTATTGTGCAATTAGGTGGGCATTATTCATGGTGTATTTATTTATTATCTATTAATTTAGTCCAACAACAAAAATACTTTTCAATTTAACCAAGTGTAATTTAAAAAAATATTTTTCTATTTTCTATAATTTATTTTATTAATATTTATATTTCATAGGATTGGTTGTCAATTTGGACATGTTATTTCCCAATGCCTAAAACAACTAGCCAAGACTACATGGGTAACATCAAAATATAATTTTTTATTTTATCTTTTATTGCAGTTCATAATTGAGTGAGACATCTCATAATTAAATAATTGATATATTTCTTTATTCAAAGGTGGAAAAATAACCTTTAGATTAATTAAAAATTGAAGAGTATATGGATCACATGAGATTTTGTTCTGTTTTTTTTATATTCCATAATTGAGAGAGACATCTCATAATTAAGTAATTGATAAATTTCTTTATTTAAAAGTGGAAAAATATTTTTTATATTAATTAAAAATGCAAGAGTACATTGGTCACATCATATTTTGTTTTTTTTAATTGCATTACATAATTGAGTGAGACATCTCATTATTAATTAATTGATACATTATCTCATTATTAACTAATTGATACATTTCTTTATTCAAAGGTGACAATAATTTTTTATATTAATTAAATAATTTAATATTAGAATTAACATGAAAAATATCTAATAATTTTGTAATCTCCATAATAAATAAAATTTTTAAAATTATTATTATTATTATTATTTTATTTTTTATTTATTTATTTTATTATTTTTTATGTTTATAGTCACTAAATATATTTACCATTTTATATTTACTTAATATAATTACAGCATTTAATATTTCAAAGATCATCCAAAACAAACTATACACAAGTAACTATTTATAAATAATACATTATATTATTTTTTAATTTTTAAGATATATACTAAATGATAATTGTCAATATTCTGAAATAGATTGAAACTAATCTTGCCCCAAAGATACATTTTACAACTATATTTCAAAACACAACTTCTAATTCTTTTAATATATCGCAATAATGATAAGATAGTTTCACTATTTTTTAACAAAGAGGCAGGAACAAGCTATTATGTAGTGCTTGTTTTATCCTTGTAACAAGTTTCTTGTGATGGGGATTACCATGAAGTAAGTCAAATGAATGAATGTAAGTCATCATGAAGATTATGAGAGTCATAAATGTATGTTTGTTGATTTAATAAAAGGATAAGTATCCATGTCATTTATGTGTGTGGTTGCACCATGTGATGGTTTTAATAAATGGGGTCTGATTCCCATGTCATTTTGGTTAGTGAAGAGCTAGTAACATATAAAGAGCTTATGTCCATTGGAGGACTTGGACAAGGTATGAATATGAATTCAAGTGTACCAATTATAGAAAATTTTGACTCCAAACTATCAATGTACAAGTCACAATTTTATATCAAGTTTTTTGAGAGGCGCACTAAACTTATTTCATTTACCTTCTTTAAAATATTTCAAGAACTATCCGCTTATATGTGGCACTTACTACTTAGTTTTAGAAAACTAAGAGTTTCAAGGGGTTTATATTTTAATTTAATTAGATTTTGTATTAACTTTTTGAAAATAAAATTGGGATCCCTTTTAGATATGGTGACATAATTATATGTTTCTACAATACCAAACATTAAATGAATTTGAGTTGAAAGGTATAGAGTAATATATATTATGGGATAGAGTTTGTAAGCCGCTAAGGCATATCTTCCAAGGCACAATGAGAACATGTTTTTCAAGCATGGGTTACATTTGGGCCTTGAACTTGTTCAACTCAAAATTAAAATCATTTAATATTATAGATCAAGAGCTTCTCATATATATATTACATCCACACCCATTTGTATACATGGAAGTAGTTATTTTCTATAAATAATATATTCAAATGCTACTTTTTAGCCTACACATTGGTTGAATGTTGCGACCATATCCAGGTTGCGTGCCACGAATTAATATTTACCAATTGAGAACTCAAGAAAACCCTAGGTACAACAAGAAGTGCATTAGTGGACCCTGCCACGGCATATGCAAATGAAATAGAATAGAATATAACCGATGCAGCTTCCCAGAAAGAATCCAATGTCAATGCTGTGAATTAGGCCTACATTCTCGTGCAACAAGTTCACGACTGGTCGGATTTCCTTGTGAAGAAGAACCAAGCAGTCTACCCCGTCTATAGTCAGGTTAGTTAGCTCCTCAACGATGCCAAGAAAACTAAATACAAAGACCAAGGAAAGACAACTAGGGTAGAGATAGAGGCTCTAGAGGCCCACATTCAACATATAGAAGATGAGTCGACCAAGACAAAGAAGATACTTTGCGACCTCTAGCCCTTAGCTCAAACACACCTTGAGACACTGCAGCAATTAAGTGATGACATCAATACACATTAGACTTCCTTGTTAATGACATGACCAACCCAACCAATGTCTGATGGAACATATGAGTTCCTCAGACAGGCAACTACGATTACAAGAATATGGCAGGCAGAGCTCAATGACTACACCCAATTTTGTGAGGCAGTCATCGATTTTGTCCCTGAATTGGGGGCTTTGTTTAAAGAGACCAACTAAGAGAAAGTAATAACAGAAGCATCAACAACAACACCAACAACATAAACATCAGCAACATTGACGACGTTGAAGAAACATTGACTCGGGGACGAGTCAATGGACTATGGTTGGGGTGTGTTGGGGCTTTCGTTTTTGGAGGAATTAAGAAGTTTTGGAGAGAATTCAAAATGTTGGTGACAAGTGGTGTAAATGGCCATTAGAGAGCTGCGGGAATAACAACTGGGAAAAAGAAAGGAACTTGCAAAAGACTGGTAGTTGTGGAGGGATGACGGGAAGGAGAATATATAGTCGAGTGGGAAAAGAACAAGGACAGTTGAGAAATGGAGACCATCGAGCAAGGGAGAAGGCAGAGAGCCTTAGAAGGAACTAACAGTCTAGGTTGGTGCGGAGATAGAAGTAAGAACAAGTCAAAAGGTAGAAAGGAGAACCAAAAATGATTGTTGCTGATGTTGTTACTATTGTTGTTGCGGAGCAATGAGAACTTTTTTGTATCTGTCGTTCCATAAGCTTGTGTATTGTTTTGTTAGAGTCTTGTGTGTTGAGAAAGAGGCCTTAAGCCTGATGTAATGTATTTACCACTCTCTGTAATGATGAAGACTACTATTTGGACCATCGTGTGTTAGTTGTACGCTATTCTGATTCTTTAATTTTTTTATCTATGCACATATTTAAGTAGTCTATTACATCAAGTAAGGCATGTTGCAATTTGACTTCCTTGTAGAATGATTCAATGTTCTCTTCTATTGATTCTCTCATATGATTCTCCCTAATACTATATTTCAACCCCCATCTAACTAAGGTTGTGGTATGCCTCAGGTGAGACTCCTTACCCATTCTGGGTATGGTGAAAATGCTGGCATTGTGCTAGACTAGAATGGAGCCTTGTTGGCCCCTGCGCCCAAACCCGAGGCCTTTACCCTGTTTATATTTCTCCACCAACATTAGTCTTCAAACTTTATCCTAACTCTATCATAGGCCACTCGATCTTTTGATTTATGTTCTTCCTCAGATGGGATTATATTCATATACTCTTTTTGAATAAATTTCATTGGGCCTTTGCACCATTGATTGGGTGCCACATCCTTGTCATGCTCTCGAACTGTGATTTCATTTTCTACAAGCTTCATTCTTGTGCCAAGAAAGGATTGTATACTATATTTCAAGATAATGATTGTAATATCCTTTAGCCATCTCATAATTCCTTTGCTTTTTGAAACCCTTTGGTTGCCCTTCTTTTTGTCTTCCCTTCCTTGGAGTTCTTCCTCCTTTAGAGTTCCCTTGGATGGGATTCTCTCTCTCTCTCTCTCTCTCTCTCTCTCTCTCTCTCGCTATCTATATATATATATATATCTATATATCTATATATATATATATCTATATATATATATATATATATATATATATATATATATATATATATATATATATATATATATATATATATATATATATATATACGTATATGTATACATATACATATATATGGAAGTTTCTTCCTTCATGCATAGGTCAACGTTTCCTTAACATTTTGGGTGCCTTAGGTTAGTTGACCCCATCGTCCCACCTAACCACCTCACACTATTCCCTTCCTCCAATCTTTCTCCCCATTCATCTCACCATGCCACTCTATTCATGTGATCCGATATGTTCTTTCTCTTGGTTAGTTGACCCATTCAATCCATGTTACCCATTGTTCAAGACAACATCCTTGGGCCAATATACTCTCCCACTCGACCACTCATTTTAGGGGATTTTTGACCCATGCCTAGGGGTCCCATGTCCACCTCCATGGCTTTGTCTTGGTAATTTTATCCATTACCTGATTAAGTCATGCACTCAATCATCTAGACCCACCATGTCACCAAGCTTCCCACGTGTGCTTAATGGGAACCCAAAGTGTCAATTTTCCGGCACCTTGTGTTAGTGTGCCCTCATCCAACATTGACTTTGATCACATTTCCTTTGATATCTTCATTGAACATTGTGTGATGGAGATTTTTCTATGGTCCAAACCTTGGTTAAAGGCCTAGACAACTCTACATACTGGCATCCACCCCCACTTGAAGTTATTATCATCCATGTAATAGTCCAGCCGTAACTCTCTTGTCATTTACCAATGGATATTTCCATCATCATGATGTACCCTCCCTAGCTGATATATTTGACTACATCTATGGAAATCAACCTTTCATGTCATCATGTGTTGGAGCCCCTCATGTTGCTTGGCCAACCAAGTAGCTGATTTGATCATCACACCAATCTTGATAACAACTCATGCCTCACAATGCAATAACCTCGACCTTAGATCATCAAAAATACATTAATTTATTATTATAGAGGCACCATCTTAAGTACCCCTATGATATTGACTCACCATCTGACTACAACAACAAGCCATATCTTCATGGCTCAATGTGATGAGGAGTGTTGACCATTGTAACCTCCACCCTCATCTCCCATTTGATATCCTAGAAGCACTCCTCCATACTTTCTCGTTATGTAAGTTAGCAAAGGAGGATATGACTGTATCATACCCTTTGGTTCCTTAACAAGTCTCTTGAGTGTAGGATCCTATAACCAACCTCTTGGGCTCAGTTTCAATGTACCAACTCTCTCCTTGGCTTCAACATACCAAGGAACACCTCCTTGGTCACATCTTTGAATTGATACTGCCATCTCGGTTTTTCCTGCCTACTTTAATTTGCTTGTCCTCTTCTCCAACTTCTTTATCATGTCTATAAAATAAGACATGATATCCACATTTTATTAGAGAATAGACTCTATATCACTAGGGCTCAAATCTCCACATGTTGCTCCAAAACACTGTTGCTCACTCTCAAAGATGGTGGCCATCCTCACTGCTAAGCTTGGATCTCCTCTCTGATCTTGTGAGGAGCCTACTACTTGCACCATTCCAACATTAGTTTACTCTTGTTGCTCCAAAGTAGCCACTTTCTGCTTAATAGGGAAATTCCTTTCCAAGTGATCTTCTCTACAAATCGAACAAGATATGGGTTTCTTTTCTTTTGCTACATGTTGGCTTGCCTTCTTTGGAATTCTTCCTCTTCTCCTGGTCCTTTTTCTTATACTTTCTCTTACCACTTCACACTTCTTCCCTATCCTTCCCATCTATCTAGAAATTAAGGAGTTTCTTCATCGTAGTGATGACTGTTGTAAAAGTCTAAACTCCTTTCTTCATGACTTCCCTTTTTCCCATAATTGGAAATGGTGGATAATAACATACATCTTACTCTTATCATGCATATCCCTAAGCTCTCACATAACACCCAAGATTCAAAATATTTCACCATTATATTATCAATATCTAATAAAAAAAACTAAACCCTCTACATTATTTTCTTTGTAACAACTCCAATATTGTATGAACATAAATATATATTTTCCTTTCATAATAAGTGATGATGCCCCACACCTATTTGATGTAATGATGCCCGTTAACTTTTCTTTTATAAGGTTTATTGGTTAATCTTCCAAACTTAATATCTTATTAATATTTTAAAATTCTAATATATGGTTTGTTAAATGTTTATTCTAATTAACTAGATATTTTGAAAATGTTAATGACATATCTTCTTTTCTTTTACAAAGTTTATTGATTAATCTTCCAAACTTAATACCTTATTAATATTTTAAAAGTCTAATATATGGTTTGTTAAATGTTTATTCTAATTAACTAAGTATCTTGAAAATGTTAATCAAATATCTTCTTTGGTTAATGTTTATCTTAATCAACTAATTATTGAAGAGGGTTAATCATTTTATTAATTTAATTTATTAAAAATAAGATTTATTTATTTATTTATACATTCTAAAAAATTAATGAAAAAATCAATATCGAAAAAACATACACCAAATATACAATTTTAGTGTCCACGTCGAGCCGTCCTGCTTTATTATGCTATGTTAAGGAGTATACAAGAAAATTTCTTTGCTTCTCTACTCGCCCCTAGATAAACCCCGCTGCCTACTGCAAAAACACAATTGAATTGTTCGACTAGGGATTTAACATACATAAAATATACATTTTTAGTGTCCAGTTCGAGCCCCCAAGCTTTCCTGTATGCTATGTTAAGGAGTACACCAGAACAAATCTTTGCTTCTCTGCTCGCCCCTACATAAACCCTGCTGCTTGTTGCAAATACAGAATTGAATTGTTCGACTAGATATTTACTGTCATGCAATTGAAGGTACACATTTAAACCACAAGATTGGTTTGAAATGGTTTAAACAAAGAAGTGCATGTATCTGAACTCTGCTTCATTTTTATTTTTTCTCTCAAAGTCTCTCAAATATAATTACACCATTTTATCCTTTAAAAAAACAACAACCTTCATTTTGTTTTTATCCTTTAAAAAAAACAACAACATTCATTTTGTTTTTATCCTTTAAAAAAACAACATTCATTTATTTTTTATCCTTAAAATAAACAACATTCATTTTTTTTCCAAATCTGACCATGCTAGGTTCCCAAAAGGCCTGCTCTCATTAGTAGCTAAAATCTAGTGTCCGAAATAGGCCGGATGCACATTCCTTTGGCCGTAGAAGCTCTGGTATGACCTCTGCGATTGAAGCTTCATAAACAACGATATTGCAAGGATCACAGTTGCATTTCAATCCTATGCAAAATCCAAAACGAAACATTTTCCTTCTTATGAAAATCTTTCCCTACAGACGCTAATTTTCCGAGCAAGATGGAACTCCTCACCTCCGAAATTTTGAAACAGAATTACTAATACACTACAGACAACTCGACGACCTTCAAACAGCTCGACCAACTGGGTTATAAAATTCATTCACTCATTCTCCTCGTCTCATTTTCTGGGTACCCGGCAAGGCTGAATGTATATATATATATATATATATATATATATATATATATATATATATATGTGGAGTGTGGATAAGCCGAAAAAATATGCGGTCAGGATGTCTCCCTCCCCCGTGGACAAAAAAATGACGGGTGCGCATGGAGGGATGTGACATTCCACGTGGAGAATCCCGATCGACAATCGGCCATCAACGATCCATGCTCGTCCATGTGGGCTTCATGGGACATTACGTGTATTGTTTGACCCATTAAACTAAAACATGAATTTGAGGCTTATAAGTTGCATGGATCTCCAATGAAGCATAAATACCATTTACCAATTTCAAAGTCGACATGGAATTGAAAATTACACAATCTATATATATTCTTGTTTTACTTAGCTTCATCAGAGATTCATCTCATGTCTCATATAATGTTTGATCCGACATAAACCATCTCATTTCTAAACAAAACTGAAATCACAATCTGTTGCACGAAATTTACAAATACGTTACTTATGTGAAATTTGACCATCATGCAAACCATCTCATTTTGTATGAAACAAAACTTGGCTCATCTAACCTAATGTATTAATTAAAAGGTTAATTAGATAAAAATTGTGTATTAAAAAATTAATTTGCCTAAGGCATTTCTATTTCGACCCTTGGTGGATGAACCCGCATTAACTTTTAATTGATTTTTCTTTTTAAGATAGTCTGAAGTGAATATGCTTTGTCCGAGTTATTGATTGACGATTGCGGTGATTGGAGGGCTAAGTGATAGAAGTGAAGGGTCGCAATTACATTTTAATATTTTTATTTTGAACGTGGCACTCGTCTATCTGTTTCAAACCATTTACATGTCCTTTCATTTCAATCAATTTACCTTCACTTTCTCGATCTCCTCTCTGCGTCTGCCATCATCTCTTATCCGTCTCTACACCCAACATCTTTGTCGAAAGAGGGCACTCAGAGAAGTCGAGGGCCATGCTACAGAAGATCTGCGAGACTCCAGATGTTCACCATTTTCCAGGGTTATCCAAAAGAGAAGATAAGCCATCGAACATAGTTTCTTAGCAATAGAAATTACCTATTTTCTTCCTTATCGTACAACCAAACCCTAATAGAATGAAAACCCTATATTAATTTAGCAAAGAATGAACTGATTTTTCAATAACACATTAACACAACCATCTAACAAAAATGAACCATCTACAGGGGTAACAAAATAACTTTACCTGGAATGATGGGTTATTAATTGTTGGAAAGGAAGGGAGAGAAACACAATAATTAACCCATGCAAACCATAAGAGTGAATGCTTTTCTCTATTGATCACACAAACTTAATTATTACAATAAACCGGTGAGGGGTATTTAAATTTTTTCCGACTTTTGACTCGCTTAAAATAACTTCACATGCACACCCACTATAAATTCGTCATTTCCTAAAATGCAACTTAACTCGAACTCATTTGACTTGACTCAGTTAACTTCCCCTCCTAAATTTAGCCAACTTTGGCATGCGAGAGTAATTACAATTTCTAACATTCCCCCTTAATTAGGACCCTATGACTCAACATAACTCAAACATGAATTAACTTGACTCAACATGACTTAACATGACTTAACTATGCCTTTTAGGCTTACATTAGAAATTGACTCAATTATCCTCAAACATGCTTGCTGGTCTATCTTGGCTTACAATGACTAAATTTTTTTACAAATTTGCAATTTTTTTTTTTTCTTCTAGATTCTTAATTTTTTCTTTTGTTGCGTGTTCTTTCCATAGGCACCATATGTTTTCTTCCTTGAAGCTCCAATTTCACTTTTTACCTTTCCAGTATACACTTAATGACCATATTTTGAATTTCTTTTGGATTTTTATTTTCCATTGTTCCGCTCAGTTAACTTGGTGTGGAAATCATAAACATATCTCTTGTTTCCAAATCCAGTACAAAATCTGCAGGATTCATAGGGATACTTGGAATAAATCCAATGCTGCTAAAATAATCCATGGCATCTCTTGCTTGACCTGAGAATATTGGTTTTACTTCTTATATCACCAAGAGTTTGTTGAACATATGAAAGACCCTACTACTTGGTTGATGTATTATTGTCATTATAGTAGTTCCACTCTTCGCAATGTTGTTGAGAACTTGCAATAGCTTGAGTGTGGTGGGCAAATGAAGGCCTGATGTGGGTTCATCTAACAATAGAATGGATGGATCCATAAGTATTTCATAGGAAATACAAATCCTCTTCTTCTGCCCTTTGGAGACTCCTCGGAAGATGTATCCACCAACTATTGTATTTTTGCATCTTTCCAAGCCAAGACTTTGAAGTGTTGTCCCTACTTTTGCAAGCTTTTCTTGTTGGCTCATATTACTAGGAAGCCTCAACTTGGAAGCAAAAAGAAGTGTTTCATAAAGTGTTCAGTTATCATAAAGTATTTCCTCCTGTGTTACAAATTTTATCCTTCTCTTTAGGGCATTTCCCTAAGGAACCTTGTTATATGTTAAAGAATAAGTCAACTTCTCTTGAATTCTTCCTCCAATAATTTTGAGTAGGATCGTTTTACCACTATTTGGAGCCCCATCAAAGCCAGAATTTGCTTTGATGCCACATACTCTGTGATTCCATTGAGAATTTTCTTCTGATCTCTGATACCAATTGTTGGAAACGCAGAAAGGAGAAACATAATAATTAATACACACAAACCATAGGAGTTGTTTCTCTTCTCTATTGTTCACACAAACTTAATTATTACAATAAATTGGTGAGGGGTATTTAAACCTTTTTCCACTAGTCACTGACTTTAAATAACTTCACATGCACACCCACTCTAAATTCATATTTTTCCCACAATATAACTTAACTCAATTCACTCTCCTATTTAGTCAACTCTCGCATGCGGGAGTAATTACAATTTCTAACATTAATCATAGTTACCAAATTTGAATTCGGATTTGATTCTGAAAAATTCAGACCCTCTAAAATCCAATACGATTTTTTTTTTACGTTATACCTATTACAAGTACTTAAACACACACACACACATATAGATATATATATTAATTTAAATGAACAATCATTATATTCTATATATATTAATTTAAATGAACAATCATTATATTCCAAACTTTAATGAAAATTCATTAAATATTTCCCTAACAAGGATACGTATTTGCAACTGTTCTTTTGTATAGCAGTGATAGATTTGCAATTAAGGTTTTGCCATTTTATAATTTTTATGATTTTTTCTAATATTGGATTTATCCTTTTTCTATTTTTTTTAACAATGATGTATATTTGCAACTATTCTTCTGTATAACAGTTATGGATTTGCAATTAAGGGTTGCCATGCTATAATATTTTCTAATATTGGATTTGTCCTTTTTTATAGGAGTTATCTATTTGCAACTGAAATTTGTCATTTTATCATGTTCAAGTAGGAGTTATCTTTTTTTTTTTTCAATTTTCAATTTTATAAATTTTTCTAATATATAGATTAATTTTTAATTATTTTCTATAAGAATTACCATATTTTTTAGTTTTTTAGTATAAAAATTACTAATTTACTATTTAATCCTCTTAAAAAAAATTACCCTCTTTTTTCATATAAGAAGAATTATAAAAACTAACTGACCCTTACAATAACTTTACTTTTCCGTGCATTATTTCAATTTTCCACCTAGGCTATGCAAGCCCAAACTTGTTTTCCTTTCCTTACATTATTTTCAGCAAAATAGATTGTGCAGGTCCAAACTTGTATTCTCCTAAACGACCTCTTCTCTACTCTGTGTGTTACCAGTCCATGATTAATTAATTATCTCTATCAAATAATCATTACATATTTCATACTAAACAATATTATTCATTAATTACATCTGTCAAATTAATTAAGTATTGCATGTCATGTGTTCATGTGGACGTTTAATGTGTTGGATCCTGTAGATATAATTATCTTCTTTTTTTTTTTTTTTTTTTCTGTGTGTTCAAGGTCCGAGGCACGAAGCACAGAGAATGAAACACTGAATGTCAGAGGGACAACACACTCCAACAGGTGGAAAGCATTGAGCCAAAATCATGCACCGTACCGAATTGGAATCAGACGAATTATTCATTGTACCGAACTGGATCAACGAATTTACTTTTTTTTTTTTCCAGTATGGCCTGAGTGGCCGGTAACTATGGTATTAACTATGTTGGTTATTTCATTGTTGGCGAATCATGGAGGTGTGAAGAATGGGCAAGTTATCTGCGTCGCCTCTTATCCTCCGCCCTTTGTCATATGCGGGTCCTGTGAAACATGCGAGAATCGATGTACCTCAGTGGTACCTACATCGCCCCCTCCTCCATTACCACAACCACCAGCTCCTAGCCACAACGAGTGCCCTCTGCCTCCAATCATATGTGGTTCATGATATCCTTACTATTCTTACAAAACTATTTCGTGCTCAGCCCCTCGTGTAAGAACGACAACCTTGTATTGAATTAGAAAAGAATGAAACAATTCGTCCATAACACATGAACTGAACCATATATAGGGGTAACAAAATTAATTTACCTAAAATCATTGGTCTTGCCATGTAAAGACGAGGTTTGGAAACATCTTGGACTAAACCCTCATTGCTCTATAGGGAGAGAGAGGATCAAATGGAAACCCTGTAAGAAAGCCTTAATGAAAAATATAGCAAAAAGGAATACAAATGAATTAAGGAACGATGTAACGCATAGTTACTCGAGGAAGAAATTATGTCAATATTTAATCTTTCACCATGGTTGTTATGCAGAGACAGCCGGGAAGCGACAAAACCCTGAAGCCTGCTCGTGTCAGGGCTCTCTCTTGTGGCCTAAGTGTCAAATGACCAAAGACGAGAAGTAACCCCTAAGGTGGTTACCCTACTTTACAACTCCATTAACCTTGACAGTAAAATCTTCTGCAAGACAGATGTAAGGTGAAACCTTACTTATCGTAACATTGAGTTAATGCCATGCTGATGTTGCTCTTGTGACATTGGTCGAGACAGACAACTATTGATCTAGAATGACCAGTTCTGACCCTAAGCTAAGACGTGTCATAAAACTTTAACACAAATTTGAAGTAACATGTTATTACATGTTTCAGCCGCTTTACTATAAGTGTAGAGATTATCTTATATATTACATTACACAATGCGATAGGTCGATAGCCCTGTGGTTCCTCAGAGATATTGCTCTTAGGAATTAGAGTTAGAAATGTCGCGTTAAGCCCAGGCCATATCCTCTGTCGTATACGTGATTCCTCGACCGCTTCTAATATATCATTACCCAGAAAATACCAGCTAGCCTGAAAAAACTCCACTGTATAGCCATCCGGCCCTGGGGCTTTATTTGTACTCATCCCCATCACAACTTCACTTAATTCTTCTAGGGTGACTGCCCGCATGAGTGCTTTATTTTGTTCATCAGTTACTATCCGTGGAATCTCACTGCAGATCTTTTGAATAGCCTCGCCACGATTACTTTGATTTTCAGTTAATATCCCCTTGAAATAATCCACCAAAGTTTTTTCGATATCCTTTTGTTCAACTACTCTTTCCCCCGCAGCGTTTTTGATTGAAAAAATCCTGTTTCGTTGCCGGCGTTGAATCATGGCCTGGTGAAAAAATTTTGTATTCCTTTCCCCTTCCCTGAGCCATCTTATCCGCGATTTTTGCCTCCACAATATCTCCTCCTGCTTTCTTCTCTCTTCTAACTGGCATATAAGTCTACCTTCCTCTTTGCTTTTTTCTTCATCCCTTCCTTCTAAAATAATCTTTTGCTGGAGGTCCGCCATCTCACCTTCTAATTTCAATTTCTCTTCAAAGATATTCCCGAATTCTTGCCTATTCCATTCTTTTATTTGCTTTTTCAGTTCTTTGAGCTTCAACTGAACCGTATGCATCTTTCCATTACCCCTGCAGTCACTCCGCTGCCACCAACTCTCAACTTTCTTTATAAATTGGGGATCTCTTAGCCAAAAAGATTCAAAACGAAAAGGCTTCCTCCCTTTCACCTGTTTTATATCAATATCCAAACGTATGGGCCAGTGGTCAGAACCAAGACAGGGGAGAATGTTGGCCTCTATAAATACATCCCGGTTCAAAATTGACTCTGATAGTAAAAATCTATCCAACCTCGAAGCAATTTGATTCGAACCCCCTCGACGATTGTTCCAGGTAAAAATCCCATTTGTGGTCTGGATATCAACCAGCCTCAGGTCTCGAATCAGATCATTGAAATCTTCCATAGTCTGATCCTCCCTCCTTACTCCCCCTCGTTTTTCGCCTAAATGCCTTATGATGTTAAAATCCCCTCCAACTATCCATGGGATATGCGGAATAAAACTTCTCATGGTATGTATATTTCTCAAAAAATCGTGCCTATCTCTATAATTATGGGGGCCATATACACCTGTAAATAAAATTCGTTCCCCCATCCCCACTAATCGAAATACACCTGAAAGGATTCTAGGCAAGCTAAACCAATGATCAAAAACTACCTCTTCCGGGTTCCACAAAATAGCTAGGCCCCCTGCTGTTGCTACTGCATCCAAAGCCATAACCTCATATCCAATTTTCAATTTATTTATCAATGTTTCCAACTGCTGACTCTCCATTTTTGTTTCCTGAATTACCACAATGTTTGGCTTCTCTCTCCTTATTCTGTCCTGCAAATAACGCTGTTTCCCTTTACTATTTAACCCCCTAATATTCCAACTTAACACAATCATTTATAACTTTTTAGGTGTTTGTAAAAATACCTCAGACAGAGGTATTACCCTTCCTGAATTCACGAGAGTCTCCCCCACTGCTTGAATTGATTCGTTTAGTGTTCGTCTCCCTTTTTTCCTGCCACCTTTACCATGTCCTTCCCCTTCCAAATTTTGAGCTT
This sequence comes from Pinus tabuliformis, assembly GCA_031772625.1. NCBI lineage: Eukaryota > Viridiplantae > Streptophyta > Pinopsida > Pinales > Pinaceae > Pinus > Pinus tabuliformis. Next base: position 655,542,830 of record CM062815.1, on the reverse strand, counting down.
CCTGGTTTCCTGATTGATCTACCCTATTCTCTAGTAGGCTTACCTTCTTCTCCTTATATCGTTGAAACGTTTCCTTATATAACTGCTTCTCTTTCTCAGGGATGAATCTCTCGTCCAATTTCTTCCATTCAGTGAGTAATTTCTTCAAGACTTTTTCTTCCTCCAACCCCGCTTCTCTTGTGGTCTCCATACTTCTTATTTCGTGTTCTTCAAGAGTACCCAATCTTATTTCCGCTTCCTCTTCGGGCTCTCGACTGGGGCTCCTACTCTTACGCTTCCCATCCTTAATAATCTCCATTGGAGCACTTCCCGTAATCTCCTGTTCCTTCTTCGTTCCCTCAGAATCCTCTTCCCTCTCTTGGAGGACATTGAACGTGTTCTGACATTCAGTAGTAGCTGTGGATTCCTTCACCACAGGTTTCGATGTCCCAGGATTTGATTTCCTCAAGAGGTTGGACAGCTATTCATTAAGGAATTAGACTCTAGAAAAGTTAAAATTAGAGATGGTCAGGATATTCTTCGATGGGGGAAGGAAACGAAGGGTATGTTTACAGCTAAAGAAGCATATTATTGGGTGACAAGAGAAGAAAGAGTGGCGGATCAAGTGGAGTGGAAAAAGATTTGGCAAAGTAATTGGTGGCCTAAAGTAACGTACTTTGTTTGGCTGTTGTGTAGAGGACGGATATTGACATGGGATAATATTCAGAAGAGAGGTATGAATGGGCCATCAAAATGCTACCTTTGCAATAAGGAGGCTGAGACTCAGGAGCATATTATGAACAGATGCCTTTTCATCCGAGGGCTGTGGGAGGAGATCAGGGTGTTATTTGGGCAGACAGATAGGGATCCTGAAAATCATAGGAATACAGTACTCCAATGGGGCACAGGCAATTTTCAAAGTAAGGTGGTACGAAGGATATGGACGTTGGCTGTGGGGTTTATAGTGTGGGAAACCTGGAAAGAGCGTAACAGACGAATCTTCCAAGGCAAACGAAGGGACGAGTCGAGCATTTGGGAGGTAGTCTGCAGGTCAATTAAGGAAACAGTCTTATCTGAGGTTTGGGATGATCAGGATTGGCAACTGAGTCCAGAGGAGCAGCGGATAGTATTGAAACTCAATCTGGATATGTCAATGATCTATCCGCATACAAGGAAGCGACCCCTGGGTGGAGGGCAGAGTCCCAAACTTTTTAGTTTTCCAGGCGAGGGAAGGATCAAACTTAATTTTGATGGCGCCTCGAAAGGTAACCCAGGCCAAGCAGGCCTGGGTGGTATTTTTCGGGACAACAATGGGTCTACAAGATGGATATATGCGGATTTCGGAGGTGATATGACGAATAATGAGGCGGAGTTGTGGGCTGTTTACCAGGGATTACGTATAGCAATTAGGAATGGCTATTCGAATTTGGAGATTGTGGGTGACTCAAGGCTGGTGATTGATATGCTGAGAAAATTACGGAACGGTAAGTGTTGGGACCATGTTGCTAAAAGCTGGCGGACTGCAGCCATAGTAAAAGACGTAGAAGAGTTGTTACGGGGGATTGAGTACACGACTATCTCCCATGTTTTACGTGATGGAAATAGGGCGGCTGACCTTATGGCAAATTGGGGAAGCGGCGGAGGGGATAGGCGGATAGATGGTAGTTGGAGGATCGCTGAGAACGATCCCCGATGGGCAGAGCTAACAGATATCTTAAACCAGGACTTATATGATGCGACGGTGCCAGCGCGGAATCCATAATTCCCTTCCAATTATGGTAAGAAGGGACATCTGTTCCACAGGTCATGATGATGGGGAGAGTAGACAGGTTCGTGTGAACGGAATTTATACCCAACTTGCTTGGAGTCATAACCATACTGTCCCATTGCTCATTTCAAGAAGAGGATGGGACTGGGTTTTGAGGAGGAGAGGACGCTTCGTCAGAATGATGGTGAGTGAATCCACTTATGGTAACACATTTGGATTGCGGATTAATGACCATCTTAAATGGCAATACAGCTATAGGAACCCAAGGTGGCGGTTTGATCATGTTTTAAATCTTGCATGCATGCGAATGAACTGGCGTTCAGGGTCATTTGCGAATTGTCGAGAGGAGAAGAGTAGGCAGAGGATTTTGGTGATAACAGGCATAGAGGATATGGCGGAGGGTCAGGACAGGGATAGAGGCCACCGGTTGCAGAGTATGGAGAATAGACGGGATACGAAGGGTAAGGGCCAGGTTGAGGAGGCCTTCCGGAAGATTATGTTGAATATATCAGATGACTCGGACACGGAGTTTGACATAAGTGATTACCTAGTGGATGATGAACCCTGGCGCAGACAAGCAGGTGGGGATAAGCGGGGAAAAGCGCAGAGGAAGAAGGACGAAGCCCGGGACGAAGAGCAGGAGTCTGAGGAAGAGGCGGAAAGATATGTGGGAGGCCGACGGGGACGGAGACGGGGAGGGTGTGTGCAGAAGACGGAAGGTGCCAGCCAGCGGGGTAGAGGGAGTGGTAGCGGGCGAAGAGGCAGAGGGGGTAGGATAGCAAAAGCTGAGTATGAGGAAGAATTGGGCAGTGAAGCCAGAGGCAAGAAACGGGGCAAGAGAGATATGCAAAAGAAACTTCAGGAAGCTGAAGAGGCTTATCACCAGCGTACGCATCCTAACATTCGCAGGATCATTGATCATTTGGAAGAGGAAGCATGGCAGGAACAATCAGGGTCAGAACTGGAGGATTGGGAGACATTTCTGCCTGACCCAGGACATACGAGAGGCAGGATGACCTTATATAAACAGTCTCTGCATGTCTATTGGGGCATGAAAAGACTCCTAGCTAAAGCACTTGAACAAGTAGCCATGGAAATGATAGAAACGGCTCAGGGTATACCTGCAATGAAGAAAGAGATGCAGAATCTTCAAGTCACCTTAATGATGCAAGACAAGAAGATGGATGAGATCCTGAAATGTCTTCAAGCCAGTGGATTGGGTGTCAAGACGGAGAATGAGACCAATCTGGAGGTCCACAGCTAGCAGCAGATGGAGCAGCCGGAAAGAGGTTTTTTGTTTGTAGTTTTCTCTAGATATACTAGTTTTATATGTATAAAGTCATACTCTGTTTTATTGTAGGAAAGGTAGTTGGATGTGTGTTGTGGGAAACAAGACTGCTGGGTTTATATTTTTGGATAATAGGCTATATAGCATGGGTAGAAAAACTGAAGTTATTCTATTTTTGGATGGGAATTAAGAACCTCAGGTGGTCAAGATACCCGGTTTCCCTTCGAGGCGGGTTGAGACCGGCCCACATGTTTTATGTCTATGATCTTTAATTTCCAGTAATAGAAAAGAAGAATCCTGCCTTTGCTTACAAAAAAAAAAAAACATGTTATTACATAGCACTGAGGTGGTTAAACTTTGACCAGTTTAAATCCAATGACTAAATTTATGGGCAGACTGAGCAATGAGAAAAATTTGTTCCATCTTTTCGTCAGATTCCATACACATGGAGCATTTTTTGTTAAGTTGAGAGAAGTGGTATTCCCTGTGAAGTGTATAAGAGTCGATCCATGTCAATTCTCTTAAAGGAGTTGTCACGAACTAGAGTGAATAAGTAATTTTGGTGTTGAGGTTGATTATTAATAATTAATAATTAACGAGGCCGAGGTTGAGAATGAGCTTTCCTTGGCTCGCGAGAAGCTGGAGGCCCAAAAGTGTTGGAAGAATCACCACACCTCTATGAAATCCGTAATTTCCATCCTGGGGATCCTAGTTTAGGGGATACCATGAAGAGTACTATGGGTTATTAATTGTTGGAAAGGAAGACAGGAGAAACACAATAATTAACACACACAAACCATAAGAGTGAATGCTCTTCTCTATTGATCACACAAACTTAATTATTACAATAAACTGGTGAGGGGTATTTAAACCTTTTTTGACTATTGACTCACTTAAAATAACTTCACATGCACACCCACTATAAATTCAACATTTCCCAAAATACAACTTAACTCGAACTCATTCGACTTGACTCAGTTAACTTCCCCTCCTAAATTTAGCCAACTTTGGCATTCGAGAGACAATTTCTAACACTCCCCCTTAATTAGGACCCTATGACTCAACATAACTCAAACATGAATTAACTTGACTCAACATGACTTAACATGACTTAACTATGCCTTCTAGGCTTACATTAGAAATTGACTCAATTATCACTCAAACATGCTTGCTGGTCTATGTCTCAGCTTGGCTTACAGTGACTGAAATTTTTTACAAATTTGCATTTTTTTTTTTTTTTTCTTCCAGATTCTATATCCTCGAAATTGGTTCATTCTTTGTTGCATGTTCTTTCCATAGGCTCCATATATTTTCTTTCTTGAAGCTCCAATTTCACATTTTACCTTTCCAGTTTACACTCAATGACCATATTTTGAATTTCTTTTGGATTTTTATTTTTCATTGTTCCACTCAGTTAACTTGGTGTGGAAATCATAAACATATCTCTTGTTTCCAAATCCAATACAAAATCTGCAAGATTCATAGGGATACTTGGAATAAATCCAATGCTACCAAAATAATCCATGGCATCTCTTGCTTGACCTGAGAATATTGGTTTTACTTCTTATATCACCAAGAGTTTGTTGAACATATGAAAGACCCTACTTGGTTGGTTGATGTATTATTGTCATTATAGTAGTTCTTCGCAATGTTGTTGAGAACTTGCAATAGCTTGAGTGAAGTGGACAAATGAAGTCCTGATGTGGGTTCATCCAACAATAGAATGGATGGATCCATAAGTATTTCACAGGGAATACAAATCCTCTTCTTCTCCCCTTTGGAGACTCCTCGCAAGATGTATCCACCAACTATTGTATTTTTACATCTTTCCAAGCCAAGACTTTGAAGTGTTGTCCCTACTTTTGCAAGCTTTTCTTGTTGGCTCATATTACTAGGAAACCTCAACTTGGAAGAAAAAAGAAGTGTTTCATAAAGTGTTAACTTGTCATAAAGTATTTCCTCCTATGTTATAGATTTTATCCTTCTCTCTAGGGCATTTCCGTAACGAACCCTGTTATATGTTAAAGAATAAGTCAACTTCTCTTGAATTCTACCTCCAATAATTTTGAGTAGGATCATTTTACCACTACCTGAAGCCGCATCAAAGCCAGAATTTGCTTTGATGCCACATACTTTGTGATTCCATTGAGAATTTTCTTATGATCTCTGATACCAATTGTTGGAAAGGCAGAAAGGAGAAACATAATAATTTATACACGCAAACCATAGGAGTTGTTTCTCTTCTCTATTGATTACACAAACTTAATTATTACAATAAATTGGTGAGGGGTATTTAAACCTTTTTCCACTAGTCACTAACTTAAAATAAATTCACATGCACACCCACTCCAAATTCATATTTTCCCACAACATAACTTAACTCAACTCACTCTCCTAAATTTATTCAACTCTGGCATGCGGGAGTAATTACAATTTCTAACATTAATCATAGTTACCAAATTCGAATTCGGATTTGATTATGAAAAATTCAGACCCTCTTAAATCCAATATGAATTTATTTTGACATTATACCTATTACAAATACTTAAACACACACACACATATATATTAATTTAAATGAACAATCATTATATTCCAAACTTTAATGAAAATTCATTATCTTTCCCTAACAAGGATACATATTTGCAAGTATTCTTTTGTATAGCAGTGATGGATTTGCAATTAAGGTTTGCCATTTTATAATTTTTATGATTTTTTCTAATATTGGATTTATCCTTTTTCTAATTTTTTTTTAACAAGGATATATATTTGCAACTATTCTTTTGTGTAATAGTTATGGATTTGCAATTAAGGTTTGCCATTTTATAAATTTTTCTAATATTGGATTTGTCCTTTTTTATATGAGTGTTTTTTTTTTGTTTTTTGTTTTTTGTTTTTTGTTTTTTGTTTGTTTGTTTTTTTTTTTTTTTCCACTGGAAAAATCCATAATTTTCATTATGATAGAGAAACTTACATATTGTAGATGCAGTAGCATATGCTATAAACAGTGTCGTCCATCGAGATACACCACGCAGGGTGATCTGGCTGATAAAACAAAGATGCTGTTTATATAGTCAGTTTAACAATCTAGTTAAAAAGGCCTGGACATGACCACACAGGGTCCATTATCAATGTGTCCTTCTATATATATCAAAAAAGATTTAACAAAATATTTTATGCTTCAGATCTTGTCATTAAATCCTTGTAAAATCAGGGACTGTTGTCCCTCTGATATCGCTGGTCTATATATGGCCTGTGGTAATAGCGATATTCCTCAGTCCCTTGCTGTTCCAATATTAACCATTCTCCTCTGGGAAGTAGCGCGGCCTCCTTGGATAATTGATCAGCGCTGCAGTTATATTCCCTGTATATGTGGATACAAGAGATATGGTTAAATGCTGCCTTAAAAGTATGAGTTTCATACAATATGTTGTTGAGTGTGTGAATGTGACATATTGTAGAAAGATTGAACCAGTTTACAACATTCTTTGAATCCCCAAAAATGTTAAGATTTAAACACTGATGTCCCAGAGAGAAATGTAATAAGTGGCGAAGGGTCATGAGTTCCGCAAAATTGTTAGTGCCCGCACCGAGTCCCAGCTTTACTTTGAATCTGTGATGTTCATTGATGTGGAGTATGAAGCCACCCCCACAGCCATCTTGATTCGCAGCCCCATCGAAGAAGGCCCAAGGGACAGTTTTGTCTATGATGGGGGGTGGTTGGATGCGTCTCTCCCTAGGGGGAGGAGGGTCGGGCAGTTCAAGGTATGAGGAGATAATGCCAGCTTCTGTGCGAGGCCAACACACCGCCATGTTGTCAAAGATGTACCTGTTGCGAACCTTCCATATATGCCAATTGACCACTAATGGGAGGTTCAGTAGTTTTGATCCTGGATGTCTTTGATTCCAATCCTCCCATGCACTCTGTATATCGTCACCAGTCCAAGACCCAGCAAAGCCAATAGATGTGGAAATGTTTTGCCAAAGAGAGCGGGTTGCTGTGCAATGTAGGAAGAGGTGTACTGTTGATTCCGATGCCTCTTTGCACAAAATACACCAAGATGGTCCATAAATCGCTCTATGGGTTAGGTGCTCTCCCGTGGGAACTATATCCTTGAGTACACACCAGAAGAAAAGTCTGGTGCGCGGGGGTGCCGTGAGCTTCCAAATGTCTCGCCACCAGTGCATTGTCAGATCAGGTTTTTTATGCCGAATGAGGGAACAATATCTAGGCTTTGGTGAGTATGTACCATTATCTGCCATACACCACACTAGTTCATCAGACCCCTGTTTGATTCGAATGTGCGATTCAGATAATGCAGAGGTATAATCAAGCCACTCCTGATGCCATTGAGGAGGGAGATCGAGTTGTTGTGCCGTCTTCCATGCCTGAGAAAAAATATATGTGTTCAGTTGATCAACAATGTGTGCAAATACCCTGATATCTCGTGCATGTAGGTGCCTGATGAGATCTCTATGAAGAATGTGTCTCCCCCCGCTTCCAATCCACGGATCTTGTCCAATCCTACCCAACGAGCCATCATTGATTCTCCATACCAAATTGTCTCGTATGAGGGGAAGGGAATGGATCAGTGCCTTCCATACCGATGAGCATCCTGCCGCCTGCCATGATGGAAGTCTGATCCAGTCTAATAAGCTTTGAGGCCATATGTATTTATGGAATGTAATTTGTGCCCAGAGATTCTGACTTGTCATCAGTGACCAACCCATTTTTGCAGCAAGTGCTTGAGCAAAAAGGGGGAGGTCCTTGAGCCCCCATCCACCCCATTTTTTTGGTAGGGCTATCTTTTGCCAGCTAATCCAGGCATATAATCTTTTGTCCTGATTTCCATTCCAGAGGTATCTATTACAGAGTTGTTTTATACGCACTAGAATGTTCCGCGGAATCCATGCAAGTGCCATCCAGAAGACCGGAGTGGCCTCCAGGACTGATTTGATGAGCACTAGTCTGCCTGCCCTTGATAAGTATCTGAAGCTCCATACAAAGAGTCTCTTCTCCAGCTTTGTAACCAGCCAAACCCAATCGGCAATTCTATGACATGTAGGTTTTAGCCAGTACCCCAAATATTTGAGGCCCCTGTCCAAGGGGTGAATGCTGTAGGGAAATGCCTGTTGAGCATAATGAGATTCATGTACCGAAGTGCGAGTGAAAGTGATAGTGGATTTTGTATGATTTGCAAGCATACCTGTAGCCGATGAAAAGAGAAGAAGGATCTTAGAGAAAGATCTGGAATCCCGTATGCTGCCATCCAACAGAATGAGTACATCGTCCACAAATAGTAGATGAGTGAGAGAGCAATCATCTGAGATCCGTAGACCACTGATATCTCCATTCCTTTTTGCGGAGGCTATGAGCCTACTGAGACCTTCCATGACAATCAGGAAGAGAAGAGGAGACAGTGGGCAGCCTTGCCTCAGTCCCCTTTCAGAGTGAAAGAAAGGTGAGGCTGAGCCATTGATGAGAATATTGAAGGAAGGAGAAGTAATACAAGCCATAATCCAAGTGATGTATAAGTGAGGGAAACCCAGATGGATAAGAAGCATCTTAATATAGAGCCAACTGACACGGTTGAAAGCTTTGGATAAGTCAATCTTGAGAATGATGCTCTTGAGTTGCTTGGTCCAGATAGAATGGATAGCTTCCTGAGCCAAACCAATGGCCTCATGAATCTATCTGGATTCAAGGAAAGCAAATTGTTGAGGGGCAATATGTCTGGAAAGAATCGGTTTGAGGCGGTTGGCAATGATCTTGGAGATGATCTTATAGAGACAATTGCACAAAGAGATAGGTCTATAATCATCAAATGAAGATAGGGAGTCGGATTTAGGTATGATAGCTAGGAAGGTCGAATTGATGGCATGATAGATGGATCCCGATGTTCTGCTCTCCTCCATGACATTCAGAAGATCCTGCCCCAGGATTTCATAAAATGCCAGATAGAATTCAATGGTCCATCCATCCAGGCCTGGACTCTTATCTTTTTTGAACCATTTTAATATACCTTCTAGCTCCCCTGAAGTAACCAAAGCATTTAGCTCTTCTGCATCATCCTCATTCACAAATCTCGGAAAATGTCTTGCTACATTGATAATATCGGGAAGATTTGCTTCACGGGGGCATTTGTAAAGATCTCTGAAATGTGAGATGCCAAGGTGGGCAAGCTTGTTAAAAGAGTCAACCATGTCTCCCTCTGGAGTGGGAAGTTTCCAAATGGTGTTGGACACCTTTCTACCCTTGGCATAGCTATGAAAGAACTTCGAGTTATCATCCCCTGCTTTTAACCAGATAGCTCTACTCCTCAATCGCTGGGATTCTTCGCGCTCCTTTAAAATATTAGCCTTCTTGTTTTCCAATTCTATTAGTCGACCCTTGTCCTCTGCTGTGATGAAACCTAGACCCCGTTCATCGAGTAGTGAGCTCAACTCTGATTCAATATGGGTGAGTTGAGAGGTTTCCCGTGCATTCTTTTCCTTTGCCCAATTAATGGAGAGGTGCTTGATCTCAGAGAGGTTATTGCAGAACCCTTTTGCAAGTGATTCTGCTCCATTAATGGGATGAGCAATCCAATAATCAGAAATCATCTTGATGTATGACGGGTCTCTCAGCCAGGTGTGATTGAACTTGAAAGGGGCTTTTGGTTTTTTAAAAGGCCCCTGGATTTCCAGATATATAGGCGCATGATCTGAAATGCCACCCGTGCCCACCCATTGTTTGTAATGGTGCAACCGATGAAAGAGCGAATCTTTCATGATGAATCTGTCAAGTCTGCGGGCCAATGTTGCATCACCCACTCTCCTGTTCCTCCAGGTAGGAAGGAGTTTATGCATGGGGATATCCACAAAGTTTGTCTGCTCTAACATATTAGTCATATAATCTGTGATAGAGTCGATTTGTGCCGCCGATCCCCATGATTCCCTGTATCCCAAAGAAAAATTGAAGTCTCCTCCTATTATAGTCTGCTCCGAATCCATGAGGGAGAGATGTAGGAGTCGCTGCCAAAATTGTTCTCTATGATTACAAGGGGCATATACATTCACGATCCTGAGATTCATGCCCAGATCAGCAGTGAAAATGTCCAGTCCCAAAAAACCTGACCCCCCCCAGGTTGCTTCAACTTTTATGGAGCGAGGGTTATATCCAATGGCCAGACCTCCGGATCGACCAGCAGCATCGAGGGCTACAAAGGACCACCCAGGGGTCAAGGATTTAAAGGTTTGAGGGATATGATCGGCCGAGCAAAGAGTCTCTTGGAGCAGGATGATATCAATAGGTTCAGTCTCAATGAGCCGCTTCATGGCTAGTTTTTTGGAGGAACTAGCCAAACCTCGGCAATTATACGATAAACACTTCATGGGGGAACACTGCGAGGGGTATATCCTGCTCTAAGGACCCCATCAATGGTGGATTGATGACCAGATACGACCTCGGCCCCTGCTTTCTTAATAGCCTTTGAGAGGTCAGATTTCCTGCCTCTGGTAGGCAGAGGGCCGGCTCCGGGGAAAGAGATACCAAGACCAGACTGGTGGGCCGACAAATCTTTGGAATGAGATCTGGACCGAAGGAAGTAGGGATGAGGGGGAGAGGCCTCAGAGGATGGCCGGGGTGATGAAGATGAGGAGGGAGAGAGCAAAGAGGGACCAGTGGAAGCTATAAGGGGAGGGGATGTCATAGTACAGTGAGCCATAGATGTCTGGAGAGAGGCACCTGTATCATTTCTAATTTGATCAATAAAAGAGAGAGGAGGGTTCAGAGGAGTACCCGAGGCAGTAACTGCTTCAGCTGCAGAGCGAGCCCTGGTCATCGGCGGTGAGGAGTGCCTGAGTCTAGGGTCGACCGCTGGTGAGGTAGCCCCCAGAGACGGACCAGTAGGCATGGGCCTCGAGGGGACCGGTGAAGCAGCCCTGGAAGGAGCAGGAGTGTTCTTTGGGGTGTCCTCCACTTTTCGGTTGAGTGGGCAGTCTTTGAAGAGGTGCCCGACCTTGTGGCACCACCTGCACCGGAACGGGACCCCCTCGTAGTCCAGTATCTGTACTCTGATGAATCTCCCCCACTGTAGTGTAATCTTCTCCTCCAGCCCTTCACATGTATCCAAGTGAACCAATATACGCGCGAGGGTCCTGCTTCTTGATTCTACAAATGTGCGGTCATGATCTAGATAGGTACCCAGTGCATTACCAATCCTGATGAAGACTTCTTCTCCCCAGAACTGTAGTGGAAGACCCGGCAGGCGCACCCAAATTGGACCAGCTCCGATTTGTTCACGTTCAGGGTCAAATAGAGGACTCCACCTCTTGAGGAGGACTGGAGCCATTTCAATGTGCCAGTACCTGGCCAGTACCAGGTCCGTGTAACTCTCCTTTGAGAAATGTAATGAGAACCAGCCTCTAGGCAAGACATGGACTTCTGGCAGATCTATAAGCAAACCTCCCCAAATCTCCTTCACCCATTGAGTCAGCCTATTAGCCGAATATGCCCTTCCCCGGACATGCCCCACCAACAAAGTGCTTGCCATATTAGCAAATTTGCCTATAGCCGAGGTCTCGCCGAAGCTGATGGTGATATCCTTTGAGGTAGCCTTGATGCACTTCGACTTCCTTTTGCTGGTACGGGGTGCAGACGGGTGGTCCACCAGGGGATTTGGTACGCCTTCCTGTGGGAACGGTTTAGCAGGTTTCATTTTAATAGCAGAAGTCTCGAAACACCCAAAGGGTCGAGCTCCCACACAAGAAGTATGCACCGATGTAGTGACCGGGGGGTTTGTAGAAGGAGCAGTAAAAAATGATGAGGAGAGCGGGTCAAAAGAGGGCGAGGGAGGGGTGTGAGAGGATAAAATATGAAGGGTACCCGGAGAGAGTGGAGGGACCTCGAAATTTGGAGATTCGATAGGGTGAGACCCGATGAGGGGGGGAGCAGAGCTGAGCCGCGGCAGGGAAACAACGGGAGGTCGATGAGATGATTCCGGGCCAGCAAACGACAAAGACGATATAACCGGAGGTGCAGGAGTGAAACTAGGGTTATCAAAGATGACTCTGTCCGGAAAAGGCTCCTCCGAATAATCAACCGCTTCCATCTCCATGTTGTCGTCCATATCCATCCATAGGTCGGGAACCGAAAGCGACGGGTGTAGACTGCTACGGTGTAGGTGTACAGTGCGCCTGTTAGTAACCGTGACGGTATTCTGCAGAAGTCAGGTAGAAACCCTAGTTAACCTAGGCCTTCACGAGCGCGCACCATCCTCCTTTTGCTGAAACCTTGTATCCTTTTAAACCATCCGTCCTTTTTTATATGAGTTATCTATTTGCAACTGAAATTTGTCATTTTATCATGTTCAAGTAGGAGTTATCTTTTTTTTTTTTCAATTTTCAATTTTATAAATTTTTCTAATATATAAATTATTTTTTAATTATTTTCTATAAGAATTACCATATTTTTTAGTTTTTTAGTATAAAAATTACTAATTTACTATTTAATCCTCTTAAAAAAAAATTACCCTCTTTTTTCATATAAGATGAATTATAAAAACTAACCGATCCTTACAATAACTTTACTTCTTCGTTATTGGATGCGGGTGATAAACAAGGATAGTGAGGTGGCAATCGACTGGGTTGGCGTGTGGCAAGACCACATGGCCTTCCATAGATTGGCATAGTGGTCCAAAATTGGCATTCACTACAGACATAAATGCACTTCATGCGGGAGCCATCTCTAACCTGTTAACCGTCACCAACCTCAGCTCTGTGCAAACATGAATCCTCGAGAGAATTTCACCTCTGCATCTATCCATCAACCTCTACAACCTCTGCCAATGCAATGCCGCTACCCTCAAGCTGCGGCAGCACCTAGCTCTCGTACAACCAGCGGGAGACGCTGCCACCTCCTTTGCTGCATTGATTTCGGCCCCGACATTCACTTCACCCAAAGCCTGGATTGCCATTTTATCTTCCCTTTGGCCCTGGCCACTGCTCCCTCTACTGAGCAGTCTGCAAGTTCAATTGTGTCTCTGTACCACATTGTGCCAAATTCCTAGAGGAATTCTCATACTCCTGCAGACAGCATGCCAAGAATGCGACACCGTATGCGCAGCTGCAGGGGCGGGAGCCGAGGGAGCCTAAGTCGCCCCCAACATTCTCCTGCTTCGGACACCACTTCCTCCCTAGAAGAGCAGGCCCCCGGGCATTACCCAAATACTCATAGTGGAAGAGGACACCTCCACTCGATGCCCCCTGCCTTGCCTCCCAGCAACTTTCCATCCATTTCTGCTTCATCCCCGAGAGGCACTCCACCCCTTCCTCAGCTGCATTCCCAGACTGCCCAATTCACCTTCCGCTCGACCCTAACCAGGCCCATCATCACGGCCACTATATCCAATCTCTTTCACGAGGCAGAGCAGATCATTGAGGAACAGGCCACAGAGGTTGGTGGATGCACTAGTGCAATTATGGAGTAGGGAACTATGGGTGGTGGTAGCACCAAAGTAATTGGGGTACAGGAAATTGTAGGTGGTGGGTGCACCACAAAAGGATGCAGCCACACCAAAGCCGAAGTAGATATGGCTCAGACGAGCATCCAAGAGGCAGGGGAGTGGAACAATGAGCAGAAGACGAGACGTGCAAGGAAGGAGGTGTACAATGACCAGCACACAGACGAGGTAATGGTCCCTTACTACTGTTTCATCGAGGAAGAACACCCAGCATTGCAGGCTAGCAACACGGAGACCGCACTATAAGCAGGTGGCGACATGGAGGAGTACAGGTGTTTCATCATGGAGGAACACCCACCGTCTCTGCCTTGTTCCTAGTTTTCCACCTAGCATGTTGCGTATCCTCCACAGAGTATGCCACTTGTCTGCCGCTTAGCTTGCCACGCGTCTGCCACACAGTCTGCCACTCAGCATGCTAATTGTCTAAGGTTTTTTGGGACTCTGATTTCTAGTTTTTGTTTCAATGGGGTTTTGGGGAAAAAACTTTCAGTTTTCAGATATTCAGTTGGTTTTTGTCTCATTATGAAATTGATAACAAACTGGGTGCTTTTCTGATTTCCCCTGTGTGGGTAGCAAGCTAATTTTTTGAACTCTTTTCTGTTACGGACTGGTTTCCCTTCCTGGGCAATCCAGATCTAGACTTTACTGGTTTTTGCCATTCCTCAGGCATGGTTAAGTACAGGCTAACGCCTCAGTGTATGATATCTTTTCTTCAATAATAGAATTAGCATAACTTAGAAAAAAAAAAAACTTTACTTTTTCGTGCATTATTTCAATTTTTCACCCAGGTTATGTAAGCCCAAACTTGTTTTTCCTTTCCCTACATTATTTTCTGCAAAATAGATTGTGTAGGTCCAAACTTGTATTCTCTTAAACGACCTCTGCTCTGCTCTGTTTGTTACGAGTACATGATTAATTAATTATCTCTATCAAATAATCATTACATATTTCATAATAAACAATATTATTCATTAATTACCTCTGTCAAATTAAATAAGTATTGCATGTCATGTGTTCACATGGACACTTAATGTGTTGGATCTTGTAGATATAATTATCTTCTTTTTTTTTGTGTTCAAGGTCTGAGGCACGAAGCACAGAGAACGGAACACTGAATGTCGGAGGGACAACACACTTTAGCCAATGGAAAGCATTGAGCCAAAATCATGCACTGTACTAAATTGGAATCAAATGAATTATTCATTGTACCGTACTGGATCAATGAATTTACTTTATTTTTTTTCTAGTACATCCTGATTGGCCAGTAACTATGGTATTAAATATGTCTGTTATTTCGCTACTGGCAAATCATGGAGGCGTGAACAATGGGCAAGTTATTTGTGTCGCCTCTTATCCTCCGCCCTTTGTCATATGTGGGTCCGGTGAAAGATGCGAGAATCGATGTACCTTAGTGGTACCTACATCGCCCCCTCCTCCATTACCACAACCACTAGCTCCTGGCCACAACGAGTGCCCTCTGCCTCTAGTCATATGTGGTTCACAATATCCTTACTATTCTTACAACACTATTTCATGCTCAGCCCCTCATGTAAGAACGACAACCTTGTATTGAATTAGAAAATAATGAAACAATTCGTCCATAACACATGAACTAAACCATATATAGGGGTAACAAAATTAACCCTCATTGCTCTACAGGGAGAGAGGGATCAAATGGAAACCCTGTAAGAAAGCCTTAATGAAAAATATAGCAAAAAGGAATACAAATGAATTAAGGAACGATGTAACATATAGTTACCCGAGGAAGAAATTCTGTAAATATTTAATCTTTCACCATGATTGTTGTGCAGAGACAGCCGAGAAGCGATAAAGCCCTGAAGCCTACTCGTGTGGCCTAAGTGTCAAATGATCGAAGACAGGAAGTAACCCTTGAGGTGGTTACCCTACTTTACAACTCCATTAACCTTGACAGTAAAATCTTCTGCAAGACAGAGGTAAGGGTGAAATCTTACTTATCGTAACATTGAGTTAATGCAATACTGATGTTGCTCTTGTGACATTGGTCGAGACAGACAACTCTTGATCTAGAATGACCAATTTTGACCCTAAGCTAATACGTGTCATAAAACTTTAACACAACTTTGAAGTAATATGTTATTACATAGCACTAAGGTGGTTAAACTTTTACCAATTTTAATCCAATGACTAAATTTATGGGCAGACTGAGCAATGAAGAGGTTTTCTGTTACACCAGTAACTAGGATCCGAGACAGAGTAGTCTACAACAGTGAGGCCTTCGTGGGGGAAAATAGAAAAAAAAAAGATCTTTCTGTATTCATTCTTGGTTGGTGGTGACTGGGTCTTCATCCACGCTGATGGGAGTCTCCTAAGTACTCCCCTCCTGTGGTGCAGTAGTGTTCAGACAACTGGAGGAGGCTCCAAAAATCTCTTTCTTGATACTTGGTGAGCCTTCAACTACTGAATGGACTTTCACTGTCGATTTCTTCCCAAGGATGGTGTACTATGGAGAGTCCCAAGTAATGAAACGATAATGGTGGAAGACTTCCACAAAGATAACAAACTTCTCTGTAAGACTTCCAATCTTAGTTTCGATTACTTTAGTGCCCTCCTCATACTTCTGCATTACAAGACCCATGATTGTTTTCATCTGCCGTCATGTTTCTATGGTGCACACATAAATGTTCTTGCGCGCTCTTGTGACGGCAGGATCAGGGATCCAAGAAAAGTCCACATCTATTTCATTAGATGTAACTTCTCTGCGAAGAACGTTAGCTTGGGCTTCCAAATTGGCAATGCGCTTTTGAGTTTCTGGGTTTACGACCACTGTGAAGTTCAAAGTTGCGTGCCTCGCGGAGGTCTCAACGTGAGTAGTGGGGGGCGAACTCAGAGAATGCCATCGGGTGGCTACGCAAGTACGCCTACCTCCCTTATTGGAGGTAGGGATGGAATTGCGCGTCAGGGCCATGAGCGAAACTGAGAGTTTAGGGAGCGAGAGGAACCAGAGAGCGGAGGAAGAGCCGGGGGTGCGAGAGGGGAGGGAATGATGGGAGGGAGAAGGGTGAGGGGGAAATAAATAGAAGCCTGTGGATCAAGGGAGGCATGGAGTGGAGAGGGGGGGCAGGAAGGGGAAGCATGCGAAGTATGGAGATGAGGGAGTGGAGGAGGAGCCTTGTAGAGAGGATGTGACGGGATGACAATGACCACACAGGGGAGGAGGGAGGTGGAAAGAAATGCCAACACATCTAGCATGCCAAGGATGGGTAGGGGCATATACACTGCAATGTTATCCTTCTTCAAGTACTTAGAATCATCCTTGAAATGATGGAGGGTACGTGAACAATTATTGTTTGCTAATCTAGTTGTCTTTTTCATTGATGGTTGCGCAGTGCTGATGAAGGTCTCTATCCTCAAGGTCATTCCAAGATTTGGAGTTCAGTTGAAGGGTCCCCATTGTACCTTCATTTGCTAATCTGTCTATGAGTTTATTGTTGTTCCTTCTGATGGCCTGAAAGTGTAGACCTGCTATGATGTCTATTTTGTATTTGATTCTAGTATAATTTTGTTTAGGTGATTTGTCCAAGACCTTAGCCACCTCGATACCCTGCTGAAGTTTTTTTGCCTATCTGAGTGGCCAAAGCGGAGTCCCCTTCCATGATCAACGGGTTGAGCTTTAGTTTGTGTGCGATGGTAATGCCATTTTCTAGAGTGTGAAGTTCAGTGCCATTGTTTTTTGTTGAACCTATGTTACCCTCATAAATCCATATTATTTCTCCTTTTGAGTTCCTAAAGGAACCTCCAAAACCGGTCAGCCCTGGGTTACCTTTAGTTTCACCATCGTAGTTTAGCTAAATGGTGCCCCAGCTCCAATGGCCTCCATATGTCTTTCTGTATATCATTCTTGGAGGGGGAGGATACTTCGAGAACTCTGATGTGGAGGAGGTCTAGCAAAGACATAAATATCGCTTCTGAAATGGTGGGAGGGGCATTGGAAGTCTGAATGGGGGAAGAAGCCACAGTTTCTCGAATTGCGTTTTTGATCTTAGATAATGTAATTTCCTCTTGAGTGGAGATGTCTCGGAAAGTTCTAGCATTGTGTTCCTTCCATAGGGCCCAACAGACCAAATCGAGTATTAATTTCCATGCCTGATTAACCAAAGGATGAGAGGAGAAGGAAGTTCTCTAATTCGCGATGGTGTTCTGTGTGGAGGAGGGATCCCGATCCAAACTGTTGAAGACCAAGAATACCCAGTCCCAAAGTTTGGACGCATATGGACATTCATTCAGGAGATGATTGGGGGTTTCTTCCTCTAGCTAACAAAGATGGCATTTGGAGGGACCAATGAAGCCTTTTATCCTTAGATTGTCCCAAGTTAGGATCTTCCTGTGTACAACAAGCCATAGGAAAAGAGAAATTTTGGGCTAGAGTTTCTTGTCCCAGATAGAATTCCATTTTGGATCTGGTTGAAGTTGATGAAGCTTGGCTATGTATATGTAGGCTTCTATTAAATTGAAGTGACCGACCTAATTTTTCCCCCATCAGATTTTATCCTCTGAGGAGTCATGGAGGATTTGTCTTTTTTGAAGTTTTGATGAGAGATTAGACCAAGGATGAGGATTAATGTGGGGTGCCCAGTCCTCTTTATCCAACTAGATTCTCCATCTGTCCCCAATTGCCCTTGGTTTCCAGTACTGGATTATTCAGGTCCTACCTTTATTTTGCATATCGGTCTTGAGTTGTTGGTATTGATCTTGATCAAGTTCAGACCTTTGTTACCAAGAATCCTCCGAGAAGAGAGCCTTTTCTCTATTTCAAATCTCCTAGAAACTATGTTTTTGAATGATAACCATGTTCTCCCACACTTGGTTCCAAATAACTGATCCTTTGATGCTACCATTAAGCTTGATAATTTGTTCCTGCGAGAGGGAAGGGGTATACTTAGCTTTCCAAAGGATTCCCCAAGGGGAGTTATGGTTTGCAATCCCTCTCCATAGAGTTTTGGCTCCTAGGGCCTTCCCCAAGAGGTCTGTGTCTCTGATACCAAGGCCACTATTTTTTTTGGGCTTGCAATTTTTTTCCCAAGCAACAAGAGCCCGTTTCTGCTCTTCCAATTAACAATTAATTATTAATGAATTAATAATTAATTGGAGAATGAATCAATTTTTTAGTTAATTAATTAATTTCACATAATTCTTGGTGTGTTGTCACCATTAAGTTCAATTAATAGTTAATATAAATAATAATTAATTAATAAGTTTAGTCAAATAAGTTTAAGTTTAATTAATAGTAAAAAATTAATTACTTAATAATTAATAATAATTATTTGTCGATATTAATAATGATTAATAACTGTTATTAATAATAATTATTTGCAATTGTTATTATTAATTAATAATAATAATAAACTTTTATTAATAATCATTAATAAATAGTTGATAATTAATTAATAATTATTATTTTTTGTCATTCATAATAATTAATATTAATTAATCAATAATTCAGTGATTAATTATTAATTATTAATTATTGATTGGTCATGTAAGATAAATCACGGTTAACCATGATCAACAATGGTCCAATGTGACATTATGACAAATATTGTCTTAATATGAAAATCAAATATCGTTGAACATGGTCAAAGGTCGAATTTTCAAAAAGATTGTCTCAATATGAAAATCAACCATGGTCAAATTATGACAAAGATTGGCTCTTGGTCCAACATCACATTATGACAACCATGGTCATCCATGATCAACCATGCTATGGTCCAACATCACACCGTGACAAAGATTGTCTCAATATGAAAATCAACCATGGTCAAACATGGTCCAACGTCGTATTGTAACAAAGATTGTCTAAATATGAAAATCAACCATGGTCAAGCATGGTCAACCATAATCAAACGTCACATTGTGACAAAGATTGTCTCAATATGAAAACAGCCTCGCTCAACCATGGTTAATCATGGTCAACCATGGTCAACCATGGTCAATAATCATGGTCACATTGTGACAAAGATTGTCTCCTAGTCCAATGTTACATTATGACAACCATGGTCAACCATGGTCCAACGTCATATTGTTGTAAATATTGTTTCAATATCAAAATCATCCATGGTCAAACATGGTTCAACATATTATTGTGACAAAGATTGCCTCCATATGAAAATCATTCATGGCCAACCATGGACAAACGTTGCATTGTGATAAACATTATCTCAACATGAAAATCAACCATGGTCCAACATCACATTGGGAAAAAGATTGTCTCGGTATGAAAATCAATCATGGTCAACAATAGTCCAACGTCACATTGTGACAAAGATTTTGTCAATATGAAAATCAACAATGGTTAACGATGGTCAACCATGTTTATTTTAGGGTTTATAATATTTATCTTAGGGTTTATATACCTTGGGTTTTGAATATTAAACCTAATGGATTAATATTATTTCCTTGGGTTTTTAGTATTAATCCCTTGCATTTATTAGTCCCTTGGGTTTCTAATATCAATCTCTTCGGTTTATTAATGTAAGGGTTTATCCCTTGTGTTTAATATTACTCCCTTGAGTTTTTATTATTATTCCCTTGGGTTTATAATATTAATCCATTGGGTTTATTAACCTAATGGTTTATTTTCATAGGGTTTAAAATATAAATCCTTGGGTTTAAATGAATCCCTTGGGTTTATAATCATGGTCAACCATGGTCCAATGTCAAATTGTGACAAAGAATTTCTCAATATGAAAATAAACCACGGTCCAATGTCGCGATGTGACAAAGATTGTCTCGATATAAAAATCAATCATGCTCAACCATGGTCCAATGTCGAACTCTGACACAAATTGTCTCAATATGAAAATGAACCATGGTCAACCATGTTTATTTTAGGGTTTATAATATTTATCTTAGGGTTTATATACCTTGCCTTTATAATATTAATCCATTGGGTTTAATATTATTCCCTTGTGTTTATAATACCTTAGAGTTTTATAATTGATCCTTGGGGTTTATTATTCCTTTGGGTTTATAATATCAATCCCTTTTCTTTATTAATATAAGGATTCATATTGCTAAGGTATAATATTATTCATAGGGTTTATAATATTGATCCTAGGGTTTAATATAAATCCCTTGGGTTTACAATCATGGTAAACCATGGTTAGTGATGGTGCAATATCACATTGTGCCAAAGATTGTCTCAATCTGGAAATCAACCACGATTAACCATGGTTCAACGTCACATCGTGACAAATATTGTCTCAGTATGAAAATCAATGATGGTAAAACATGGTCAATCATGTTTATTTTAGGTTTTATAATATTTATCTTAGGGTTTTTATACCTTGGGTTTATAATATTTATCCCTTGAGTTTTTAGTATTAATCCCTTCGGTTTATAAGATCGATCCCTTGGGTTTATTAATATAAGAATTCATATTCCTAGGGTATAATATTTTTCATAGGGTTTATAACATTAATATTTAGGTTTAATATAAATCCAATGGGTTTATAATCATGGTCAAATATGATCCAACGTCTCATTGTGACAAAGATTTTCTCAATATGAAAATCAATCAATGTCTCATTGTGACAAGGATTGTCTCAATATGAAAATCAACCATGTTCAACTATGTTCCAACATCTCATTGTGCCAAAGATTGTCTCAATATGGAAAGTCAACCATGGTCAACTATGGTCACATTTTTTACAAAGATATTCTCTTGGTCCAACATCACATTATGAGAACCATGGTCATCCAAGGTCAACCATGGTCCAACATTGCATTGCGACAAAGATTGTCTCAATATGAAAATCAACCATGGTTAACCATGGCCAACCATTATCCAATGTGAGATTGCGGCAAATGTTGTCTCAATATATAAATCAATCATGGTCAACCATAGTCCAATGTTGCATTGTGAAAAATCTTTTGTCAATATGAAAATCAACTGTGGCCAACCATGTTTATTTTAGGGTTTATAATAATTATCTTAGGGTTTATATACCTTCATTTTAAGGGTGAAAATTGAAGTTGGGTTACACTTCTTGCCCTTTTTTGAGAAACAAATATATTTTTTAGAATTTCTTCAACTTTCTGTAAGCGAAAACAATTTTTTATGTTTAGAATTTCATTTTACAATAAAAATAAAACTTTGTCAGAAATTTTATTAGCTTTGTATTACTTATTTTTTGGAATTTTTTTATTCACATTTGATATGTCAACTTAGCAATTGTTTAACTGTGTGTTCTTTAAAAATCAAGGGATTCATAAAACGTCATGTTTTTTAGCACTAGTGTATTTTTTATTAACTTGGCGATTTTTGAAAAAGTGTGTTGCAACAATTTAGACAGAGTCTACTTCGATATCATTATATTTACGAAACCAATTGATGCACATCATAATTACTAGAATTTTTTGAATTGAACCAATATGAAAAAACTGTAGATTTTGAAGATGTTTAGCTGAGCGTCAAGTTTCTCAACATATTAGTTATAAACTAAAAATATAAAAGCTACCCATTATCAAAGATGGACCAATGTAATGAACCATAAATTTTTCATATTTTTTTATAGTGTATTTTCGAAGATACAATTTTTTTATTTTACTTAATCATAATGACCTTCCGAAACTTTTGGTACACATTTTATTAGAAGATTAATTAAAATTAGTAAATTTTAATGAAATTCCATAAAATTTATATCCACTGAAAGTAGATTCAATTATGCAAATGCTAGCATTGGTTTCGAAAGTAAATTCACCAAATTTGATGAAGTTTAACCATTCTAAAGTCTGAAAAAGGTGACCAGAGCCGAGTTTTTGCAGAGTTGAAGGTTAAAGTGATTCGGTCGAACTAAATCCACATTCAGCGGAACTTGTGTTTGTCATTAACACTGGTTAAGATAAAGAGAAAAATAATTCGATCGAATTAATTTAAAAGTTCGACCAATTTTTTTTAAAAGTTTGGCCAAAAATCTATCAATATTTTCCGTCCGCACCAAAAATGAAACGATGCGACCCTAAAAAAAAAACATTTCGCCCAAACGATATAAATAAATGGAGTTGAAACATTATTTTCGCACTCTTTCTTCATTTGGAGTGAACTTTTAAACTAAATCTTTTGGGCTGAATTTTTAAACGATTTTTTTTGGATTTAATTTTTAAAGTAAGTCTTTTGGGCTGAATTTTTAAAGTGAGATTTTTTAGCTTAATTTTTTAAGTCTTTTGGGCTTAATTTTTAAAGTGAATTTTTTGGGTTTAATTTTTAAAGTAAGTCTTTTAGGATGAATTTTTAAAGTGAGTTTTTTGTGCTAAATTTTTAAAGTGAGTTTTTTTAAAGTAAATTTTTTTCGCTGAATTTTTAAAGTGTTTTTTTTTAAGGAAGTCTTTTGAGCTGAAGTTTTAAAGTGAGTATCTTGGTCTAAATTTTGAAAGTGATTTTTTTTGTAGGATTTTGAAATTGACTTTTTTGGGTTGGATTTTAAAAATCTACATAGGTTGAATTATCGTGGGAGATAAAATAATTTGCAAGAGAAAATATGATCGAACAAGAAACATTGAGGCTCATAGAGAATATGGGAGAAAATATTACAAAAGAAAGAAGGAAGAACACTTAAATATTGAAAGGGAAAATCAATCTCAACTAGAAGTTGAAGCACGTATGTAAATGTAAATATTATAAATGATATTTAAAATTTAACTAGTGTATTGTGAAATTTAATTTTTATTTGATGAATTAATTTAAAAAATATTTTGCAATGTAAACAAAGAGATTCCTCATAACATTGATGATGAGATTGAAAATGTTGAAAGACAAAGTGAAAAAGATAATAAACCAATGATTGATGATGTTGAAAGAGATTCAAGTGAAGAAGTTGAATCACCATCAAGTATGTATATATATGTCATGTGTATTATTGAAATTATACATATTTATTAATTTCAATTTCATTCAAACTCTATTTTTTAATTTAATTATTTAATGAATATTTATACCCATTTACATTTAATTTTCATATGTATAGATGAAATCAATATCGATGATGAGATGTTAGAAAATGTTGACACTGACATATATGGAGATAAAAAAGTTGACCATGTTATATGATATCATGTTAAGCTCATTATTGAGAGGTTCTTCAAAGATGAAAGTGTGATAGTTCAAGCTCAAATTTTGAGAGGTCTCTTAACATCAAAGAAATTAAAAGAAGCTACAACTCTATTGGGTATTCGAAAATCAATGAAAGATAAAAAGGTGAAGGAAAATGTGATTCAAAATATAAATAGTGCTCTAAAATAAATTGGAAGATCTAGAAAGAAAAATGATGTAGATGCACATAGAGAAATACAAATAGAAATGATTTCATCAAGTACCAAAGAAATTCATTTGGTAAAATGTATGGCAAAGACATTAAGGACTTCATGAAAAACAATGTACAAACATAGGAAATTTCAATTGCAAATAGATGTAAATGATGAACTCGCTTGTTGGGCAGTTATTTGTGGGCAACCATACAAAGATATAGTTGGAGCAGATGTTAAAAAAAACTATATGAATATTGGATGAAAAACTAAAGTGTTTCACCAAAAGCAAGGGATGTGATGTAGCGAAGAGTATCACGAAATCAATATGAAAAACATGCAAAACATATCTTGGACACCATTCAGATAAAGTTGTTCAATAAGATCATGGAAGAGAAGCATGGAATTAGTGTCTCAATCAGTACTTTTGTGCAACAAAAACCGTGGTATGTTAAACCTATCACTATACGCAGCACTCGTTGTTGTCGTTATAATGTGGAATTTCAATTATATTATCACACCTTAATTTTGGTAAAACATTTTGGAAAAATTTACATCCTCCTTCCACTATCCATGGTTTCATATCTGAAATTCTATGTGCAAGAGAAAGTCATGAATTATTTTACCAAAAGAAATGTCTTCGTGGTAAAATTGTCATCATTGTGGAAATTTGACTTTATTTCACAATAAATATTCTATCGATATAAATGATCAGTCATTGTCCAACCTAAAAGTGAAATGGAAGAGATATGAATATATCCATACATCAATTAGTTCAAATAATAGTACAAGTGCTAAAAGGATTGATTTACAAGAAGAATAAATTTTTGTGATAGAGTTTTTGAAGAAATTTGAGATAGCAATTTATAAGTACACCAAGCATTCAAATAGATCTCGATGGAAGGACCCGCAATTCAAAAAATCCTGTGAAATTTTTCCACCATGGACCATTTTGTCAATAGTTGATTTTGTAGAGAACTACACAATTGTTGCACAAAATGAAATACAAAGTGAATATTATCATTCTGAGCAAGTCTCCATGCTTGTCCATATTCTATGTAGACATGTTGAACAAAATGTTGATGATAGAGAAACCACCAGTGAGAATTGGCATGTTATTAAAGAATATCACTTTTATATCAGTGATGATTGTACACATGATACACATTTTGTACAACATTATTTTGATAAGATTTATGACTCATTGAAAGGTCGTGGAATAAAATTCAATGGACATTGGATATGGTCAGATAGATGCGTAGGTCAATTCAAATCTTCATGACCATTATTTTGGTTGTATTGTCTTCATAAGAAAACCCACATTAAACATTGTTGAAATTTCTTTGAGATTGGTCATGGAAAAGGAGAACATCATGGTGCAGGGGCATGTAGAAAATGATCACTTTGAAGATATAAAATGGACCAATGTGAAAGCAGACTTGTCTCACCTGAACAAGTTGTTCAATGGTGCAATGTTGCACTAAACCATCAGACTAACCCATCAACAAAGGGACGGAGGTATCTACATATATACAAATTAACTTGTATATAGTTTAAATATATGATAATTTTATTAATTTTCTAACCTTAAACATCTATAAATTATATATTTTAAACATTATGACGATGATTATATTTGATATATAAATTGTATTTTAAATAACATATTTAAATTCTTGTTTGAATTTACTTTAAGTTTTTTTGGCATATTGGAGTCCAAGATGTAGATAGATCGATTACATATGAAAATGAAAAAGTGAAATTGACTTTAAAATTGCATTCAATTAAAACAAAGGATTACCAAAATGCATTTGCATTTGATAAAAGACTTTTGTTTTTTGTTTTGTTCTGTTTACATAAAGGACACACAATCCAATGATGTTTATGAAAGCAATATGTATGTAAAAGCTTGGAAACATACAAAACTAAATACAAAGGGGAAAATGTCAGTTGCAAGCTTCAAAGATATGGAATTAGAGGAGATTATAGTATCATCTGAAGGTGATCGAGTTTCTGATCTGGTTAGAGAAGGTAACATTTCAATTGCTTTCAAAGGATATATATATATATATATATATATATATATATATATATATATATATATATATATATATATATATATATATATATATATATATTATGTTTTTAAAATCAATGCGTATAAGTATCTAGATAATAGTTAAAATATGGAGATCTAGAAATAGATAATAAAATCAAGTCCATGTTGATAAAGTTAATTTCATGTTAATTATGCTATGAATTTACACTTGTTTTATTGTGCAGGAGATGTTTTTGTTGTAGTTGCACCCATTAACAACATAGAAAATGCCACATTATAGGAAATTTCAGCATAAAAGTGGCCTCCTAAGGACAAATAATAAAATAATAGTTAAAATAATAAAATAAGAGTTATGAATTTTGGAGGGAAAATAAGAAAACTATTTTTTTAATTGTATTTTTCGGTTATCTCTTTATAGGTTTACTCAAATTTCAAGTGTAGACATTGGTTGAATGTGGAATTAAATTCATCATCCAATGAGTACCCATCATGCATACTTTTGAAAAGAACCACATTGATAAAAATTTAAGATATATTAAAAAAACACATTGAACACACTTTTTTTGATGTATCTTAAAGTTTTATCAATGTGGGTCTTCTAAAAAGTATGAATGTTGGGTACTCAATGAATGCGAAATTTATTTCCGCATCGAATGAGTGTCTGCACTTGAAATTTGAATAAACCTATACGGAGATAAGCCAAAAATATAATTAAAAAAATTAGTTTTGTAGATTTTCCTATAGATTCAGAAGTTCATGTAATCTACTAAAACAAAAGACAAGAATCTACTTCTACTTTCAACAACCGGAAGCCAATAGATCGATGAAAACAATACCAACAAGAAGAAGACAAATCGATGAAACATTACATAATAAGTTTTTCTGGGGAAAGCCACTGCTCAAAACCCCACTTATTTGTATTGCATTAATCAGAAATATGAGTGAAGATACAAATTTTTTTCTCACTAGAACATTTTTGCACAAGTATTCTCAACTCTCTACCTCACAAGCCCGCTCTTAGCCAACACTTGGCCCATTTACACTACCTGCCAAGCCCCTGTTTCCTTGCACAATTCCTAGGCTAAATAGCCCATATTATTGGGAATCCAGTGCTTCCAAAACTATGCAATCCAATCTAGGTCATCTTCCTGATTCCATGGATGATCTATACAACTCAATAAATCATACAACTAATAGTACATTGTCCCTCCGCTCTAGTCTCAACTGGGTCTTTCGCAGAACTTACATGCATGAGTTTCCAATGAGAGAATCTTTAGTTATCTGGAGTAGCACCTGTGGATGCACTAGTGCACTAACTGACTGCTAATCCTCTACTAGTTCAATAAACAGTTACAACTAGTTTAACCGTCTATAACTCAGTAAAATAAGTTATCAAATTACAACTCAATCTAAACTCGTACTAGACACCTAAAATTTAGGGAGAACACTTACATGGATTCCAAAAGACTTCCAACTCAAACAATTAAATTTAATTAACTATTTACAAGTTTCTATGAGAATATAATTCTATTTAATTCTCATTTTAAATTCAAGGACATATTTAAACTGGAATTTCTTGTTTCCATTTCTCAACACTCCATCTCAATAAGAAAGGGATTATCTGCTACCCCAATCCTATCTTTGTGAAACTCGAATTTACATCTTGATAATGCTTTTGTCAAAATGTCAACATCTTTCTCCTCTGTTGGAATGTACTCTAACAACATGATCTGCCTCAATTCACAATCCCATAGATGATGATATTGAATATCAATGTGCTTGCACCTATCATGAAAAACTAGATTTTTAGAGAGTTTGATACAACTCTGATTATTGTAGTAAATTACTGTCGAATCCATCTGCTGACTAAAGAGACCAACTAGGATCTTCCTCATCCATATGGCCTCACATGCTACATGACTAATAGCCATGTACTCTGCCTTTGTCGAACTGAGTGCAACCGATCTTTGTT
This sequence comes from Pinus tabuliformis, assembly GCA_031772625.1. Lineage (NCBI taxonomy): Eukaryota > Viridiplantae > Streptophyta > Pinopsida > Pinales > Pinaceae > Pinus > Pinus tabuliformis. The sequence continues at coordinate 655,514,981 of CM062815.1, read as the reverse complement.
TCCTGTTGTACCAAGAAACTGCTGCTGACCCAATATTGAAAATCTCTCCTGATGTTCTTTTCTAGTCGAATGGACTCCACGCCCAATCTGCATTCGTGAAGTCTTGAGGATTCACTCCCTCTATTTTTATATACCATAATCCATACTGATTATTGCCCCTAAGGTATCTCAATCCATGCTTTGTCACCTTCCAACACAGGTTGGTAGGCCTAACCATCGCTTAACTCAGTTTGTTAACTGCATAGAATAAATCTGGCCATGTGTTCACCAAGTACATGAGTGAACCCACAAGCTACCTGTAAACAGTAACTTCCACTACCTCTCCCAAAGTAGCATCCTCCTTCCTCCAATTACCAACTAGAGGAGTCTCCATAGGCTTGCAACTCTCCATGTGGAACCTCTTGAATATCTCATTGGCATACTTGCCTTGAGACATCAACAACTCCCCATCACCATGTCATACTTCCATGCCCAGAAAGTAATGCATGAGCCCCAAGTCCTTTATCTCAAAATCTCTTAAAATGTTCTCCTTGCAAGATTTGATCAGTTGATCATCACTTGTCAGTATGAGATCGTCAACATAAAATAAACAATTTACCTTACAACACTCTATGGTACAGGTTTTTATCTGCTTCACTCTTTGTGAATCCCAACCCGCTGAAGTAGCTATCTATCCTGGTGTACCAAGCACGGGGTGCTTGCTTCAGCCCATACAACGCTGTATTGATCCGTCACACATGAGACTCACGGTCAAAGGTTTCAAAACCTTCAGGCTACTCTATGTATACCTCTTCCTCAATCGTGCCATTAAGGAAGGTTGTATTTACATCCATATGGTGTATCTTCCAACCCATCTGCGCTGATAGTGCCAATATAGATTTGATCGATGAGTACCTTTCAGCGTGAGAAAAGGTCTCATCATAGTCAATCCCCTCTACCTGTGAAAAGCCACGAGACACAAATATAGCCGTATGCTTCTCCACACTACCATCTACAACTTGCTTTACCTTGTAAAACCAACAAGAACTCACCACAGAATTATCCTCTGGTCTCAGGACCACATCCCAAACAGTGTTACGAACTATGGAGTCATACTCTTCCACCACAGCATCAACCCAAATCAACTACTACACTAATTCCTCAAAGGAAGATGGCTTTGTCATAACACATCCTCTCATAAGATCCATGAATCCAACGTACATGTCAGGTGACATCCTCTATCTACGATGTGATATGGGTGTTCCCACATCCTATTTAGCATCTGACAAAAATCTATTCACCTCTCTGGTGCACTTTCTCCCATCTCTAGAAGACTTTTCTTGAGTGGATGTATCCACTCACGGATCCTATACATGTGGCTGATCCACATCAATTTGAGGCTCCTCCTCCTTAGGAGCTAAAATCTCCTCAACCGCATGTAGCTCAAGCTCCCTCTCAAGGGAAAATTGCATGGTCTTATCCTCATCCAATTTGATATCCCTGTGAACCACTATCATCCTATTGGTGGGAAAGTACACCTGATAGTTGTGAGGTGTAACAGTGTACCCCACAAATATTCCCAACTATGATGTCAACTCAAGCTTCTTCCATGCATCTTTGGTCACATGGAAATATACCGATGACCCAAAAATCCTGAAGTGACCAACATTTGGCCTCTTATCGGAATAAGCCTCCTATAGTGTCTTTATCCCAAGTATCCAATGCATGCTACAATTCTGAACATAAACCATTGTGTTGTATGCCTCAACCCACAAGTGTAGTGGGAGACTCTGATCATGCAACATCGCCCTCGCTGCCCCTACTATGATTTTGTTCTTCCTCTCAGCCACAACATTCTGCAGATGGTTATGGGGTGCGGTCAACTCCCATTTAATCCCTTCCATTTCACAGAAGTTATTAAACTCGTTTGAGACATGGTCACCACCATTATCACTTCATAGAGATTTAATATTCTTGCCCAAATCCTTCTCCACCAATGATTTAAAATCACAAAACTTTGTGAAGGTTTTATCCTTTTTCTGCATGAAAAATATCCATCATTTTCAAGAAAAATTGTCAGAAAATATAACATAATATTTTTGTTTGGCCGTGGATGCTATCAAGAATGGTCCACACACATCTGAATGGACTCACTCTAGAATAGCCTCTACTCAATTGTCTCTTTCATGAAAGGAAGACTTGGTGTATTTACCGAAAGTGCACCCCTTGCTCTAGTGTACCTTTGGGAAAACCAGTGGAGATCTGTTGCATGATCTTTAACGCCCCGTGATGCAAGTTACCCAATCGCCTATGCTACAACTCGCTAACATCTCATCTTTTCTTTCGTGTTCAAAGCAACATAATCCTCTACCGCCAACTTATATATATTCTTCACCCGAATCCATATCTTCCTTACTTAACCCGTGGCTATGCATTGAAGGAACACCTTTCCTTTCGAGAAGATCACATCATAGCCTCTATCCTCAAACATGCCAATGGATACCAAGTTCTTCTTCAGCCCGAGCACATACATAAAATTCTTCAAGGTGTGTGGAGCCCCATGCTCCGTATGAAAAGTAACCGTGCACAATCCAATAACTCTATACCTCCCATCGTCACCCATCTCAATATGCATCTCGAGATCTTTCTTCTCGAGGTCATTGAATAACTCCTTGTCACTAGTCATGTGGAATGAAGCTCCATTGTCTAAGTACCATACACTTCCCATGATTGATGACACCATGCATGAAATGAGGGAAAATTCCAATTTCAATTGAAAGGCCAAAGCCTCACCCATTTCTCCTCCTGAGGACTTCTTCTTCTACTTATTGAGCAGACAATTTATAGAAAAATGCCCTAGCTCATGACAATGAAAGCACTTAACTTTTGTCATGTCTTTCTTCTTACATCAATGACAGGAATCCAATTTGGAGTGGGAATATTTCCCTTTCCCCTTCTTTGCCTTAATCGCTAAGGCACAATTATCTTCATCATCAGTCTTTGATTAAGAGCCATCCCTGGTGTTCCTCTTGATCTTCTCCTGCATCAAATCCGATCACAGTCGTTCCCAATCTGTCAACTTTTCCCAACCATTGATAGAGTCTTGATAACTATGCCAACCCTTTGGGAGTCCCAGAAGATCAAGACTCACCATATCATCCTCGTAAACCATGATTCAAACACTTCCAAGTTCATCATGACATTGAGTGAACTTGGTCAAGTATTTTGGAATAGTTTCACGTTTCTCCATTTTGATTTTTCGCAGTTTTTCCTTCAGTGCCAATTTCCTTTGGTCGTTATTGTTCTGATAAAAGTCTGTCAATGATTTCCACGTATCATACAAAGTTTACTTCCCATGGAGACTCGATATAATATGGTCTCGAACTCCCTCAAGGATTATCCACCCCGCCTTTGCCACACACTTCTTCCATTCAACCAGATTCTGTGCATCTGATTCTTCTGTATTAGGAATTTCTTGATCAACGAACTCCTTCAAGCCTTTATCCTCCAACACAGCCTCCATTTTGTCCTTCCAGGCTATATAATTCGAGCTGCCTTCCAAGGCATACTCAAGCTGCAAACCATAGAACGCCATCTACTGATCCTGAAGTATGTATTGCAAATTCGAATTTCACCTGTAACCCAAAACTCAAAAATTCAAAATATCCTCTAGTATATTGTCTTCATCTCCAATACCATGTATATTTTCTTGTATATTCACAAGCTCATGTAATATACTAAAAAAAAAAGACAAGGAGTTACTTCTACTTTCAACCAACAGAAGCCAATAGATCGATGAAAACAATATGAACAAGAAGAAGACAAATCAATGACACATAACGCATTAAGTTTTTATGGGGAAAGCCACTGCTCAAAAACCCACCTATCTTTATTTCATTAATCAGAAATATGAGTGAAGATACAAATCTTGTTCTCACTAGAACAATTCCACACAAGTATGCTCAACTCTCTACCTCACAAGCCTGCTCTTAGCCAACACTTAGCCCATTCCCACTACTTGCCAAACCCATATTTCCTTGCACAATTCCTTGGATGAATAACCCATATTAATGGGTATCCATTGCTTCTAAAAATCTACAATCCAATCTAGATCCTCTTCCTCATTGCATGCATGATCTATAAAACTCAGTAAATCATACAACTGATAGTACACTATCGCTACACTATAGTCTCAACTCGGTCTTTCTCAGAACTGACATGCATGAGTTTCTGATAAGAGAATCTTCTATTATTTGGAGTAGCACCTATAGATGTACCAGTGCAATAACTGACTTCTAATCCTCTCCTAGTTCAACAAACAATTAGAACTAGTTTAACTGTCTACAACTCAGTGAATTGAGTTATCTAATTACAACTCAATCTAAACTCATACGACAACCCTAAAATTTACGGATAACACTTACATGACTTCCAAATGACTTCCAACTCGAAATTCTTAAGATAATTAAGCTAATTAAACTTAATTAACTATTTACAAGTTGCTATGATAATAGAATTCTATTTTAATTCTTAGTTTAAATTCAAGGACAAATTTAAACTAGAATTTCTTGTTGCCATTTCTCATATTTTTTTCTTCTTTTCCCTCCAAAATATTTACTTGTGCCTCTTTTTAAATTTAAAGGATTTTGATTGGTTTACATATTATAAAATGCAAATTACGTGAAATTTTCATGGGCAGTTTTAGGCTAAAATTTCCTCTAATGAGTATTATTTGATGTGGTGCACTAAATGAAAGATGAAGTTATTGGAAGACTATGATGATAATGGTTTTATATATGAAAGAGGGTCTATTATACTGAAAGGTTATTTTTTCAAAGAAAATCATGACACTTAGAGTAATGCTTATTTCAAAACTATCAACCCAATGTCATAAGTTGTCAATATAGTCACTTGGTATGTGCAGTGTGCATAACGATGGGTGAAAGCATGAAGATGGGTAACCTTTTTGGGCCAAATGTGGCGATGAAATTTCAAGTTTTTATTCTTTTATGGAATTGAAGCTCTCAAATTCATATAATTATTGTAAATTTTGATTTGGAGTAAAAAGATAAATTGTGGAGAATTATGTTGTTGTCCTAATGATATTTTTTGCAAAAATATTTAACTTCATATAAATGTCGATTTTCCATTAAATGAAATGCTCGTCCTTGTAATTTTTCACACATCTTAAGAGGTATGTGTGTGTTCAAGTAGCATAACTTAGTTTAAAATATGTAATTTAGAAAATATATATACTTGAGCATAATATACACACACAGAGAGCTTAGTTTTTTATATTATTTTTTTTTTAATTAATTTTTGAAGTCGGTGAAGTAATATTTCAATTTCATTTTGTAGACACGTGTTCACGTAATGTTTTTTTCAACTATTTAAATAAATTGAAAAACCAAAAGTGCCCTTTTGAAAAAGACTTGTAAACAAAGATAGTGATATTTTTTGAATTTTTCTCATTGTGTATATTTTATGATATTGATTTTTTATTCAAACTATTTAAAACATTTAAAAAAAAACTCAAGCATTATGTTTAAAAGAAATTAGATGAAAAATATTATATGAATTCAAAAAAATCAAACTCATATGTCATTGGATAGAGGATTCCTTCATGAATCCAATGTGATCAACTCCACCACATAAAGGAAAATTTAGCCCATGCCCGCTAGGGTACAAAATGGTATTGTAGGAAATTTTGCAAAAGGGGAGCTAAAATTGTGGATTTTAGGACTCAAGAGGCTTGATCGAGCGCTTAATTTGGAAATTCAAATAGCTTGACCGATAACTTAAAAATGGCTTGATTGAGCACTTAAATGGCTCAATCGAGCTATCATTTTTTCCAGCCAAACACACCCTCTTTCGCCAAAACGTGTAACCAAAATCAATTCTTTCACCCATATAGGACCAGGGTTTTTGTATTATTTAGCTTGTACAAAGAAATTTCTTTAGATTGTACAAAAAAAATTAGGTTGGACTTTGGTTTCAATTTTCCCAAGGTGGTTAAATTTGGTCTGTCATCACATTACCGAATATGAACCCGAGGCACCTATTGTAGTAGTTAAAGCTCTAGGAAAACAATTAAAATTCGAGGACAAATCCCTTGATATCATGCCCATGTGTTTTGTGCCACATAGAATCTCTGTTAGACACCAACTCGTCACCTTCACATGGTCTTCAAATTCTACAACATAGATATTTAATGTAAATCCGACGATTGTTATGTTTTTACTAGTTTGATTAGGATTGTTTGCCCCTTTTGTCCATAATTTGCCTTGTTTCTTTATGTAGCTATGGTTTTTCTATTGGAGACAGTGACGTTTTCTTCCACCTACTCTGACTTTTCATGTGGCCTAATTGTTGTCTTGGGTTTTCCGTACACATGTGATCTCCTTTCATCGAGTGCTTTAATTCTTCATGGCTCGCTTTCTTTTGTGATTCTAACTACTTTTGATGTTTATACATTACCGAAAAGGGGTGGAATTGGCACTCGGTATTCACTTAATGAACCTCTAACATATCACATGCGTTCAATGGCATAGTAAACAATACCCCTAATTTGACTACATATTGGAAAATACATTTAAAAATCACATTATTTAACCCCATATCAATATGAACCCAATACACCTTGTCAATTTAAAAAACCCCTACTTTCACTAAATATTGTAGGTATCCATTTTTTCATCAACATTTTTTATACCCCTTTATATTTTTTCATTAAATTTGAGCTCCATTTTTTATACCTGCCAATATAAAAACCCTTTATCCCCTATATATATCTCCTAATATATTATGTCATTTTTTTGTCAATATATATCCCCCAATATGAACTCACGTGGTATGATATTTCTCCCCCAATGAAGCCCATGTGAGAATTGGAAGCAACTCCTTGATGTGCTTCATGGCCATTACAAATAGTATGAAGTTTTCATTCTATCCTGTGGCATGGGCTTATTCATCTGACATAGGTGTTCATCTCTACTCCTGATATTAATTTTAGATGCCACCGATTTTATTGTTCTCAAGGAGGCTATGGCTTTTTCCTTTTTGACTCATGACTTCGGTTTTGTTCTTTTTCTTTTATTTTTAAAGTGGACGGAGAGGTGTGTTTGGTTCGACTGTCATTGCGAATAAAGTTTAACCCTTATTAAGGTTTCTAATGTTTTCTCTATGGATCTCTTTTTAGGGATTAAACCCTCACACTACGAGACCACATTTGGTCAAAAGTTGATTTTCCTTTTTATCTAGTTTTCTACAGTGTCATTTTCTTAAAATTTTGTTGTGGTAACATTTTCCTTGAAGGTAGCCCAGAAGGACCTTGAGGTAACACCTTTTCTTGCAGGTATGATGCTTTTCCCTTGCCTTTATTGTTGGGTATATTTTTTTCTTTGTTATTATAATCTCTGCCACTTCATTAACGGGCCTTAAATTGTCTTAGCTCAAGTACATAATGAACCTATATTGGATTCTAAACATTATGTCTAATTTTATTCTCACCACCGTAGATGTATCCACACAAGTTGGAAATCGTGCACTTGGCCAAATTACATATTTGATTCTATTTGCTTTCCCTTCTCACATGGGCATGCTCTAAATATTTAAAAGTCTCGGCAACATGCTTAGCATGGATTTTACGTTTTATTGACTGTGGTTTCTTATTGAACCCTGCTAGTTTTGTTATTTATACAATTTAAGCGGGGGGGGGAATGCCACTCGCTCCTTCGTGTTATCTTGTTAATTTTAACGGATAGTTCACTGTGTTTTATATTTAAAAACATTTGAGCTTGTATTCCATTCTTATTCCTATGAATTATTTTTTAATTAAAAACGTTTCTATATGGAAAGATTTCCCAAATAGAACAATGATGTATGGTACTCTATGTAGTTATATAATTTTGGCACTCCTTTAGTGCATATCATAGTTACCAAATTCGAATTCGAATACGAATTCGAATTCGATTCGATACGGAAAAAATTCGATTACCTAAAATACAATACGGGAAAAATTCGGAAGTAGAGATCTTTCAAAATTAAATTATTTTTAAATTAAAAAAAATCTATATTCTAATATATATTTAAAAAAAAATCATATTATCAAGTCCTAAATTTTAATATAAACCTTTAAAAATAAAAAAATAACAACATTATTAATTAATAACTAAAACAACATAATTCTCTCCTTGTAGATTTAGCGTTTCCAGTGAAACACACTTTCAAAGAGTTGTTTATAGTGTAGATTTTGTTAGTCCAGATATGCATTCTACTCAATTCAAAACAGACCGGAAGGGAGAAACACACCCCAACTTTAATTCGTTGTTTCCATTTTGTTACTAGTGGGGAATAGGGGAAGTATAAAATTCAAATAGAAAAAATTGAGGAATATATATTTTATAAATATTTATAGATAAGAATTTATTTTTCTTTGTTATAGGAATTTATTATTTTTAATACATATAAACTTACTATTTTTTACTTTATTTTAATATATAATTTATTGTTTTTTACAACTATATCTTTTTTAATATGCAATTCACTGTTTACTATACTTTTTTAATATAGAAATTTCTAATATATATATATATAAACAAAAAATCTTTACCAAATTAAATAACAAATGTAAATTTTTTTAATATAAAAAATTATGTTTTAAACAACATAGAAATTTCTATTTTTAAATATTAAATTTTATATGAACAATTTTTTACCTAATTAAATAATATAGAAATTTCTGTTTTTAAATATTAAATTTTATACAAATATTTTTTTTATTAAATTCCATCATAATTGTAATATTAGTAACATACCATTTTATTAAATTCCATTATAATTATAATATTCTTAATATACTATTTACAGTTTATCATAATTGTAATATTCTTAACCTACCATTTTACTAAATTCCATCATAACTGTAATATCCCTGACATACCATTTACACTTTATTATAATTTCTTTTAATATAATTTTTTTTATTTACCGAATTCCATTCACCATTGTAATAAGTTAATAAGTTTAACCTACCATTTAAAGTTTAATATAAAAATTGTATTTAAAAAAAAACCGTACCGAATTCCAATTTCGGAATTTGCAACCGAATCAAATCGTACTGCCGTATTTTTGAATTTTTATGGCCAGTACGGCTGAACTTGTAACTGTGATAAAAATCACTTAACCTTTTAATATAAAAACTATTGATTTTCATTATTCAAATTATTATTTTCCATTATTTTTTAATATAAAAACTATTTGTTTTTCATTATACAAACTTACCATAATTCCACCACTACTTTTTAATATAAAATTTGAAAGAAAAATCTTTTTAATGGAAAACTATGATTCACCAGACAGATCCGTATCGTATCAGCATAAACGTATTTTCCCGCGAATCGAATCGTACCGGCGAATTTTCGAATTTTTATGCCCAGTACGGGCGAACTTGGTAACTATGGTGCATATTGACTATCAATTAGATCTTCTAGTAGTTGCACTTGTTCGAGGATTATAGTAGTTATTCCATTCTAATCCTTTGCGGGATTTTTTTATTAAAAAATGTTCTTTATTCATGGGATGGTTACACACATCATCTTAGCATGTCTTATTGAAAATTTGACTTATTGAGAATTTGACTTAATTATGAATAACCCTTTTGTATTCGTGTTATGTGTATACTATTGTTAAACTTTCCTGGACACTTTATATTTTTCTTGTCTAAGCCTTTTATGCCAAAATACAATGGTCCTCGTATGAATGGATTTTTACTTAGTGACACAAATACGAAAGTTAACATTATGTTGAATTTGTAGAGGTGCATATGAGAATAGGTATAGACATGGAATGAAATTTAAACAATGTAAACTATGAAACGGGAACTGATACTGTTACCCGTTTCGTAGAGATAGCTAAAAAGTGACCTGATTTTGAAAATGGGTGATGCAGAACGCACATGTTTTTTCTAGAGCATAGTTTTTGGCACTTTAGTTTTTTTTATGTACATCGGTAGTGATTTTCATGCTGATTTTAAAAAGTGAGCATTCTGCATCACACTCCTTTCTTAAAAGCCCTGTTTTTTGGCTTTAAATTTTTTAATGTATAAAATGTAAATAATTATTTAGTAAATTTGATAATTTTTGAAGTGGTCGTTTTCTTCACATTTCCTTGTTTTTTATTATAATTTTAAATTTTTTTTTCGTGAGGTTTTTACTGTTTTGCATTTTTAAATTAGAAGGTCGATATTTAGACTTTTCGATATTCTACATATTTATACATCCTTAATTAATTTTTCAATCGACATGAAATAATTGTTTCTAAAAAACAATATTTTTTAACAATGGACATAAAAATAACCATTTTTAACATAAATATAACTAAAAAACTACACGTTTTGATAATTTTTTGTTAGAATTGACATGTCAAAATCACAATTTTTATACGATAATTTTAACTAAAAATGGTTAAATAATAGTTTTTTCTATGAATTTCATGTCAAAAAAATAATAAAAATCACTTTTTTTTTTCAAAAAATAATGATTAACTTAAAAATCAATGAAAAAATCACATATTACCAATATTGAACGTATAACAACCATAATTGAGTGTTTATTCTTCTCATAAAATGTCAAAGTCAAAACATTGCAAAGCTTGATTTACAAGCATAACTTAAATTTAATCAACAATGTCACGTAATCCAAACTCTTCGTCCTTTAGAGTTTCATCATTGTCCTCTTCCACAATATTTTCTGTTTCATTTTGCTCATTTTCCTCTTCTAATGGGTCTTTGATGTCTGCGAAACTCCCAATGTATGTCTTTCCAAACATTCCATGTAATGGTGGTTGGGGTTCCTTTGCCTTTTTTGCCACACGTGATTCACCAGGCGGGGGCGCGGGCGAGGCAGGCGCCACCCGGGCGGCCCGCGCCCCCGCCCGACAGGCGGCAGGGCGATTACCAGAATCGCCCTGCCGCTTGCCGGGCCGGGGCGGGGGCCGCCCGGGTGGCGCGGATGAGGCAGGGTGGGTGAGGGCGCCCCGGGGGGGAGGGTGGGTCAGGGCGCCCGGGCAGGGGGGCGGGCCGGTCAGGGCGCCGAGCGGGTGAGGTGGGTGAGGCCGCCGGGCGAGCGGGCAGCCGGGTGAGGGCAACGGGGCGGGCGGGCGGGGGCGCCCGGGCGGGTGAGGCGGGTGAGGGCGTCGGGCGGGCGGGCGAGGGCGCCTGGGCGGGTGAGGGCGCGGGGCGGGTGGGCGAGGGCGCCGAGCGAGGGCGGGCGGGCAGGTGAGGCGGGTGAGGGTGCCGGGCAGGTGAGGGCGCTCGGGCGGGTGAGGCAGGTGAGGGTGTCGGGCGTGCAAGGGCGCCGGACGGGCGGGCGGACGAGGGCGCCAGGGGGGGCAAGGCGGGTAAGGGCACCGGGCGGGCGGGCGGGTGAGGGCCACCCGGGCGATTGCCGGAACCGCCCTGCCGCCTGCCGGGGGGGGCGGCGGGTCAGGGCGTCCGTGCGGGGGGGCGGGCGGGTCAGGGCACCTGGCGGGCAAGCGGGTGAGCGCGCCGGGTGGGCGGGTAAGGGCGTCGGGGCGGGCGAGGCTGGTGAGGGCGCCGGGCGGGCGGGTGTGGCGAGTAATGGCGGCGGGCGGGCAGGCGACGGCGCCGGGCGGGCGAGGGTGGGTGAGGGCGGGCGGGCGAGGGCGCCGGGCAGGCGAGGGCGGGCGGGCGAGGCGGGCGGGCGAGGGCGGGTGAGGCGAGTGAGGGTACCGGGCGGGCGAGCGCACACAGGCGGGTGAGGCAGGTGAGGGTGCCGGGCGGGCGGGTGAGGGCCGGGCGGGCGAGGGCAGGTGAGGAGGGTGAGGGCGCCGAGCGGGCAGGTGGGCGAGGGCGCCCGGGCGGGTGAGGTGGGTGAGGGCGCCGGGCGGGCGGGCGAGGGCGCCCGAGCGGGTGAGGCGGGTGAGGGCGCCGGGCGAGCGAGGGTGCCGTGCGGGCGGGCGGGTGAGGGCGCCGGGCGGGCGAGGGCGCCGGGCGGGTGTGCGGGTGAGGGGGCCGGGCGGGCGAGGGCGCCGGGCGGGCGGGCGGGTGAGGGCGCCCGGGCGATTCCGGGAATCGCCCTGCAGCCCAGGCGCCCTCACCCGCCCGGCGCCCTCACCCGCCTCACCTGCGCGGCGGGCGGGTGGGTGAGGGCGCCGGGCGGGCGAGGGCGCCGGCCGGGCGGGCGGGTGAGGGCGCCCGGGTGATTCCCGGAATCGCCCGGGCGCCCTCACCCGCCCGCCCGCCTGTGCCCTCGCACCCCCGGCGCCCTCGCCCGCCTCACCCGCCCGTGCCCTCGCCCGCCCGGCGGGTGAGGCGGGTGAGGGCGCCGGGCGGGCGGGCGGGTGAGGGCGCCCGGGCGATTCCCGGAATCGCCAGGGCGCCCTCACCCGCACGCCCGCCCGTGCCCTCGCCCCCCCGCCGCCCTCACCCGCCCGTGCCCTCGCCCGCCCAGCGGGTGAGGCGGGTGAGGGTGCCGGGCGGGCGAGGGCGCCGGGCGGGCGGGCGGGCGGGTGAGGGCGTCGGGCGGGCGGGCGGGTGAGGCCGCCCGGGCGGGTGAGGCGGCCCGGGCGGGCGAGGGCGCCCGGGCGGGTGAGGGCGATTCCGGGAATCGCCCGGGCGCCCTCACCCGCATGGGCGGGCGGGCGAGGGCGCCCGGGCGGGTGAGGGCGATTCCGGGAATCGCCCGGGCGCCCTCACCCGCCCGGGCGCCCTCACCCGGCCGGGCGGGCGGGCGAGGGCGCCCGGGCGGGTGAGGGCGATTCCGGGAATCGCCCGGGCGCCCTCAGCCGCCTGGGCGGGCGGGCGAGGGCGCCCGGGCGGGTGAGGGCGACGGCGCCCGGGCGGGTGAGGGCGATTCCGGGAATCTCCCGGGCGCCCTAACCCGCCCGGGCGCCCTCACCCGCCCGGGCGCCCTCGCCCAGGCGGGCGGGCGAGGGCGCCCGGGCGGGTGAGGGCGGCCGGGCGGGTGAGGGCGATTCCGGGGCGGGCGGGCGAGGGCGCCCGGGCGGGTGAGGGCGATTCCGGGAATCGCCCGGGCGCCCTCACCCGCCCGGGCGCCCTCGCCCGGGCGGGCGGGTGAGGGCGCCCGGGCGGGCGGGCGAGGGCGCCCGGGCGGGTGAGCGCGATTCCGGGAATCGCCCGGGCGGGTGAGGGCGATTCCGGGAATCGCCCGGGCGCCCTCAGCAGCCTGGGCGAGCGGGCGAGGGCGCCCGGGCGGGTGAGGGCGAGGGCGCCCGGGCGGGTGAGGGCGATTCCGGGAATCGCCCGGGCGCCCTCACCCGCCCAGGCGCCCTCGCCCAGGTGGGCGGGCGAGGGCGCCCGGGCGCCCTCGCCGGGCGGGCGGGCGAGGGCGCCCAGGCGGGTGAGGGCGCCCGGGCGGGTGAGGGCGATTCCGGGAATCGCCCGGGCGGGTAAGGGCGCCTGTGCGATTCCCGGAATCGCCCTCACCCGCCCGGGCGCCCTCGCCCGCCTGCCCGGGCCGGTGAGGGCGCCCGGGCGGGTGAGGGCGCCCGTGCGATTCCCTGAATCGCCCTCACCCGCCCGGGCGCCCTCGCCCGCCCGCCCGGGCGGGTGAGGGCGCCCGGGGGATTCCCGGAATCGCCCTCACCCGCCCGGGCGCCCTCACCCGCCCGGGCGCCCTCGCCCGCCCGCCCGGGCGAGGGCGCCCGGCCGGGTGAGCGCGCCCAGGCGATTCCCGGAATCGCCGTCACCCGCCCGGGCGCCCTCGCCCGCCCACCTGGGCGAGGGCGCCCGGGCGGGTGAGGGCGCCCGGGGGATTCCCGGAATCGCCCTCACCCGCCCGGGCGCCCTCGCCCTCACCCGCCCGGGCGCCCTCAGCCGCCTGGGCGGGCGGGTGAGGGCGATTCCGGGAATTGCCCGGGCGCCCTCAGCCGCCTGGGCGGGCGGGCGAGGGCGCCCGGGCGGGTGAGGGCGAGGGCGCCCGGGCAGGTGAGGGCGAGGGCGTCCGGGCGGGTGAGGGCGATTCCGGGAATCGCCCGGGCGCCCTCACCCGCCCGGGCGACCTCGCCCAGGCGGGCGGGCGAGGGCGCCCGGGCGGGTGAGGGCGCCCGGGCGGGTGAGGGCGATTCCGGGGCGGGCGGGCGAGGGCGCCCGGGCGGGTGAGGGCGATTCCGGGAATCGCCCGGGCGCCCTCACCCGCCCGGGCGCCCTCGCCCGGGCGGGCGGGCGAGGTCGCCCGGGCGGGTGAGGGCGCCCGGGCGGGTGAGGGCGATTCCGGGAATCGCCCGGGCGCCCTCACCCGCGCGGGCGGGCGGGCGAGGGCGCCCGGGCGGGTGAGGGCGCCCGCGCGGGTGAGGGCGATTCCGCGAATCGCCCGGGCGCCCTCACCCGCCCGGGCGGGCGGGCGAGGGCGCCTGGGCGGCTGAGCGCGATTCCGGGAATCGCCCAGGCGGGTGAGGGCGATTCCGGGAATCGCCCGGGCGGGTGAGGGCGATTCCGGGAATCGCACGGGCGCCCTCAGCCGCCTGGGCGGGCGGGCGAGGGCGCCCGGGCGGGTGAGGGCGAGGGCGCCCGGGCGGGTGAGGGCGATTCCGGGAATCGCCCGGGCGCCCTCACCCGCCCGGGCGCCCTCGCTCGCCCAGGCGAGGGCGCCCAGGCGGGTGAGGGCGATTCCCGGAATCGCCCGGGCGCGCACACCCGGCCGGGCGCCCTCGCCCGGGCGGGCGGGCGAGGGCGCCCAGGCGGGTGAGGGCGCCCGGGCGGGTGAGGGCGCCCGTGCGATTCGCGGAATCGCCCTCACCCGACCGGGCGCCCTCACCCGCCCGGGCGCCCTCGCCCGCCCGCCCGGGCGAGGGCGCCCGGGCGGGTGAGGGCGCCCGGGCGGGCGGGCGAGGGCGCCCGTGCGGGTGAGGGCGATTCCGGGAATCGCCCGGGCGCCCTCACCCGCCCGGGCGCCCTCGCCCGCCCGCCCGGGCGACGGCGCCCGGGCGGGTGAGGGCGCCCGGGCGGGCGGGCAAGGGCGCCCGGGCGGGTGAGGGCGATTCCCGGAATCGCCCGGGCGCCCTCACCCCCCCGGGCGCCCTCGCCCGCCCGTGCGCCCTCGCCCGCCCGCCCGGGCGGGTGAGGGCGCCCGGGCGATTCTTGGAATCGCACTCACCCGCCCGGGCGCCCTCACCCGCCCGGCGCCCTCACCCGCCCGGCGCCCTCACCCGCCCGGGCGATTCCCAGAATCGCCCTCACCCGCCCGGGCGATTCCCAGAATCGCCCTCACCCGCCCGGGCCTGGCGGGCGGGCGGGTGAGGGTGCCCGGGCCGGGCGGGCAGGCGGGTGAAGGTGGGCGAGGGCGCCCGGGCCCGGGGGTGGGTGAGGGCGCCGGGGCCGGGTGGGGGGGCGGTTGTGGGTGCCCGGGCTGGTGGGAGGGGGGGTTGAGAGGGTTGGGGCGCGGGCGGTTGTGTGGGCACCCGGGCGGGGGGGGTTGGCAGGGTGCCCGGGCCGGGTGGTTCGGCGGGTGAGGGTGGGTGAGGGCACCAGGGCCGGGGGGCGGGGGATGGCGCCGGGGCCGGGTGGGGGGTCGATTCTGGGGGCGGGTGAGGGCGCCCGGGCCAGGGGAGGGGGGCATGGAGAGGGATTGGGCACGGGGGGTTGTGTGGGCGCCCGGGCGGGGAGGGTTGCAAGGCGCCCCGGCCGGCGGGGGGGGGGGGGGGGGGTTGGGAGGGTTGGGGGGGCGGGGGTTGAGAGGGCGCCCGGGCTGGGCAGGGGGAAGGGTGAGGGCGCTCGGGCAGGCGTTGGGTTGGGTTGGTAGGGATTAAAGGGGCCAGGGGTGTGGGTTGTGGGTGAAGGTAGTAAGGGTGTCGAGAGGGGGGTTAGAGGTAGGGGACGAGTCGCGCTGTGGCGCCCACCCTAGCATGTTATGGTTGAAAACATGTTAAATTTATACTTAGGAAAGAAAAATGATATTCTACCAAAAACATTAATGTGTTTTTTTTCCTCATAAACAACTTTGTTTGACACATAAAAATTTGGTTTTATTAGCATTTTTTAAAAATGTTGAAAATTGACCCTAAAAAAAATAAATCATTATTCCAGTATCATCACTTTCATTTTGAAGCTATATTTTGCACGAAAATTTCATAGTAAAGTTCGTAGTTACTGCCATTTTTAAAACATGTTCAAAATTAACGCCTAAAAAATAAAAACATCGTTCTAGTATACACACTTTTCGTTTTTAGCACTGTTTTTGATGTTTTTTTGGGGTTTTTTGGCCAGAGTTCCCGTTTTGAGTTTATAGTTCCCGTTTCATAGTTTACATTGTTTTTACATGTCCCTTGTAGGATTTTGTCTACAACAAGTCCCTCTTTGTAAGGCCCCCTGGTCATCATCGCACATTGGCGAGTCGAGTGCACAAGGTGGGCACATTTAACCGACGAGTTGAGGATGAGTCACTGGAGCGCGTGATGGGTGAGACGAGTCGATCGCATAAAATTGACGAGTTGGTGATGGGCGCGCCTGACGGATGAGCCGGGTCAACCGAATGAGCCAAGGACGCACCCACAAGACGAGTTGGAAAAAATGACTAAGTGTGAGCGAGCGCGTTGGTGAGTTTATAGGGGTGAGCAACCAAAAGTATTGGCATCCCTACACTTGGTACGTCGGGTGGAAGATGCGCTAAGTGTCAAAATCCATGGGTCGGCTTGGTGGCGACAAGACCCCATGCATGGTTGGCAAAGTGTATAAGTAAACATGGAAGAGAAGTTTGAAGGGCATCATCCAACAAGCTGAGTGAAGAGGAGTCCAAGTCTTGGGGTGGAAAAGTCTTAGCGAAGGCAAAGGGATGCACCCACAATGTAGGTGGAACAATGCATAGCAGCAACGCAGAGACCAGCGGGCAGACAGGCTGAGAGTTCGTGGGCGGTCGCATCGCAACGGGTGGGCAAACCATAGGTTGGTGGACAAGCAGGTAGCAGGTCGGCAGGCAATCAATACACGGAATAGGCGGACGGGCTTTTGGTGGGTAGGCCGTGTAGGGCGGTGCGCCAAGGGCGAGCTGAGTGGACAGTGCGCCCGAGGTGAATTCTGAATGGGGCATTGTGCGGGGCGACCGGGCAGCGAATGAAATGAAGGTTGGCACAACGCGTGGGCACAGTTGTGCGATTGTGTTGGGAAGGTCTCCACGGTGCAGCAACTAAGTCAGGTAGACCAGCCGAGCTGCACGACAACCATTTTGTTGTAAAAATTGTATAACTCAGTCGAGCTTGTCTCTCGGGGAAAAATTGTAAAACAACATTTATAAAAATATTACTATTATTACATGTGTCTTGTGTCTCTTGCATATGGTTAATGATTGATGTTTATTCTGCAATTTAATAAGTAAATATGATGAAAGATGAATTTGTTAGGCATAGTCCGGAAAATAACTTAGAAGATAAAATGTTTAAGTGTTTAGCTGGTGTCACACATGGACTAACTCATGAAAAAAGAGTTGGGGGTGTGACAGATGGTATCAAAGCAAATTGCAGAGACCAGGTATGTATTCAGTTTGAAGTTTTGGAAAGGAAATATTGGATTCATAGTTTGGGGTTTCTAGACCAGGAGGTTCATGGCAAGACCATCCAAGTGTTGGTGGACACAACTGCCACACATAACTTCATGACTACACATTTAGCGAAAGAAATTGGGTTGCAGATTTTTTCTTCGGATGTGGAGGTTAAGGCAGTGAACTCAAGGGCTAAAGTGGTTGGATTGGCAAACGAAGTGCCAATTTGAATTCAAGACTAGCAGGGTCGATTGGAATTCACGGTGATGGAGATGAACGACTTTGACATGATATTGGGGTAGGATTTCTTCAAGGGAAATAAGGAAATTATTTTCCCATTCTGTGATGAGATTATGCTGATCGGAGACTCACAAACTTGGAATTTGCCTACTCATAAGCAAAGGAAGGAAGTCAAGGTGCAACATGTTTCTGCACTAAGTTTGGAGAAGGCTATGCGTGAGTTAGATGTAGAGACATATGCGAGAGTCATTAGGGAGGTTGATAGTGATGATGGAGTGGGGATGCCTATTCTAGCTGAATTTTCTGATGTGTTGGCCAAGTATGTAGATTTGATGCCTCATGAAACTTCCACCAAGGTGTGTGATGGAACATGGAATTGAGCTAGAGCTAGGGAAGAAACCTCTGGTAAAAGCTCCTTATCGATTGCCAGGACCAGAGTTGGAGGAATTGAAACGAAATTTGAAAGAATTGACTGATGCAGGTTTCATAAGGACTTCAAGGTCCCCATATGGAGCTCCAGTATTGTTCCAATGGAAGAAAGACATAAATGAGATACGGATGTGTTGTGATTATCATGATCTTGACAAGCAGACGATAA
The DNA here is from genome assembly GCA_031772625.1 of Pinus tabuliformis. Classification (NCBI taxonomy): domain Eukaryota; kingdom Viridiplantae; phylum Streptophyta; class Pinopsida; order Pinales; family Pinaceae; genus Pinus; species Pinus tabuliformis. The sequence goes on along the minus strand of CM062815.1, from coordinate 655,496,654 downwards.
AGAATAGGTATCCTTTGCCATTAGTTGCAAATTGCTTTGATAAGCTTGCGAAAGCCCAAGTGTTTTCCAAGCTAGACTTGAGGCATGGGTACTATCAGGTGCAGATAGAGGAAGGAGATGAGAGGAAGACTACGATTGTGATAGGGTATGGAAGTTTTGAATTCCTTGTTATGCCATTCGGGTTGTGCAATGCTCCTGCCACATTTTTCACTTTGATGAATGATGTACTATGTCCATATTTGGAGTCATTCGTAGTAGTATACTTCGACGACATCGTGGTGGACAGTGATAACATAGAAGATCATAAGAAACACTTGGCTTTGGTGTTTGAGGCATTGAAGAAGAGTCATTTTTACTTTAAGAAGTTGAATTGTATGTTTGCCTAGATCGAGATTCCGTTCGTTGGGCAAATTGCAGGCTAAGGGCACATATGGATGGAGCCAAGCAGAGTGAAGGCGATAGAGGATTGGGCGAAACCGAAGAATTTCCATGATATGAGGGTGTTTTTGGGGATGACCAACTACCAAAAGAAGTTTGTAGAAGGGTAATCCAAAGTGACCTCGTCATTGACAGGCCTTTTGAAGAAGGATAAACAATGGAATTGGACGGCAAAATGTCATATGGAATTTGAAGACTTGAAGAAGAGGATGGTTTCAGCACTAATACTAAAGTTTCCTAACTTCGAGAGACCGTTTGAGGTACACATAGATGCTTTGGATTTTGTGATAGGAGGAGTTCTTATGTAGGATGGGCATTAGGTGGTATATGAGAGTCGGAAGTTGCAAGAGAGGGAATGAAGGTATTTGGTTCATGAGAAGGAGATGACTGCAATCATCCACTGTTTATAGGTATGGAGGCATTACTTGATTGAAAAGCATTTTGTTGTCAAGACTAACAAGGTTGCAGTGAGTTATTTTGCATCACAATCGAAGCTATTAGCGAAGCAAGCTCATTGACAAGACTGCTTGGCACAGTTTGACATGACTATTGAGTACAGGCTGGGTAGACTCAATGCAGTTGAAGATTCCCTCAGCAGGAAGGGACAGTTGCTCGCACTTGAGGAGGAAGAAGACCAGAAACACGAAGTAGGAGTCGGGTACATATGACTGAGGAGATGCAAAATAAGCTCAAAGCGAGCACTGAGACTGATACTCAAGCGCAAAACATTATGAAGCAGATAAAGGAGGGGAAGACACAAAAGTTTTTCTCCAAGATGGACTCTTATTCTTTGGGAACCGACTTTATATTCCAAAGACATCTGGACTTAGGAGACACCTTTTGAAGGAGTGCCACGATTCTTTGTGGGCTGGCCACCCAGGGCAGTGTCGTTCTTTGGCATTATTGGAGAGAGGGTTCTTTTGGGAGAAGATGAGGGAGGATGTAGAGGAGTATGTGCACACATGTATTATTTGTCAGCAGGACAAATTGGACACCCAAAGGTATGGAGGATTGTCACAGCCTTTACCGATTTTGGAAAAACCATGGATGAGTGTCTCAATGGACTTCATTACTCAATTAGAGCAGGTGCAGGGGTATAATGAGATTATGGTTGTGGTTGATCATTTTTCCAAGTATGTTGTCTTCATTCCAATGAAGATACCTTGTGGAACTGAGAAGACTGCGGAGTTGTTATTGAAGAACATAGTGGAGTATTAGGGAATGCTATTGAGCATTGTGTTGGATCGAGATCCGCATTTTACAGGCAGATTTTGGACCACATTGTTCAAGTTAGTCAGAACAGATTTGTTGATGAGTTCAAGTTACCATCCGCAAATAGATGGGAATACTAAGTGAATTAATGCACTGCTGGAGGACTAGTTTAGACATTATGTGATGGCTGATTAGAAGAATTGGCCTGAACTCTTGGATGTAGCTCAGTTTAGCTACAACATGCAGAAGAGTTCCGCAAAAGGGTATAGTCCATTTGAGTTGGTGAATGGACAGTTGCTAGTTGCTCCTCATACTGTATTGACGAGAGGTTTTTTGAGGAGTCCTCATGCGAAGAGGTTTATGACAGCATGGGAGGAGACCTTGGAGTTAGCACAGTTGCGCTTGCATGAGGCTGCAAGGAGGATGAAGAAATGGGCAGATAAGGATAGGCAGAATGCACACTTTAGTGTGGGAGATATGGTTTTTCTCAGGATTACTGGAGATTAGTTTCAGCCACCGAAAGGGACTGTGAGATATTTGACGAGGAAGTATGAGGGGCCATTTCGAGTGAAGAAGTGAGTGGGAGAAGTTTCATATCAGTTGGAACTTCTGAACCACATGCGTTTGAAACAAAGGCCTTGGGAGTAACATGTGACGATAATTCCTCATTAGATGGAAGGATGCACCGGAGGAGGATAACTGGGAGATGGAGGACTCACTGTGGAGGTGGAAGAAGAAGATTGTGAAGTATGATAGGAAGCTACGGAGGATAGCTGGATTGCCGAGGACGACAATGACTTCTGGTGGGGGAGGATGTAAGGCCCTCGGGTCATCATCGCACATTGGCGAGTTGAGTGCGCACGGTGGGTGCGTTTAACCGAAGAGTTGAGGACGAGTCGCCAAAGCACGCGATGGGCGAGATGAGTCAGTCACATAAAACTGACGAGTTGATAATGGGCGTGCCTGACCGACGAGATGGGTCAACCGAATGAGCCAAGGATGCACCCACGAGACGAGTTGGGAAAAATGACTAAGTGTGGGTGAGCGCGTTGGTGAGTTTATAGAGCGAGCAACGAAAAGTATGGATGCCCCTACACTTGGGCCAACAGGTGGAAAATATGCTAAGTGTCAAAAAACATGGGTCAGCTTGGTGGTGACAAGCCCCCATGCATGGTTGGAAAAGTGCATAAGTAAACATGGTGGTGAAATGTGAAGGGCATCATCCAATGAGTTGAGTGAAGAGGAGTCCAAGTCTTGGGGCGAACAAGTCATAGTGAAGGTGAAGGGATTTGCCCATAGTGTGGGCAGAACAGTGTATAGTACCAACATGAAGACCGGCAGGTAGACAGGCTGAGAGTTCGTGGGTAGTCGCATCGCAGTAGGAGGGCAAACTGCAGGTCGACGGATAGGCAGGTAACAAGTCAACGGGCAGTCAGTAGATGTAACAGGCAGATGGGTTGATGGCGAGTTGAAATGACAGGCGCCGAGATGAGCCAGGTGGGTAGGCCGTGTAGGACAGTGCGTCGAGGGCGAGCTTGGTGGGCAACCTGAGTGGGCAGTGCACGCGCGGTGAAGTCTAAACAGGAAGTCGTGCAGGGCGACCGGGCAGCGAATGGAACGAAGGTTGGCACAGTGCGTGGGCACGATGGTGCGATTGTGTTGGGAAAGTCTGCAGGGTGCAGTGGCCGGGTCAGGTAGACCAGCCGAGCTGCACGACAGCCACTTTGTTGTAAGAATTATATAACCCAGTCGAGCTTGCCTCTTGGGGAAAAATTGTAAAACAACATTTATAAAAAGATTACTATTATTACATGTGTCTTGTGTCTCTTGCATATGGTTAATGATTGATGTTTATTCCGCAATTTAATAAGTAAAGATGTTGAAATATGAATATGTTAGGCCTAGTCCAAAAAATAACTTAGAAGATAAAATGTTTAAGTGATTATCCAGTGCTGCACGTGGACTAACTTGTGAAAAAGGAGTTGGGGGTGTGACACTATTGGATCCGCAAAAATAATCCTTAGCCCCTACCTATTTCTACATGCACATTGTCTTGGTTTTGGTTTAATAGATTTTATATAACCAATTACCACATCTACATCAATATACTATTCGATTTTCTTTTACCTTCATGTTGTGGTTCAGTTAAAATATTCCATTGCTATAGGATTCCTTCTCTTATATTTGTGAGGTTCCTATCTTGTTGTCTAGGATAGATTCAGGGACAAAGGTTAGAACCCTTATCCCAAATTTTTGATTTAATATAACACTACGAATAAACTGAATCATAATTTGATTTTGAACACAAATACAAGTGAAGAAAAGTTTGCAGAAAACTGCTATTAACTCTAACACAGTGGTAGACTTCCAGTATTTCCTCAAAAATCTATAGTAAAAAAAATAAATTATATAGTAGAAATAAAATAGAGCACAAGGTTTTCCTCTGCTATAGCCTTTAACCTCTATGGTATTGTGAAAGGGGAGAGATTGATATCTGCCATGTGCTACTGTGTTCGCTATAGTAGCTGCTACTCAAAAGATGAATAAGCACTTCACCGGGATGGCTTGGAAACATTATTTATTTGATTACAAATCTTGACAACCCTATATATTTAGGTTCCCTATAATTGAAAAATCTAAGTGCCTTAATTATAAAAGGACGCTAGGAATAAAATTCGCTAAACTTGCAATGGTATTTAATGTAGGGTTTGGATGGTTATTAATAGTCAATAGTTGGGTTACAGAAGGTCACCACTCTTGCATATCAAGAGAAGTTGGGTATTGAGTAATACTCAGACTTTAGTTAGGTATTGAGTAATACTTAGACTTTTGGCAACTCACTATAGAAGACATTGTTAGCAAAAAAAATTATATCATTGGAAAGAATAAAAATCTATCCTACTAATTTTAACTAAAACGTCCCACATTTAATGATTATTTTGAATGAATTTTTAAATTTTAAATTTTGCTATAAGTAATGATCAAAATAATTCAGTCAAAAATTAAAAAAAAAAAAATATTGAAATAATGATCAAAATAATTCAGTCAAAAATTAAAAAAAAAATATTGAAATTATAATAAGTGATTATCAAAATAATTCAGTTAAAAATTAAAAAGAATTATTGGAATTATAATAATTGATGATAAAAATAATTTAGTTAAAAGTTAAAAAGAATTATAATTTTTATTGGTTTTATACATTAAGAAAATAATTCTTTTAGAATAGGAATAATTAACATATTTAAAATTATAATTTAACTAATTTAAATAATAATTTGATAAATAATTATATATTTAAATTATAATGAATTGATATATTTTAAATTATTAAAAGTAATGTATATATTTTAAATATTAAAAATGTTTTAAATAAGTGTTACAATTAAAATTTCGTTGGAGTTTAGATGTTAGTGTTGAAAAAATAAAAACTGTTATGACTAAATTTAATTTTAAAAAATATTAATTATTAAAAAATATTAATTACAATTTAATTTGAGAAAATAAATTATTTTAATTACTATTTACTTAAAATTTTAACATCAAAATTTTCTATGAAATAATAAAAAAAAAAAAATATTATTTAAAATTTCAACATCATATATATATTCGCTTTTCCTTTTAAGCTCTAATGAATTTGAGTAGAGATGTTGGGACCTTTTCCCCAAAAAAATATACAAAATAACATGGCGAAAAAAGATTATTTTATTTATTTTTATTTTTTTAATTAGTTATATGATTTTTTTTTAAATTAAAATTTAATTTAATAACGTATAATTATTTTTCAAAATCTTAGAAAGATTTTACATAATATTTTAGTATTAATTTTAATTTAAAACTTACACTATTACTATTAAAAAATAATACAAATTATTGCCAATAAAATCTAGTTCAGGTGTCGATTTAAATTATCTTATCTTCTGATATTGTCCGAGGTTAAAGTCTTTATATAAATGAAAACAAATATTTATTCAATTCCACGTTTCTTTACCCAACTGTACTGAGCAGTTGTTTGGCCATGATTATCTTAGAGTCAATTCTTAGTTACTTCTATTACTTTAACTCTGCCTTGTTATTCTAACACGGATAGATAGACAATCTAGAACCATCCACTCTTGATCCGTTCCTACTAGCCCAGTTCAGGGTGATGTTGTAGAATTAGTGACTCCAATCTGTTGGTCTATGAACACATGCGTAATGAGAGTTTGGGAGATCTGCTTCATGGGCCTAAGTCTATTGTTGTTGACTAGCCCATAAGATACAAGATAGTCCTTGGAGCTGCTCTAGGGTTGGCATATCCTTATCATGATTGCGAGCCATCCATTGTTCACAAAGAGGTTAAATCTAATAATATTATGTTGGATGAGGATTATGGGTTCATGTTGTATATTTCAGTCTCACGAAAATCTGCAGAACTGTGGCATGGGTGTTGATTATGTGTACAATTGCTGGGCCTTATGGGTCCAGGTTACTGTAAAATAATTATATTGGGCGTTTCTCCAAATTATGTTAGAATTTTTTTTTTAATTTCAAAGGTGGTATTGTTGTGTTTAGTCAATTTATTTGAGGTAGATTTAGATCTTTGGTGAAGTGACCAATATGACTAGATTTTTTGCTTACTAATTGTTTGGTATTGTTGTGTTTAGTCCATTTATTTGAGGTAGATTTAGATCTTGGTCAAGTGACCAATATGACTAGATTTTTTGCTTACTGATTGTTTGGTTTCTTTTGTGCTCTTTTTATTCCTAAGTTCTTTTTGTGCTACTTTTATTCCTAAATTGAAGGTTTTGGTTTTTCTACTTTAATCAATTAAGTTGTTTATAAAGATGGATATTCATACCTCACCTTGCTCTGATTGCGCTCCTTTCCCATTAAATGGAAATGTGAACTTTGGTTGGGTCTCTTTTTCCATGAAATTGAACTCTGCACTAATGGCTTCATTTTAAACTTGATAATAATGTTGAGATTTTATGAATATTGGTGCATAGTTCCTACCTTTTAACACATTTTTTACTCCATTTTGTTTACAATTTTCTCTTATTATTTTATCAACTGACTGATATTCTTTGATGTTAATTTGAAATAATTTTGTACGAAATTTTTGTAAATAAAGTAGGAATCAGTCTTATATCAACCTATTTTGTACGAAATTTTTGTAAATTAAGTAGGAATCAATCTTATGTCAACCTTTTTAGTGTAATAAAATCATGCAGAGCTAAAATGTAAAAATGGTTCAAGAACAACTTCAGCAAGGGATAGCATCAGTTTAACTGAGAGTGGAACCAAGGAATACTTGACTGCATTCTGGCAACTTTTTATTTTCTTTTATTTCCTTTTTGTGTAATATGCAGGCATTAATATATGTGTAGCCATATCTGTAGTGTCACTTCATCTGTAAAATGAAACCTTCTGAGATGAATTTCAAGTTCATTGCAGCAATCTGAAATCCAAAACGATAGTGTTATTAACTTTTATTTTAAACCTTGTTGTAAAAGAGTGGCAGTCTGATCACTGTTAACAAAGAGTTAATCATGGGAGAAAAATAAAAGACCAGTATATATATAATTGTAATATTTTTTAAGTTATTATAAAATATTGGAGTATTAATTGTTGTCTTAATTTGTAAAAATAAATAAAAAATTGCATATCATATTTGATATTTAAAAAAAAAAAAAAATTAATTTTGATTTTCTTATTATTATATTATTTTGAATATTATTGTTATGGATATAGTTTTTTATACTTTTAATAAATTTATATATATATATATATATATAAATAATAAAATATAAAAATTATAATGTTAATATTTTTAAATAATTTTTACAAATTTCAATGTAATTTTATATAAAATTTCAATAATTTTTTTATTTTTTTTTATTTCAAATAATTTCATATTAACACATCATTTCAACCGAATAAATTAAAAATTATATACACAAAATTTATATATAACACTTATTTTACTATATATTAAATTATCAATAACAAAACACTTATTATAATCAAAACATTCACTATTATAATAATAATATTTAATATAAAACTAAACCCTCTACTTTATTTTTAATAACAACTTATAATGTAAAACTAACGCACTACTTTTTTTGGTAAGAACTTCAATTCCAGTTTAAATATATAGTTTTCCAGCACAATTAATGATTCCCACATCTCTTCCTTTCTAAAATTTGGTAATCAATCTTATAAACCTAACATCTTATTAATATTTTAAAAACTTCTCAAACAACAAAATCCATCACTTTATAGGAAACAAATTATTTTTAAAATATTAATCACATATCTTCATTGTTTAATATTTATTCTGATCAATTAAAAAAGCTAACTATTTCGACAACGTTAATCACGGATCTTCTTTGTTTAATGTTCATTCTAATCAAGTAAGAAAAGTAATTATTTGGACAATCTACATATCTTTTTTGTTTAATGGTTATTCTAATAACTATGGAAACTAATTATTGAAAAAGGTTTATCATTTTATTAATTCAATTTATTAAGAAATAGGATGTTGGTTATTTAAAATTTGTGCATGTTCGTAGCCATTTATAAAGAAAGTTACAAAAAAAATTATTAATATCCAAAAAAATATACAATTTTACTCCACTTCCAGTGCTCATGATTTCCTATATAGTTTGTTAAGGAGTACACAAGAAAATGTTGAAATTGTAATTTCCAACTGCAGGTCGAAAGCACACAGTTTTTCCCTTGCGATGCGATCAGATCGCAGATCGCAGATCGCATCCTTGATCCCCTTACCTTATTCTGCTCCCTTTGTTTTCCTGCGATGCGATGCGATTGCAGATCGCAGATCGCAAACTTTTGCCTTTGCGCATTAAAGCCCTCCACTCTGCATCCGCCGACTGCGATATTGCGATGCGATATCATCGTACATCGCACCATTCGCCAAGTTGATCCTCGCCGTCCATTCATTTTTTTATCCAACGGCCCATTTTTGTTCCCGCCTTGAACACGCGTCCGCCATGCCTCATTTATGTTTTAAACTTACCTTTTGTGTTCCCAAAGAAGAAAGAAAGCTTTATGCCATAACTGCTCTCCAACAACGTTAAAGAAGAAGAATGGTCGAGACCAAGAAGGACGCGCCTCGTGCAGCGAAAAGCATTAACAGGTTATGGGTTTCATTTACTGTTTACAGTGTCTACCCCAGCAGAGCACCAGAAAGGGCCGATTTGTGTCAGAGGCCCATCTTAGATTGTAAATGTGGTTGGTGGCTCATCAAGACACCTCCACGCATAACCTAGCAGAGATTTTTTTTGTAATAGATGATATATATACCCAGAACAACAATGTAACAAAGAGACAGAGAGAGAGAGAGAGAGAGCGGATGAGAGTTAGAGCACAGCAGTGCAGAACGCAGCAGCGTAAAGAAAAGAGAACACAACAGTGTTGTTGTAATCCCTCTGATAGAGGAAGACAAATCTTTTGTAATAGCAGTATTTTAAATGAATACAAGTTTTTATGTGTGTGTTGTTGAAAATCTTGTTCTCCTGCAAAACATTTTTTTTGTTGTTTCCACTGTGCTAAGATCTTGTGCGTTCAAAACAAAGTATTACTCTCTGTTTGAATTATTTGTGTTTTGGAATTTATCAGAAAATTCCCAACAGTGGTATCAGAGCTTGTCCAGGCTCTTTGAAGGCGTCAAAGAAGCTTAAGGAAGGATTTCTTGTTGCAGCAGCTTCTCCAGCAGCGTGAAGGCTGAGGCAAAAGAATCCAAGGTATTTCTCAGTTATTTTTAAACACACAGTCAAGTATTTGAAGCATAGTTTAGAGTGTAAGAATGGCCAGCTCCAGCACCAGCACCAGCACTAGCATGGGTATCTTTAATACTCAGCTCCCACAATTTGATGGCAAAAATTATGACTATTGGGCAATAACAATGAAAGCCTTGTTTGCTTCCCAAGACTTATGGGAAATAGTTGAAGATGGTTTTAAAGAACCAACAGATGAAAATGAGTTTAATAATCTAACTCAGGCAGAGAAAGATCTGTTGAAGAGCTACAAGAAGAAGGATTCAAAAGCCTTCTTCTTCTTATATCAAGCAGTGCATGGAAGCGTGTTTCTAAGGCTAGCAGCAGCCAAGACATCCAAAAAAGCATGGCAAACTCTTAAAACAGCCTATCAAGGCATGGAGAAAGTGAAGACAGCAAAACTACAGTTGCTGAGGAGAGATTTTGAGAACCTATGCATGAAGGAGTCAGACAATATTGACTCATTCTTCACACATGTGATTGGTTTGGTCACACAAATAAGGACTCATGGAGAAGTTCTTGAAGAAAGGAGGATTGTGGAGAAACTATTGAGGAGCCTACCCTCAAAGTTCCATGTGATTGTCACCACCATAGAAGAGACAAAGGATCTCTCAAACTTTTCAGTTGATGAACTTCATGCATCACTGATAACACATGAGGAGAGGTTGAGCAGAAATGAAAACTCATCTCTAGAACAAGCCTTCAAGACCCAGATGTCCTTTGGAAGAGGAAGAGGTCAAGGCAGAGGAAACAAGAGAGGAAGAGGCAGAAGCCAAAACAGAGGTGGAAGAAACAGTCCAGCAAACGCTCAAGGAAGAGGCAGCAATTCAAATCAGAACCAAGGCCAAGACAGCAGCCAACAAAGTGGACAACATCATTCTCAAGGACAAAGGTATGAAAAATCCAATGTCCAATGTTATTACTGTAAAAAATATGGGCATTATGCCAATGAATGTAGAAATAAACAACATGATATGAATAATAGATCTAGTGCAAATATCACTAGAGAAAATATCAGCCAAGATAATGTGCTTTTAGCTTGTAACATGGCTGAAACAAACAGTGAAGATATATGGTGTCTAGACTCCGGTTGGAGCAACCATATGACAGGAAACATAGCCCTGTTTTCCGCTTTAGATCAAAGTGTGAAGTCACAAGTCACATTTGGGACAGATAGTAAAGTTTCTGTTATGGGTAAAGGAGAAGTTAAAATATTTACAAAGAAAGGTAAAAAGAAAACCATAGCAGATGTCTATTATGTTCCTAGAATGAAGTGTAACCTCTTAAGTATTGGACAACTTGTTCAAAAGGGTTACAATGTTTTCTTTGAGAATGATGCATGCACCATCATGGATAAACCACCCAGTAAACGCTGCATTGCTGAAGTGAAGATGACAAGGAACAGAATGTTCCCTCTCATAATAAGGGCAAATTTGAAAAACAAAGAAGAAATTGCAGCAGTTACCCAAGAGGCTTTCCAAAGCCAACCAAAGGATGAAAATTGGTTGTGGCACTTGAGATTTGGGCATCTCAACTTTGGAGGTCTTAACCTATTGAGTAGAAAAGGAATGGTAAGAGGATTACCATTGATAGAGAAACCAGATAGCCTTTGTGAAGGTTGTATCTTGGGGAAACAACACAGAGAAAGTTTTCCATCAGGGAAAAGCATAAGGGCAAAAGCACCCTTAGAGATTGTACACTCAGACTTATGTGGACCAATGCAAACTCCATTGCTTGCAGGCAGCCAATATTTTCTAACGTTCATTGATGATTTCACCAGAAAGACTTGGGTTTATTTCCTAAAAAACAAAAGTGAAGTGTTTGAAAATTTTCGAAATTTCAAAGCACTTGTGGAAAACCAAAGCGGGCTGCATATCAAAGTTCTGAGAACTGATAGAGGAGGTGAGTATATCTCCAAGGAATTCCTACGGTTTTGTAGAGAAAATGGAATACACAAGTAGTTTATAGCAAGGTACACTCCGCAGCAAAATGGAGTTGCCGAGAGGAAGAATAGAACAATCATGGATATGGCAAGGAGTATGCTAAAGGGAAAACATTTGCCAAATGATTATTGTTCCGAAGCTGTACATTGTGCAGTATACATTTTGAATAGATGCCCAACAAAAGCAATGATGAACAAAGTGCCGGAAGAAGCATGGAGTAGGAGAAAGCAAGGAGTCACCCACATGAAAGTTTTTGGGTGTGTGGCTTATGCACACATTCCAGATCAGCTAAGGAAGAAGTTGGACAAAAAAGGGGAGAAATGCATTTTCTTTGGATACATTGAAGAATCCAAAGCTTACAGGTTGTATATCTCATCTACCAAGAAGTTTTTTGTGAGCAGATATGTTCAATTCATTGAGGAGGAAGCTTGGGTTGGAAGCATAGAGAAAACAGTGAATGTAAAAAATTGTTTGTCTCATGATGAAGATGATGAGGAGATGGCTGAAATACATCTCCAAACAGCAGCGCCAACATAAGGACAGCAAGGGACACCCTTGAAGAGAAATGAAAGTGCTTCTCCAAGCACACCACAAGGAGGAAATTCAAGTGCTTGTTCAAGCACTTGCACATCGAATGAAAGAGGTAAGAAGTTTAGAAACTTAAGTGACATTTATGATGAAGGTATGAATTCTCTGTTTGCATTGTATTGTCATGTTGATGACCCTATTCATTTCGAAGATGCTATTAAGGATAGGAAATGGATAGAAGTTATGGATGAGAAGATTAATTCCATAGAAAGAAACAAGACATGGGATTTGGTTGAACTACCAAAAGGAAAAGAAGTTATTGGAGTTAAGTGGGTATACAAGACTAAGTGCAATGCTGAAGGCAAGATAGAAAGACACAAGGCAAGACTTGTTGTCAAGGGATACAAGCAGCAGTATGGGAGAGATTATGTGGAAACTTTTGTACCGGTTGCACGAATGGAAACAGTGAGAGCAGTGCTGTCCATAGCCGCACAAAACAAGTGGAAAGTTTACGAAATGGACGTGAAGTCAACATTCCTGAATGGAGTGTTAAAGGAAGAGGTCTACATTGAACAACCTCCAGGCTATGAAAAAAAGGCCAAGAGCATAAAGTGTGCAGATTGAAGAAAGCTCTTTATGGGCTGAAGCAAGCGCCAAGAGCATGGTACAGTAGGATAGATTCCTATCTACTGGAAAATGAATTTGCAAAGTGTGGGGGAGAACCAACCCTCTACATCAAAGGAAAGTATGGTAAAATTCTAATTGTTGTGTTATATGTTGATGATGTTATTTTCACAGGTAATGATAATTGCCTCATTGAAAATTTCAAAGCAGTCATGAAAGAAGAATTTGAGATGACTGACATGGGTTTGCTGAGATACTTCTTAGGAATAGAAGTAGATCAAAATGAAAATGGAATTTTTATCTCACAAGCAAAGTATGTAAATGAAGTGTTGAAAAGATTTAACATGCAGGACAGCAAAGAAGCAATCACTCCCATAGTGATGGGATTAAAACTCATCAAAGAAGATAGCAGTAAGGATTTTGATCCTAGCTTGTATAAGAGCATAGTTGGCAGCCTAATGTACTTAACTGCAACTAGGCCGGACATAATGTTTGCTGTTAGTTTAATTTCCAGATTCATGGAGAGGCCAAAAGAAGCACATTGGCAGGCAGCAAAAAGAATTCTGAGGTATGTCAAAGGTACTAAAAGATTTGGCATTTTATATACTTTTTCAGAAAGTTCAGATTTAGTTGGCTACACCGATAGCGATTGGGCTGGAAGTGTGGATGATTGGAAAAGCACATCTGGTTATCTCTTTCACATGGGTTCAGGAGCAATTTCATGGGCTTCTAAGAAACAGCCCATTGTGGCGTTGTCTACAACAGAGGCAGAATACGTGGCAGCTATAGCAGCAGCGTGTCAAGCGGTTTGGATGAGAAGAATGCTAAGGAGCTTAGGCCAAGAGCAGGCAAAAGCAACGGTTATTTTTTGTGACAATAGCTCAACTATTGCATTGTCCAAGAATTCTGTGTTTCACAAGCGAACGAAACACATTGACACAAAGTTTCATTACATCAGGGAATTGGTGAACAATGGTGAAATTGTTTTACAACATTGCAGGACTCAGGAGCAGGTTGCAGACATTCTGACCAAGCCATTGGATCAGAAAAGTTTCGAACTTTTGAGGAAAAGTCTGGGTATGACTGATAACCCAGCAGTTGAAATTAAAGGGGAGTGTTGAAATTGTAATTTCCAACTGCAGGTCGAAACCACACAGTTTTTCCCTTGCGATGCGATCAGATCGCAGATTGCAGATCGCATCCTTGATCCCCTTACCTTATTCTGCTCCCTTTGTTTTCTTGCGAAGCGATCCTGCGATGTGATGCGATCGCAGAACGCAAACTTTTGCCTTTGCGCGTTAAATCCCTCCACTCTACATCCGCCGACTGCGATATTGTGATGCGATATCATCGTGCATCGCACCATTTGCCAAGTTGATCCTCGCCGTCCATTCATTTTTTTATCCAACGGCCCATTTTTGTTCCCGCCTTGAACACGCGTCCACCATGCCTCATTTATGTTTTAAACTTACCTTTTGTGTTCCCAAAGAGGAAAGAAAGCTTTATGCCATAACTGCCCTCCAACAGCATTAAAGAAGAAGAATGGTCGAGACCAAGAAGGACGTGCCTCGTGCAACTAAAAGCATTAACAGGTTATGGGTTTCATTTACTGTTTACTGCGTCTACCCCAGCAGAGCATCAGAAAGGGCCGATTTGTATCAGAGGCCCATCTTAGATTGTAAATGTGGTTGGTGGTTCATCAAGACACCACCATGCATAACCTAGCAAAGATTTTTTTTGTAATAGATGACATATATACCTAGAATAGCAATGTAACAGAGAGAGAGAGAGAGAGGATGAGAGTTAGAGCACAGCAGTGCAGAACTCAACAGCATAAAGAAAAGAGAACACAGTAGTGTTGTTGTAATCCCTCTAATAGAGGAAGACAAATCTTTTGTAATAGCAGTCTTTTAATGAATACAATTTTTTATGTGTGTGTTGTTGAAAACCCTGCTCTCCTGCAAAACATTTTTTTTGTTGTTTCCGCTGTGCTAAGATCCTGTGCGTTCAAAACAAAGTATTACTCTCTGTTCAAATTATTTGTGTTTTGGAATTTATCAAAAAATTCCCAATAGAAAATAGCTTTGTTTCTCTGCTCGGCCCTATAGAAACGCCGCTGCAGAAACGCCGCTGCAAATACACAATTGAACAATTGAATTGTTCAACTCGAGATCTGCTGCGCTTAAATTTAAAGTACACAGTGAAACCACGAGATTGCTTTTAAAAGGTTTAAGCAAAGCAGTGCATTTATCTGAACTCTTCTTCGATTATCTTTTTTTTCCTTTCACGGTCTCTCCAGTATAATTACACCATTTTCCGGAAAAATTAACATTCATTTTCTTCAAAATCTGATCATGCTACGTGTCGACAAGGCCCGCTCTCATTCATAAGAACTTCGGTCTATTAGTTTCGTGCTCTCCCCTTCAAACAATCGCTTACAGTTCAATTCCCGCAACGTGTGGGTAGGTGTTTACAGATGTGAGCCAGCGACTGAAGATTGCATTCAACAATTGTGTCCACGAATAGGCACGTATCGCTGGAGCTATTCCCCTCCGACACGTCCACCACATATGATTCAATCACCAGTGTCCCGTCCTTCCTGCCCACGTTGCAGACTTCATTCACTGTGGTGAACGACCGATAGTTTTTGAGGCGGTGATCTCCTCCGACGATTCTGAAGCTCAGAACGTGATTATCATTGTCCAGAATCTCTAGCCGCTCGGTGCTGCGCTTCGCTAGAAGTCCCGAGACCACGCGAACCTCTCTTGTACTCCCCATGGTGCCGTCACCCTGCATGGAGCAACTACGGATGAAATGCTTGGACGTCTGTGGTTTGTCGAAGCGCCGCACCACTGACCATACCTTCTCCACCATTGCCCGAATCCGCCTCACGACCATCGAAGAGATCTGGCTGCCGCCAACGGAATGTTTGTGATATCGTTTCACCACATCTCTGAGACACTCATATTCCTTTTCCTTCACCAGAGGTAGCATCTCAGATGCTGGATTGGTCGGCTGCGTGGGCCGCATCGAGTCCGTTTGTTCCGTGATTTTGGAGAAATCTGAAAATAACTACCGCTGGTGAGGTGGAGACATGCTCGAATTCGAATTCGAGGCTTGGATGCTCAGAAATACTGCATTGACCTTGAGGGATATCAGATCAGTCCATGCAAATACAGAAGATCGGAGTTTCGGCGTACCCGGCAATGTTGAATAGATGGAGAGTGTGGGCGGTTAGAAATTATGATGATTTCATGCACAGCAAAAATAAAGTAAATTCCTATTTCCAGACCCCACTCTGTAGTTCACGTGAATAAGCCGAAAAAATGCCATCCCTCCCTTGTGGACAAAACAATCACAGGGTTGCGCATGGAGGGATGGTGAATCCCATAGGATGTGACATTCCACCTGAGAATCCGGATCACAATCGGCGATCAACGATCCTTGCTCGTCCAAGTGGGCTTCGTGAGACATTACGTGTATTATGTGAGTTATTTGAATGTTTTGACACATCAATCTAAAAATTGATTTTTTTTTTTTTTGGCCGAACTAAGCTGAGTTTATGTCCGGGTTAATCTCCATGTTGGATGGAAATACACTTTGTACATGAGTGGGATGTTATCACTCAGATTAAAGTAAATATTTTACTTATGAGTGGGATGTTATCACTCAAATTAAAGTAAACACTTTGCTTATGAGTGGGATGTTATAACAGGATTGAAGTATGTCTTTTGAGATAGATTAATTCCTGTAAAACCTGGTTGTTATTTTTAACTTGTCTTATAAGATTTGAACACCAAATTGGTGTATGAGACCCTCTTATTTGTGGGACAAGGGATCCACCTCCGCGATTTGAGTATTAAGTCTAATAAAACATATATATTCTGCCCCTCTCGTTTTGAAGATGACCTCTTAGGAGGAAACACATGCTCTTAACCATTAAAGTCACTCAAGTAATAATTTACATATAACATTACTCAACCACAGTATCATTGACCAATTTACTTCTATAATCGTTTGCATCTCACTCAGATCTGACAACAAAAAGTGAAACGTCGCCACTATTCTGCTAGTACAACTCAATTAGAGCACTGAATGAAACCTACCATGTGTGATACACTCCTCTATTTCAAATTTGAAATTTGAGTGCGCCCAACAAAGTGTTATTTCAAATTTGAAAGCTCAACAAAGCATTACATGAATGCCCATGTCGAGGAGGTTGGCTTCTTGGTGTGTTTCTTCTGGGTGATACTCGACGATTACACCTTTCGTTTTTGCTAAGTGTATACCGAAGTTCTGCAATAGTATAGCTATTCTATTGTTGCTCTTGCATTTATCGATTGTTGGTTTTGATGCAGGGTTGAACACCTCAGAAATGATATAAGAGGAAAGTTTTGCAATAACATCGTCCGAAAGGAAGAGGGTACTGGTCCATCAGACTCAATCTTTTCAACGCAGTGACTGGCCTCGTGGAGCCACGTGTTGTGTGCTCAATTATTTTTTGCATATTCGGTTTCGTTTAAAGGACTTATCTCAACGCTCGCGACAACAATGAGCACGACAACATTGTGGCTACTATGAATGTTCACAACGTGGAAGAAGACACATGCACAATATTGCCTTCCATGACTCAAAATGGGGAAGAATATAGAGTTTTCATGGAGATAAAATTTATCGTAATAAGTGCAACCAACAAGGATAGTTGCATCCTCCAGCATACAGAAGTGCCGAAGTTTTTGATGCGGAGAAGGGTACTTGGAACACGTTGGAAGAAATGTAGATTTCAAACATACCTATAGGATGCTGTGAGAAATATTTCAATACAGGTGGGAATTTGTACGCGATCAATGAGGAACTAGTGAAAAAGTATGATGCTCAGAAAATCCTTTTTACGTCTATTGCTTATGTCGAGGGACGTTTTTCCATTACCACATCTGTTGTCCCGTGGCGATATTGGACTTTTGTGAGTGGTATTAATGGTGATCCGATATCTTACTTATATTTAAAATAAGATAATTATAACTCTTGCATGAGCAGTTAGCTAAATATAGAGAGTCAGTGCACTGAGTGATTGAGGGTTGAGTGTTTGAGTGTTGATTTAAGTGAGACGAGTTTGACTATGTGATTGCATGTGGTTGCATGTCAAGATATTTTAGGCGAGTAGCTAGTTGGAAAGGTTTAAATACCCTTCACCGGGTTCACTGTAATCATCATGTTTTGTGTGATCAATAGAAGAGCAACAACTCGTGTTTTGTGTGAATTCATGCTTTGTCTCCTTCGCCTTTCCAACAAATTGGTATAAGAGTGAAGGAGAACAGATTAGCAGCTATCCGTGGAGAGGAGAAATATATATTTTTTCTTGTTGTGTTTGAGCATTAACGCATCCTGCAAGTTATCTACAAGGTGTTATATCGCATTCAAGCGAGTCATGCTAACTAAAAAATTTACACGCTTTTGCATGTACACGGATTGACATAATTGCATAGCATTACGAGACTAATGTGACACTTCGCTTTCGTGAGGGACGTTAGCACGCATTCGAATTAATCAAAAGAACCCGTTAGTGTGAACAATGTGTTAACACTTCAAAGGAGTACCATAAAGTCTCAAAGGAAGAAAATTTTAGAGAAAGATGGCTTTCTCAAATTTCCAGCCCCAGTTCCCACCGTTTATAGGGAAAGATTATGATGTGTGGGCCATTAAGATGGCGACCATGTTGCAGGAACATGATGTTTGGGATTATGTCAAGTTTGGGTTTTCAGAGCCTAAGAGCGAAGAATAAGAACAAGCTCTCAGTAATACAGAGAGGGAACAATGGAAGAAAGACAAGAAGAAGAATGCACATGCGTTGCAGCTTATTCAACAGAGAGTGGACCGAGTAGTGTTCCAGAGGATTATGATCATGTCTTCAGTTAAAGTAGCATGGGATACTTTGGTGACAAACTATATAGGTATGGCCAAAGTCAATATTGTTAAGTTTCAGAATACTAGGAGAGATTTTGAAAGTCTCCAGATGAAGGAGACAAAGGACATCGATTATTTCATGAATCGGGTTATAACTATCGTAAATCAATTAAAGATTTATGGTGAAGATATAAAATATCAAAGAGTGGTTGAGAAGGTCCTTCGATCTTTGTCTAGCAAATTTGTTGTTGTGGTAGTAGCCATAAAAGAAGCCAAGAATTTGGCATCATTGACAGTTGATGAGCTGATGGAATCACTTCTATCGTATGAGGCAAGGATAGATAGAAATAGGGATTCCACTTTAGAGACCACTTTCAAAATTCAGTTTTCTATTTCAAGAGACAAAGGTCGAGACATAAATAGATCGAGAGGTAGAGGACGAAGTGGAAGATATGGTGGTCAGTAAAATGGCTGAGAAGAGCATGAACATGTAAATGGAAGCAACTACAGAAGCTTCAACAATAATCAAAGAGTTGACAAATCAAAGGTGAGATGTTATTATTGCAATAAATTTGGTCACTATGCTCGTGATTGCAGAAAAAAGATAGTTGATCAAGGGAACCAAAAAGCTAATGTCACTACGGAGAGTAATAACTCCATGTCCCTAGCTTGCCATACCATGCATGAACCTTCTGCTAGTGCGTGGTTGTTAGAAAGTGGTTGCAGTACCCACATGACACGCAAAAAGGATTTTATTCGGTACACAGATAGTGATTTTGCAGACAGTTTGGATGATAGGAAGAGCACTTTTGGTTTTGTGTTCCACTTTGGTTCAAGTGTGATTTCATGGGCATCTAAGAAGCAACCCATTGTGACACTTTCATCAGCAAAAGTAGGATATGTAGCAACAACATCAGCAACATGTCAAGCAATGTGGTTAAGAAGAGTACTTGATGGACTCAAGCAGAAACAACAAGGATCAACAACAATATATTGTGACAACACCTCAATGATTCCACTATCCAATAATAGTGTGTTTCATCAGAAGAGCAAGCATATTGATACTATATATCACTTTATTAGAGAACTTGTGAGCAATGGAGAAGTTCACTTGAAGCCTTGTAAATCTAGTGATCAATTGGCTGATATATTTACTAAGTCATTAGCACAAGATGTGTTTGAGTTTCATAAAAGAAACTTGGGTGTTGTAAGCCTAGCTGAGACATAGACCAGCAGGCATATTTGAGTTGTCATGAGTTATGTTTTAGTTTAGCAGTCGTAATTAAGGGGGAGTGTTAAAATAAGGTAATTACTCCTGCATGAGGAGTTAGCTAAACATAGAGAGTGAGTTAACTGAGTGGTAGAGTGTTTGAGTGTTGAGTAAGTCGAGTTATGTGATAGACGAGTTTGAGTGTGTGATTGCATGTTAAGATATTTTATGCCAGTAGCTAGTTGGAAAAGGTGTAAATACCCTTCACCTGGTTCATTGTAATCATCCTATTTTGTACGATCAATAGAAGAGCAATAGCTTGTGTTTTGTGTAAATTTATGCTTTCTCTCCTCCGCCTTTCCAACACTTATTTCCACCATCAACTAAGCACTAAATTACAATAAACAACGTGGAAGGCTTTTCTCGTTGTGTTAATGCTGCAACGTTGGAGATTTGATGATTCTCTTTTTAAAATAATTTATTTGCAAGATCTTCAATATTTTTAGTGCAGCGCATAGTTTAGTGGTTCTGCTTCAGAAATGAATCATGCCTTGATGTATAAAATTTGTTGTTTCTTATTTGTAATCCGTGATTAACATTTGGGAATTCGAACACATTAATTTTTGTTGAGTGGTTTGTTTTAGATGAAATTATATCGTTTAATTAGTTTTAATTACTATATACATTTATGTTTTATTTTTCAGGTTCTGCTTAAGTTCATATGAAGTGGTTGTTAATGTAATATCAAATGAGAGATTTGCTGAAGTTGGCAATGTGTTTATGTTATTGGTGATTTACTAAAGTTAATTTAAAAGAAAGTGTTACGAGGTATATAGAGTTAATGAATGAATAAAAAAGTAGTTGAGAAAAGTGAAACACTGTTTTACTATTTTTTCTTTGGTATTTCTATTTGGAGTGTTAGTGAAAATGTGCTTTCAATTCTATTAAATAATCATTATGACCATTAAAAAGTTTATTTTAAATTATTTTTATTATTATTATGCATTTTTAATAAATTTTATCATTTTTTTCTTTTTATTATGATTTTTTAATAGATTCTATCATATTAAAGTATTTGTGTTATTCATTACTACATAATTATATTTGAAATTTGACAAAAATTTTAAGATCTCTCTCTCTCTCTATATATATATATAAGAAATAATAATATCACAATTAAAGTCCACATTACTTGCCAATGATATGATATTTCACATTCCTTGATCATTTTTTAACATTTACAATAAACTAATTTATATCCTTTACATGGCTTGAACTACAAGAAATAATAATATCACAATTAAAGTCCACATTACTTGCCAATGCTATGACATATCACATTCCTCGATCATTTTTTAACATTTACAATAAATTAATTTATATCCTTTACATGGCTTGAACTACAATATAAATTGGATTTCTTCTTTCCAAAGAGAAATCTCTCATGGCATCCCACACTACAAAGGATTAGGACATGTTGGCAACAAAATTTCTATAGTTGGGAATCTAATTTTTTTAGTTATAAATTAAAATATTATTAATTTTTTTGCAAATATCTAAAATTAATTATATTTTTCTCATAATTTCATAGCAATAACTTGGCATGTTTCTATGGTAATAAATCATTGAAACTTAGTTGAATGGAAATACTTCCATGAATACTATAACTTTATAACTTTATTTTAAATTATTTTAATATTATTAATAATTGCTCCATGAGAGGCAATCTACAACCGAGTATGGGGAGATGTGTAGGGTTAGATGTTAGATATGTAGGAGTTAGATGTTAGATGTGTGAGAGTTAAATATGTGAATATTTTTTAAATATAAGACTCATAAGTATATTTGGTGAGATTACATAAAAAATAAAGTTTAAGTAAATAAATTAATGTAAATTGTTACATTCCCTTTAAAGATTGTGTTTTTCTAGGTTGTTTTGTACGATATTAAACCAACGATAGTTAAGAAAGAGGCATGTATTTTTATTGCTTTTTATGAAGCTTATTAGGTTTTATGGTTTATAAATGGAGCTTCAATTAAATTGTTAGAATTAGTGAGTTTAAATGTTTCAAACCATCCTAGATCCATCTTAACTTTGGATGTATTCGAGGTGCAAACATTTCTTCAAATTTTGCACTCAAATAAGAGGTTTGCACGACGAGAAATTAGATCCATCTTGGCTACAAAATTAAGTTGGATCTAGGATAGCATTATTAATTCTATAAAAAATTATTATATGAGTTTAACATATATATTTTAACAAATATCTAATATTATTAACCATGGAGATTCACTACCCTTTACTATGGATATTTAATAAATATGTTTCATGACAATACTATGTGCCATAGTTTACTAATACTAAATACCCAAAAAATTGTAATTCATGTTCATATGACACATGTTCATATCAAGTTTTTTTAATTAATCAATTTAATTAAAAGTGAAGAAAAAACATAATTACTTTAGAGATAAATCTCAACCTTTAATTTATAAATACGATTAAAATATTTTAAAATATTAAATCAAAACTAAATAAATATTATTTATTTAATAATTATAAATAATAAAATTAAAATCTTAGAAGTTATTTTTCAAAATAGCAAAAAAACCACCGTATACCTTTATAAAAATATAACTTTCTTAACCATTAAATGTAATGTTAATTAAATTTAATATTTGAAGAACTATATATAATTAATAAAACTAAAATTAAAAAAACTCAAGGTACAAATAAACTAATATTTTACTTTTTTACTTCCGTTGGGTTATAGGCCTCCTTTTTTCGCACAATATGAACTCGTAAGGCGCGTGTATATATATATATATATCCCATTTAATTATATAAATAAATATTATTAATACGGAAATAAAATTTCGATAAAGGTAAATTCAATTATTAAATTCAAAGGAGAACTTTCTTATGGTTTTATATCACTAAGTAATTTAGGGAAACATACCATTATAAACATAATATTTAAATTTGTGAGTTGTTTTTTTTTTTTAAATGATTTTCCAAATACCATGCTCCAAATTGTATTTATATAATTAAATGATATATCCCGTGGATAAAAGGATAAGTTGAATAAGAGGACATGTTCAAAGGATGTAAGCATTGTATTCGTGAATATTTTTTTATTTCTTCTAAATTTATTTCACGAGCTATTAAGTATTGAAATTTAAATTTAAAAGTATAATTTACATATAAAAATATTATATATAGACAATGAGTGTTTATATATTATTGTTCATTTTTTATAAATATGTAAATGTTTTTTTTAATTATAATTTTTTTATAGATTAATTTTAAAAATGATAAAGGAAAATATATCAAAGTTTTTTTTCCATTATTCATCTTTAAAAATGGTTCAATAAAATATATAAATTTATCTTCTATATAATTACATAATTTTAAGAACATTCAAATATTTTAATTATAAGCAAAAATAGTTATGTTAACATATAATTTTGTATTATGTAATATAATCATCTTCTCAAACTAAGAAATAAGTCTCTTGAAAGTAATAAGTTTTTTCACATGTACATCTCTTATATCCATAGAATGCACCTAACATAATTATATATTGTATTATCAACTAGTAAATAGTGACCATGCTTTAAATTTCTAGTTAAATAATGTTCTTTATCAACCATAAAATAAAACTTTAATGTTAATGCCCAAGCCTAACCAACTGGATACATATTGGTGTTGTCACTTCTAAAAAATGATTACAATAAGCATGGGTTCAATGTTGTACACTTTCAACTTAAACAAGACAATATGCCCTTGCCTTTAATACTAATTGAATTTAAGACATGAGTGAAATTTAGGAGAATACTAAGATTCTTAATTGGAATATAGTTATTACATTTAGTTTATTTACTTTATCTTAAGCATCAATAAAATTAATACCTACATAAAAATAAAAATAATAATAAAATATATTTATGACTAAAATGAACACCACACAGTAATAGTAAAATTATGAAAATAAATAATGAAGAAATTAAAAAAAAATAGGATCGTGACATATTACACCTTTGAATTGAAATGAATCTAAAGTATTTCAAATCTGAAAGAATTTTTATTTTTTATTTTTTAACAGTGAATGATACAATTCATAGGTTTCAAATAAAAATACGTTCACAACACTTATGATAAGCATGTCACGGAAAATACTAATTATTTGACTTTTTGCAAGCATGCCCTGCAAGAGGCTAATTGATCGGATTTTTGCAAGCATACCCTACAAAAGGCTAATTAATGGGCTTTTTGCAGACAATATGAAGTCACTTTTAGAGCAAAGGGAATCAAAATTCTGCTTCATCCAACTAGAGATTCTCTATATTGTGCTAAGTTATCCTTAATGAATCAAGCAATGTAGCCTCCACAAAGTATAAATCACCTTGGTAATTCTTTTCCCTCCCTATATTAATCAAGATAGGCATAATACCTTAAAGATGGGTGAAATTTATTTGTGCAAAATATTTTCTTTCTTTATTTTTTGAAAGTAATATTTTTCTAGTTTTATACTTCTATATTGGGTAAGATATTTTTCTTTTATGTTATGATGAGTAAAATATTTTTATATCCATTTTTTTTGGAATAAGAGATTTTTCTTCATGCTTAATGATATATTTTTATATAAAAAAGTGAAATATTTTTATCTTGAAAGATTGATATATTGATATCATTGGAAATCCTACTCTCACAAGGAAACATGGGCTAACAATTAATTTTGTGAAGCAATAATGGTATAAAAAACACTTATACTAGTCAAGGTTGCTTATGCTTCTACTTTTCCCCTTGATTGTGCTCGTGCAGATTGGACACATTCTATTTGGTAGTGCCATTTTAATTTTCATTCCCGTTTTACAATACAAAATCAATATCTTTATGTAGTGCATTAACTACATGGATTTTTTTATTATGTAAAATTAACATTAAACTTGGGATCAAAATTATTTGAATTTCAAAAGCCTTCTTTCTTCGTATATATGGCTTAAACCATATTACAAGGAGAATTATAATGATTGAATGAACATGAGAGAAGTTCCAATTTTAAGGAAATGGAAGTGAAATTAAGATTATTTAGTCCTTAAACAACCACTCCATTTTCCTCTTTTTTTATTTCATTTATAGGTTCAACATTTGAAACATACAATAACATTCCATAAACCATTACATTCCATAAACCATTAGAAATATTTATCAATAGAAAACAAATTCACATAGCAAGAATTACTGTAGTGCATGGGAATTCCATTGGGAAGTGTTGATTTTTCTAGTGCAACGTAGACTAGCTAATATTTTTGAAATACTGATAATGAATTTTGATATTGATCTTATTTTATTTTATTCCAATATATCAATCAACAAATATACTTTATAAATTCAACCATAAATAATAGTAGAGCAATAGAGATCAAAGTGGGTAAATAAGGGATAATATTTACACTAGGAAAAACCTAACAACCTTTTCAATAAAAAAGTTATTCTATTCAACAAGAGACTCACTTAGACCTATGGTTAAACCTAGTATTCCCCTCCAATTCAAGCCTCCCAATCTGATCCAACAATTCTATGATTTGACCCAAAATTTGACCTCCTATGTTGTCTTTAGAAACTCAGCTTTCTACAACTACTTAAAAAAATTCACTTTCTACAACTACTTCAGAAACTCAGCTTTGTACGATAGAAACTACCTAGAAAATATGTGAATCGGAAGAGAGAAAATCTATCAACATGTGCAAGCTTGAGAAAGACAGAAAGATATCTAATTCATTTTTTTTTAAACTTCTTGTCCTTCTTGATCTTCGTTGGGATGCCCAAAACTTGTCTTGTTGAAAGAGTGTGAATTGGTGGTGAAATAATGATGTCAAGCTACTTTAATATAGTGATCTTCCTTAGCTAAAGGATGGTAGGGTTCAAAAGTTTCAATTGGAAAATTTCTGTCACATGTCCAAGTGGCATTTCCATCTTGTGACATTCATGTCAAAGGACACAAAGTGTACTGCTAGTGAAATCAAGTGTCATATAAGTTTCACATTGAAGAAATCAATAGACATAAAGGGTTCATATATATATATATATATATATATATATATATATATATATATATATATATATATCGAGAGAGAGAGAGAGAGAGAGAGAGAGAGAGAGAGAGAGAGAGAGAGAGAATGTGGAATGCATAGGTAAGTGACATGGCATTTACAAGTGATAACATACTAATAGATAGAAAATAAGAAAAAATGTTTTATTAAATAATGAAAATAAAATTTTATGAAACGAATAACACCAGATGGAGAAAACCCCAATAATAATGTGACTTTTTATAAATATAATTACCTTAACAACCAAATTTGATCTATTTTAAAGAATTCTTCATGTGAAATATTTGTGAAGCTAATCTTATGTCTTTTAAATTGTGTGTTTGTTGAATGTTATGTAAATTTCAATTTCTTAACCATACAATGTCACTTGTTTCAAATTTGCATTATATCATTAAAAAAACCTATAAATAGTTATATAAAAGGTGTAGAAACATTCTATTTAATTTCAAAATTTTATAATTGTACTTAATTGTGGTGAGAGGTGCATATGAGGGCGATGCATAAGTATGTCTGTCCATCAAATTAATAATAAGAAAAATAGAAAAAATTGACGTCGATCCTAAACAAAAATGAAAATAACCATATAGATAAAAACACTAGAATACAATTTTCGCATGCATTTAATAGATCTTTTATCATAAATGAATTTGAATGGATGATAAATTAACCTTCAACAAAAAAAATTATCACATTAAAAATCCAAGTTAGGTAAAGTTTTAAACATCTTTACTCTTTACTAAAGTGAGTACCATTTCATAAATAAAACTAAAAAGGATAATTCAACATAAAGAATTGAAAACCTGGCTCCAAAATATTTTAATATTTCTTTTAGTTAAATATTTGTAAAATAAATCTTTAAAAGGAAAACCATATCCTATGGATATATTAAAATCTCTAAAGACATAAATATGTCCACTTCAAAGTTGTAATATTTGAAAATATTAAGTTGATGAAGTTTTATTATAAATTTTGTTATCTTGCCATGTAAAAAACATCATTAAATCTAATATTAATATTAATATTATTAAATTTAATAAATTTGGATTCATACAATATTAAATTTGTTATATTATAATATATATTAATATATCATAATATATATTAACTCTAGATTTATATGGGAGGGAAGAACAAAGACATAGAGTGATAGAGGTTGAGAGATAGAGGGAGTGACAAGGGAGAGATGGAGAGAAGGGGCTGAGAGAAGGAGGGAGAAGGAGAGAGAGGGGGAGATAGTGACTGAGTTGTAGAGAGAAAGAGAGAGAGAAAGAGAGAGGGATATGAGTGGGAGAGACAGAGCGAGGTGTAAGAGAAAGGGAGAGATAGGAAGAAAGAAAGCGAGGAAATGAGAGAGATGAGAGAGGAAGGAGGAGAGAGGGAGGTAATAAGAAAGACACAAAAGGAAATGTGGAGAGAGAGGGAGAGAGGAGAGTAGGTGGGAAGAGAGATAAAGGGGGGATGAGAAGGAGAGAAGGGGAAGATTAAGGGAGAGATAGATAGATATGGAGAAAGACTGTGTATGTTTTGGGGGTGATATAAAGTGAAAAAAGAGAGACAAAGGGAGATAGAGATATAGATGGAAGGTGAAGAGAGGGAAGAGGAGAGAGATAGAGAGAGAGATAGAGAGAGAGATAAATAGATAGGTATGGAGAGAGAGAGAGAGAGAGTGTGTGTGTATGTGTTTGGGTGCGGTGATATAGAGAGACAAAGAAGGAGAGATGGAGGGAGATATAGATATAGATGGAGGGCAGAGAGGGGAAGAGAGAGAAGGATAGAGGGAGGGAGATAGTGACATGGTTGGAGGGAAAAGATAGAGAGAAACTGATGGGTGGGGAGAGAGGGAGGTAGGAGAGAAAGGACAAGATATAGGACTTGAGAGAGATGAGAGAGGGAGGGACAAAGAGATGGAGTTGGAAGGGGAGAGAGGGAGGGACAAAGAGATGGAGTTGGAAGGGGAGAGAGGGAGGGAATAAGGAAGACATAGAGACAAAAAGTTGGAGAGAGAGAGAGAAAGGGAGCGACAAGGGAGAGATGAAGAGAGAGTGTGTATGTTTGGGGGTGAGATAAAGAGACAAAGGAGAGATGGAGGGTGATATAAATATAGATGGAGCGGGGGCGAGAGGGAAGAAGATTTCTTGCACTAGATGCATTGATTTGAGTGTAGCTGGTAATTTCTAATCCTATTTGATTACTTGCACTAGATGCATTGATTTCAAAGTAAATGTTGATTTCTAATTATATTTGATTACTTTCACTAGTTGCATTGATTTTATTGTAGATGTTGATTTCGAATCTAATTTGATTTCTTGGACTAGATGCATTGATTTCAGTGTAGATTTTTATTTCTAATCCTATTTGATTGTTTTCACTAAATGTATTAATTTCAATGTAGATGTGGATTTCTAATGATATTTGATTGCTTGCACTAGATGCATTGATTTCAGTGTAGATGTTGATTTTTAATCCTATTTGATTGCTTTGACTAGATGGATCGATTTCAATGTAGATGTTTTCTAATTCTATTTGATTGCTTGCAATAGATGCATTGATTTGAGTGTAGATGTTGATTTTTGGTTTGATGTAACTGGATGTATGATGGTACATTAATTTTATGATAGATGGTACATTATTTTTATAGTGATTGGATTAATAGTGTGATTGATTACAGTGTAAGCACAAAAAAAATATTGACATTGTGTGTTATAATAATTCAACCTTTTAATATTGGAGAGTAAGAGAGAAAAGGTATGATTTTTACTACAATAGCCCGAGTTAAATATTTGAATGGTTTATGATTTCAACTTCTCTTTTCATATAATCAATATGAAAAGATGGCAAAACTAACAAGGATGACAATAATGATAGAAAGTTAAAACAGATTGAGATTGATCACAATGAATACTATTTGTAATTGACTAAAGTCTTATTATTCACATTTTCTGACATTCAACATTATTATATTGTCACTTTCCATTCAAATTTTTTATTTCATTATTTTTCATCATTAAAATTATTAACAATATCTATCATCTCAACAAACTGAGGTAACTGAGAAAATTTAAAATTAAAACTACTCTTCAAGATATATTTAGTAATACCTAGAGGGACACTTGTAAAAATTAATTAGTTGTCAAAAGTTGTGATACCTAAAATTAAATGAAATAAATGTGCAGTATCAATCCTCTTACAAATTATTGACAAGATTGTATCCCTTCTTCATCACCAACTAATTACTAATAGACAATTACATACACATATAGAAATATAACACAATAACATTAACATTCACAAAAATTACCATCCAAATCCAAACACATAAACACAAAAAAGGCTCAAAGCATCCAAACACAGTCATACAAACCATTCAAGGCAAGAAACATAGACTAAATTAAAGAAGAGAATGATATGGTCATGTCAACCAAATAAAACATAATGAAAATTTCAATGTATGAATTTTATCTCAAACATATACATAATAATGATAATCTAAAAATGTGACATTGTTGCCCTCAATTGGAATGATCCTAGATCCATCTAACTCTAGATCGATCATGCATTGACAGGGATCAAATCCCTCGAGGTGCAAAGCTTTCCTCAAATTCTACACTCCAAAAGGAATTTAATATACATAATGTAGAACCATATCCTATCCCTATAATAAAATTGAATTAGATTAATTAATATGCTTGATAGATCATTTTTAACATTTTATAATTTTACCTAATTTTATAATTTTATGAATATTCTTTATATCAAGCCATCTAGTTCTCCAAATTATTATGGTGGACTTGAAAAACATCCATAATTACTTTAATATAAAAATAAAAATGGAGCACGCTATTTGGAAAATAATAAAAATAAGAATATTTGACAAATTTAAATATTAGGTTGGTAATTGTATGTTAGATAACTTAGCTATATAAAACAATAAGAAAGCACTCCTTCAAATTTAACATGATAAATTTATTTTCATTGAACATTCAATTTTTATATTATTAATGTTTATTCATATAATGAAATGGTTATAAGCAAAAAAATTATATTATTTAAAAATTGTAAAGTTATATATATATAAAAGAGAATATCAGGGTTATAAGTTAACTTTGGGTAATGTGAAAAAAAAGTAGGCCTATAACCAAACAAAAGTAAAATATTAGTTAATTTGTACCTTGAGTTTTTTTAATTTTAGTTTTATTAATTATACATAGATATTATAACATTAAATTTAATTCATAATATTGTAAATTTTTTATAAAGGTATATAGTCTTGAAAGAATATAGCACACACTCAACATTCTCCCACTCATTGTTTTCTTTCCACAGGGGATAGAGGAGAGCTTAGTCATTGGTACAACCCTGCAACACCCATTGTTTCTCTACACCAATAAAACTTCTCAGTGCTAACAGACATTGTCAATGCATCTACAATATTATTCAAAGTGTCCACTTTTACCAACAACACCTTTTTGTCCTCAACCATATCCCTCACAAAGTGATACTGAACATCAACGTGCTTTGTCTTTAAATGATAAGCACGGTTCCTTGCCAAGAAAATTGCATTTTGGAAATTATAGTTTATCCTTATAGCTTGTTGTACTAACCCCATACTTGAAAACAACATCTATAAACAAACTTCTTCCTTGCTTACATGAGTGGTTGTCATGTATTTTTCCTCTGTATTTGAAAGTGCCACTACAGACTGTCCCTTACTCATCCAACTGACTGCACCTCCAAATAGGTTAAACACATACCCACTTATAGATCTTCTTTGATCCATATCTCCAGACCAGTATACATCAACAAAGCCACAGATGTCCAAAAATCTGTCCAATCCTAGTCTTCCTTGGTAGTAGAGACCATAATCACTAATGCCATGAAAATACCTAAAAACCTGCTCGCTGCTATCCAGTGCTCATTCCCTAGTTTTGACATAAACCTACTCAATACTCCAACAACATCTAAAATTTATGGTCTACTACAGACCATTGCATACATTAGGCTACCAAATGTAGTTGTGTATGGAACATAGGACATGTCCTCTTCCTCTTCTAGTGTCTTGGGACATTGTTCAACAAATAAATTTACACCTACAAGAATAAGAACCTTTAGTGGTTTACTATCCTGCATATTAAACCTCTGCATTATTGTCTCGACATAGTTCCTCTGGTTTAACCAAAGCTTCCTCTTTGCCTGATATGGTTTAATTTCCATGCTCGGAATATAGTTTGCAGATCCAAGATCCTTCATGTCGAATTTGGAGGACAATTGGGTCTTCAAATCCTCGATAATCTCTTTGTCATTTCCAATCAGCAACTTATCATCCACATACAAGGCCAGATAAATAACACGATCCCCATTTAATTTAAAATACACACAGTGATTCTCTTTTCTTCTTGTGAAGCCAAGTCCTCGTATAGATGTATCAAATTTCTGATACCACATCCTTCATGACTGTTTTAACCCATACATAGACCTTTTTAACCTGCATACGAGTTCTTTCTTACCCTTCACCACGAAGCCTTCAAGTTGCTTCATGCACATCTCTTCTTCTAGATCCCCATGAATAAATGTTGTCTTCACCTACATTTGTTCTACCTCAAAATCAAAATTAGTAGCAACAGATAAAAGTAATCTAATAGAATATACCTTGGTAACAGGAGAAAAAAATATCACCAAAATCAATTCCTAGCACCTGGGAATAACCTTTCGCTACCAACCGAGCTTTGTATTTCTCCACCTTGCCTTTTCATTCATCTTTTTTTAAAACACCTATTTGTGGCCAATGGGTTTCCATCCAGCCAACAACTCCATCAGATCCCAAGCCTCATTTTTGTGCAAAGATGCCACTTCATCAACCATGGTCTCTTTCTAGAGATTTCCATCCTTTGAAACTCATTAGGGGAATTTTGAGGTCTAAAATGGGCCTCCTAATAAAATTGTACAACGAAAATAAATTTATAAGAACCAATAGGATTCAAGATGATGATGTCAACCATGGGGGATGATTCACCATTTTTGGAGTAAAAAAGTAAAAAGATATAAAATAATAAAACTACTTTTTCAACTCATATTTTCAACTTATCTCCCTAAGGTTTTCTTAAGTTTCAAGCAGGAGTACTCTTTGGATGAAAAAATTAATTCCCCATCCAAGGAGTACCCATGTTTCATACTTTTGATGGACCCTGCTACACGAAAAATGAGAGATACATGAAAAAACGTGATTGAAATCATGTATTTCATGTATTTCTCATTTTTCCTCTAGTAGGGTCCATCAAAAGTATGAAACATGGGTACTCCTTGGATGAGGTAACAAATTTTGCATCCAACGAGTGTTTCCGCTTGAAATTTGAGTAAACCCATAGGGAGATAAGTTGAAAATACGAGTTGAAAAATTAGTTTTTTATTTTTTACTTCTAAAGTTTGATGATGTAATCTAATCTTAATTTATTATTTCCACTATTATTTTATAATTTCCTTAGGATTCCCATTTTAGACCTTAAAAATCTCCTAATGATTGCTTCCCTGACAATTCTGGGATCATCATCAGTAATAGATACAAGAAAATTTGAACAAAAAGCAGATGGACTATACCTTTCTGGTTGTGTTCTTTCTCGAATTGATCTTCTCACAGCTCGAGTTTGTGGCCCTTCATCTTCTAATTCCTCTTCCGTTGTAGAGTCAGATTCTTCCTCCTTTAGCTCAAACTCTATCTTCTCAGGTTCCTTTGGCAGGACTTCATGTTTAATAACATATTTCACCTATCTAAACACCACATCTTGGTTGTACACAACCTTACTTGTTTCGGGGTTCCAAAGGTTATAACCTTTTAAACCATCCTTACACCCAATAAATATGCACCTTTCAGATTTACTATCCAACTTGGTTCTTTTCTCCTTTGGAACATGTACATATGCATCACAACGAAATACCCTCAGGTGTGAAAGAAAGGGTTTCTTACTAGTCCGTACCTCTTGTGGAGACTTATCCTCCAATGCTAATGAAGGTGATGTATTAACCAGGTAACATGAAATCTCCACAACATCTACCCATAATTCATGTCCTAACCCAGCACCACTGAGCATTCTTCTTGCCTTTTCTATCAACTTCATGTTCATTCTTTCTGTAACTTTGTTTTGCTAAGGTGTGTATGGAATAGTCTTCTGTCGTGCTATAGCACACTTTTTACAGAACTCTTCAAATTCCTTCTTGCAAAACTCTCCGCCATTATCTATCCTTGGCACCTTTATCTTCTTCTCTATCTAGTTTTCCACTAGAGCCTTAAATTCTTTAAAACTATCAAAGACTTCAAATTTCTTCTTGGGGAAATATATCCATATCTTCCTTGAGAAGTCATCTATAAATGATACGTAGTACATAGACTTACCTAGTGATGGAATTGACACAGGTCCAACCACATCATTGTGCTCAAGCTCTAATATCCCTTTCGTCCTCTTAGCACTAGAGGGGAAGCTCACCCAATTTTGCTCCCCACATACACAATGTTCATAGAAATCGAAGTCTAGAGAGAAATTAGACATACCTTCTACATACTATTACCGTGAAGTATTTAAAGGCCCTTCTCTCCAATATGTCCAAGCTTTTGATGCCATAGCATGGTCTTTTCTCCAAAGATCATAGGGTTTTTTGTTCCACTTTCAAAAACCATAAAATTGTTGCACCCATCAATAACAGTGCTACCCAAAAGCTAGTATAAAGTTCCAATATGAACTCCCCACATCAATATCAGTTCTCCCTCAATCATCTTGTAGGTATATTTCTCGAGCACTATTTTTACACCTGCATCATCAAGCTTGCTTACAAAAATTAGATTTTTGGCCAATGCAGGAATATGCAAAACACCCAGAAGTGTTATGATCCTTCCACCTGATAGAGTCAGTATTTGCATACTGCCACCTATGATCAAAATTTCTCTTTTATATCATATTAGAGTCACATTTGAAATTTTTTGCATTCCACTCAGGTCATCATAAAAAAAAATTGTTCACTGATGGTAGTTGAAAGTCCAAAATCACTTTTCCCTCTCAAAAGTTTGTGTTTTTTGGCCCTCCTTCATGTGTCTTCCGGGTTACCATTGAACATGAAGCCTCATTTCATCACATTTTATATCATCAAATCCACCTAAAATTCAGTCATTTGAGGTTCCTATAGGTCACGTAGGGTTTATTTTTCCAAGGTCCAATAAGTTGCCATCTCGCTGCATAAGGTCAGTAAAATATGAGAGTCAAGCAAATAATGTCTTTTTCAGTTAAATAAAGCTTTCCAAAGCATGTAACCATAGTTACTGAAAGCCCTAAATTTGATTTCAAGAAGGGATTTTATCCCAAGTTTGTAAATTAGAACTACAAACAGATGTAATAATTTTTATTTTTGTTTATGTAATTTTATGTCTATTATATGTAATAAGTTACTTTTAGCTACATACTCAAGTCCATTGCCAAAAGCATCCCAAGCAGAAAGTCAAAATCAGGATTGCCAAAGAATCATCCACCTGTCAAGAGAAAAGAAAAGGTTAGAAAGTAAAAAAGGCATTAATATGAGAATTTGGAAATGACGAAGAACATTAGAAAGTGGGTATGCAAACTCATAAATTAAATTCCATTCAAGTATAAAGCCTCTCAAGACACTCATGAAAGCCTCGTTTTCACTCTAGCACTCTCACAACTCCTTTGCAAAAGAATTTTGGCGATTTTAAGGTGAAATTTGGCAAAACAGAGCAAGAGGACACGTTTAGTAGGGTCATTGCGCATTTAGCATGGTTGCTTCACTCCTGTAGAGGTTGTTGTGTGTTTGACAGAGATCACAATGTAATTTATAATGGCATTGCGCTCTTGTAGAGGTCTCTGCGCGTTTGACCAGGTCGTTGTGCCTTTTCCTAGGTTGCTACACGTTCACCTGGAAGGAGCCAAATGTTCCAAAAGCCCTCCATTTCCACCAAGTTTCCAAGTTAATGAACATTCACTCCAGAAAATCAAGTTGGTGGAAGAATTACTCACTCCTTCCCTCTGTTTTCCTACATAGGGTTTAAGTTGTTTGTTGTTTTTCCTAAGAGCAAACCCTAGGCATACATTCCCACCATCTCAAAATCACATTTCCTAGTTTTCATCACTATTCCTCCCTCACTTAATAACTATTCCCTATCATCTCCCTCATTCCACATATCCCCATCTCCTCCTCATCATCTCTCCTCACATCATTCCACATTTCCAATACCCACAGTCCATTTTATCATTCCCCTAGGGTTTTAAATGCAAAAAATCATGGGAGAAGAAGAACACACAAGTCAGAGTGATGGAGAAAAACAACAGAGGAGGAAATATAAAAAAGGAGGGAAAATAATTAGATTTGAACCAACCAACACTAGAGAGCTCATGGCATCTCCCATCACTGTCACAAGCTTTAAACATATGGGTTGTTTTGAGTTTTGTGAGAAGGTGGAAAGGAAACAACATCGTTCTGAATTCATGAGATAGTTCATTATCAACCTCCATGACAATCAAGCAACCTATTATGGTGTCACCTTTACCATATCTTCTGCTATCATATCAGCTGCTACTGGGATCCCAGATGTTGGGGAAAAGTGGTTTAAACAGGTAGATTTGGAGTATTGCTACTATGAGCCATATCTTAAACCCAGCCATAAGAATGAAAGAATGAGGATTTTTCCTTTCTCTTACCACCTAGACAGATATGTTCCTATGATGAAAATCATCATGAAGTACTTCACATGTGAGGGCAGGTTTTCTAGGCTCTATTCCTATCATATTCGGTTGCTCATGCATTTTACAAGAGTCAGAATGCTCAATCTGCCCTACTATCTTTACCAGGATATAGAAAAGATGTCAGACATTGCCCGAAGGAAAGATCATGATCATCAAATGCACTACATATTTCACCATTCTCTCATCAAAATGATAGTCCTACACCACCTTGACCAGTTTAACATTGCATGGGACACTTTCATATCTAATGAGGTTTTCACAGTCCCACCTATTCAACATGGCCAAGAGGCACCTTCATCTTCTCATCCATCCACCTTGATTCCTCCACCTCAGCCCATACATCATTCATCTTCATCTAATGAGTCAACCACACCATCACTTCCATCATCACCATTTCCTGAGCCTATTCATTCACTTGGCAGAGATGAAGGCACTTAGCAGGAGCATATTGAGCATGGTGAGAGCAGCAAGCCCAAAGGGGCTGGTTTAGGTACCTTGGCACATACCCATCAGAGAGGGCATAGTCAAGTGTTTTCCCCATTGATTATGGGAGGAGACTTGCCTTCTTCATCGACAAAGCAAGTACAGAAGGGTAAGGAAAAAGTTGAAGAGGTAGAGATCCAGCAGCAGGAGGAAGATCTCCATGAGATAAAGCATGATTTTTAGTTAGTTGAATTAGATGAACATGATGACAGTAAAAGCACAACTATTTTCATCAAGGAGAAGA
This sequence comes from Pinus tabuliformis, assembly GCA_031772625.1. Classification (NCBI taxonomy): domain Eukaryota; kingdom Viridiplantae; phylum Streptophyta; class Pinopsida; order Pinales; family Pinaceae; genus Pinus; species Pinus tabuliformis. The sequence goes on along the minus strand of CM062815.1, from coordinate 655,460,430 downwards.
ATGCACTCATAGGAGAGCTCGAGGTCAA